>CM062818.1:1852718661-1853041161 GCA_031772625.1 Pinus tabuliformis | reverse complement strand
AAAATCTCCAATGCTTACAGTATCAATGCTAGAGGTAACTGATCTATACACAGATCTATCCAAAAATGTTGTAATCTGTAGATTCAATGGTTTCTGGCCTAGATTTGATGCACTGCACCAATGGATCTACTCCACATGGTCATATAACTGTGAAATTTACCTATGCCCAAAGGGGTTTTTCATAGTTAGATTCGGCACAAAACAGGAACGAGATAATACTATTAGTCAGGGGACTTGGTTCTGAGGCAATGCGGGCCTATTCATCAACCCCTGGTTCCCTAATTTTGATGCCAATACGATGATAGTTTCAACAATGCCTGTTTGGGTTAGGATACATAACCTCCCTCTACATTTTTGGCATCCAAAAGTTTTAATAGCCAATGGGAATACCTTGGGGAAATTCCTAAAATTGGATGAAGACAGAGCTATCAGGGGAATATTCACATTTTCCAGAATTTATGTAGAAGTGGATCTGAGTCAAGGGCTACCGGATCATATCACATTGAATTTCAATAATTCGTTGTGGACACAACTGCTTGATTACGAGAAAAAAACATTTAGATGCACAGATGCTTGCAAATAGGGTATCTCCAATATGCGTGTCCACTAGCTAGGAAGGATCCCAAAGGGAAAAAGAAACAACAAAAAAAGCCCAAAGGGTGGCAGAATACTGAGCCACTAGAAGAAGAGGACATAAAGACAGAACCCACAGAAAATAAAACAGAACCTGATACACAAAAAGGACAAGGAAATACAGAGGAAGAGATGATCCCAGATACTAATCTGGTGCCATACAACATGAAACAACAACAGGATCTCCAACTAGAAATACGCGGTAATAAACGGACTCATCGATTTGAAGGATAGGAGTCAGGCAAAGAACATCCAATGAATGCAATAAAAAATCGGCTTGCTATTGCTGCACCCACTCCCAACACTGGAGGTTGGCGAAGGGTGTAGAAGAAGAAGGGCAGAAAAGTATAGACTAGCTGGTTCCATTTTGCTTTCATTGTAATTTTTTTATTTCCTGATATTACAGGAATAGATCATATGCATATGCTCAAAGCATCTACAAAATGTAATTTTCCTCAAATTAATAAAATTACGAAAATTTTCTTATGGGCAACATATTATATATATATATATATATATATTTATATATATATATATATTTATTTATATTTCTAAAAATAAGTGGATATAATTTTATATGTAAAAGTCATATTTCATTTATGTTATTGAATTTCAAGTGTTTTGTTTTGCAAAATTATTTCATAATTTCACAAAAGTTTATTATAATATGTTAATGTTTAACATATAAATTTTTCTCTGTGTTATATCTATCTATCTATCTATCTATATATATATTATATATATATATATATATATATATAATATATATTTATTATATATATATATATATCTATATATATATATATATATATATAATATATATATATATTATTATATATATATATATATATATATATCTATATATATATATATATATTATATATGGATTAGCTCAATTCATCGATTTTGCTATTGAGAGATCATGGGTTCAATTCTGTTGATACTATTGAGTGAGGTTTAGTTGTTGAGTGAGATCACTACAAAGAAGAAAATATATGATTGGTGAATAAATTAAGTTTTGTTACAACCTTGTCATGATAAAATTCATGTTTATTGAACTGTACTTACCACTTCACCATTTCAATTAAAATTATTTCATCTCTATTTCAGTCTTTTAACACCTTATCCTTAATTTCTGTAAATTGCTATTATGTTTTTGATAATGCATATATATACATTATGATTCAAACTTTTTAGGTGGAGACTATGCTACCTTCAAGACTTGTTACTAATGCATAAATGTGGAACACTCTTACATAGGGTTCCCCACAATTGTTTCCAACTAAAAACTAAATCCATGTTTTCTAATTTTATTTTTTATTTACGGACAATCATATTAAAGTTGTAAAATAGACTGTAATTGCATAGAGAATATTTGATTGATGTATGTTGTACAATATATCAATAATGTATGTAATATATTGATAAGTTATAAAATTTCTTAGTCTATAAATAATATCAAAATTGTGAATATGATTCATACAAAAATATTACTACTAAATAAACTAAAATCTACATTTGATTAATCATTGTATTTGAAATAGAATACTAGAATAAGTAATAAAAAAAAATACATTAATATGAAAATAATTAAATTGAATAAAAAAGGTGAGATCTTTTCGTTTCAAAAGAACATTAAGAATGTTAAGATATATGGAAGACGAAATTTAGGAATGAACCACACAGCTCACAGGTGAGACTAGCTGCACATAGAGGCTACCCAAGTAGCGCTACTGAACATTCATTGAAAAAAAATCAAAAGGTACAAATATTATAGGAGTCCATTTAGTTAGGGAGTTCAATCAAATTCCTGTAAAATACGATATAACTCCTAAATACACACACAATCAAAACTACCTAATAAATCCATTCTTCGTTATTTTCAAATTTCCCCCTTAATGGAGGAAGGATTTATTTTCACAGCTAAGATCTACCTAAACAACTCAAATTTAATATTCCCAAGGGGCTTTGTGAAAATATTAGTAGCATTTTCACAAGTATTACAATATTCAAGAAAAAAAATCTTTAGACTATATCTTCTCTCTAATAATATGAAACTGCGCATCAACATGATTTGTTTTTTCATGGTACATTGGATTATTTTCCAGCTTGATCGAACTTTGGTTTTCACAATTGACCAATGTAGCCTTCTTTTGTTCTTTGCCAACATCTTGAAGAACTCTTCTCAACCAAACAACTTCACAAGTTGATGCACACAAAGCTTTATACTCTCCCTTAGTGGATGAAAAACATATAGTATGCTGTTTCTTGCTACTCCATGAAACAATCTTGAATCCAATGCTAAAAGCATAACCTGCAAAAGGTCTCTTATCTTCTAGATTGTCAGCCCAATATGAATCAGAGTAATGTGTCATCTCGACATCAAGTGAATCAATATACTTAAGATCAAAATCAATTTTTCCTTTAAGTCACCTGAGTACACATTTTTCTTCTCTCTAATGTCTTTCTAGAATTCTTACCAAAAATCGACTTAATACACTAACAAAGTATGTTGTGTCAGGTCTAGTTGTAGTAAGATAATTCAAGATTCCAAAAAAGTGTCTATACATTGTACAATCTACCTCATTTGAGACATCATCAAAATGAAGTTTCACATTATGTTAAATTGGAACAAAAACAACTTACATTGATCCATTTTAAACTTCTTAAGAAATTCTCTGAAATATTTACCCTAAGAGCCAAAAGTCTTATCAACATCTCTCCAAAATTCAAGAACTAGACAATAATGTAACTAACTAAGATATTTCATCTCAAATACTTGTGACATCTCAACCTTAACTCCATCAATTTATTTAAATGAATTTCCTGTAAAAATTAAATCATCAACATACAATGAAATTAGTACTACATGCCCCTTTGCACCAAATTTGGTATATAGATTTGAATCACATTGGCTCCTCATAAAACCCCATCGAACAAAGAAGGAATATATTTTTTCATACGATGACCTAGGTGCCTACTTCATCCCATACAAATCTCTCTTTAATATGCAAACTAAATGTTCTCTCCCCCTTTTCAGAGACTAATGTAGCCTAGGAATTTTATAATTCCATACTTAGTGAATCCTTCACAAGTCAAGGTTTAAAGATCCTTCAATAAACTCTATGTAGAAACATTTGATTTAACTATCCAAATTTTGGACCTTTATAAACCTTTGACCGGAACCTTATAAATCCTTCATTTATCTTTGGTTAATTCTTATTACCCACGCATATTAACCATACCATGGATTTTAGACTTTGGTTAAAAATCAACTTAAACCATAACACATTAATCTCGGTTATTTCTGTTATAATCCCCATAGAATATAAATATTTCATAAACTACACTTAAACCTTACCTTTCCTCCATTCCATAAACCTTTGCACATAAATCGATGCTCTCCTTAGTGCATTAAATCTTCGATGTCTATCTCATTCCTCAATCCAATAGTTGTCGCGCAATAACTCGTGCCAACTAACCTAGCCAATCTCCACCATTTATTTCTCCTACTTGAATCCAACGATGATCGTGTAATCTCGTGCGATTAATGGCACGATACATAATAGGTCGAGAGGGCGAGATTAGCAGTTTTACTTCTCCATCGATGTGCTATGTGTCAACCCCTGAGTTTAATCACGTGAATTTGTAAAATACCATTTATTACTTTAGGGCATGCGAGATACCGATGACCACTTGCGAAGACCGCTCCATGCTTCTGCTAACACGTGGTTTTAATCTCCACAATTCATCTTCCGTCAATATCATTCGTCGATTTGGCCAATCCGACGGTTCCCATTATTTTCTGTTTAATTCTTTCTACGTCGTTGATCTTCCGTGTGCAACTTGACTATTCCATGACTTTTCTCTGGGATCGATCAATCCATACATTTCATCAAATACTTCAACCACAGAACTAGGTTGAAGCAAGGATTTCTTATTCCTTTCACTGACTTCGATCTTTGATTGTTCTTCCACTTGACTCCTTCCTGAACTTACTTCTACATACTTTTAAGCACTATCACATTTGAACTTCAACTTTGATCCTTCAATCGGATTCAAATGATCAGACCACTATCCTTCATTCTCCACCTCTATGTTTTGCTTTAATTCCAGTTGCATACATATAATATGCAGAATTACTCTAATTCACACACAATTTATAATTCCATTAATCATTACACACCACACAACTCAGCAATCGAATTCTCTATCTTTATAAACAATTATTTACCTAATGAATCTCTCTCTCTGGCCTAATTTTCTAATCAGTGGCCTTTTTCCTTTCCTGCCCGTAGGATTACAGTCAAACCCTATCTAATCTCTGAACTCTAATTCTCATTCTCTCACTAACTAACTCTCTCTATGCCTTTTAGGCTTACATTTATACAAAAGGTTTTGTAACCCATTTTGCTTCAGATCCTTAATCTTTTGAATTAACTCCTAAAAATCCTCTAAGTCCACTTTTGACTCAACTAATCCCTAAGGATCCTCTCTAGTTCCACAAACCATGAAACCAATTCCTAATCTAAGATTTACAATTGATTTCCAAATCTCTCAATCCTTATGGAATCATAACTAGCCTAAATCTCTCATGTTCTCCAACATTCGGGAACATTTACAATATTCCTCACAATATATAATTAATTCCTATTCTTAATATCTCTCATAAACTCACTTAAAAGCCTTAATAATTACATTAATTTAATACTTAGGAAACCAACTTCCTTGAAAACACAAGACCCCCTATGTCTACTAAAATACAATGAAATTACTGAGCTGGATGCTCCTGCATTAGATTCCCAAGGTTAAAATAATCATGATCTCCGGATCATGTGCTCTCAATATTTGTCCTCTTGGATCCTATACTTTGTTCTGTAATTTGTCTTTGGTTGATGATGTTGTTTGCTACTATTTTCCAAGTCTCCACAATTTATGTTGATTTGCCTGAATAGCTATGCTTTCACTCTCTACTATTGTCTTTCTCTTGCACCTACTTGGCCCTCCTACTGTTGTTTCCTTCTGAGGCTCCTTCTTCATCAATATTTTTATTCTTTCAATCTCGATGTCCAATTTATCTTCAGACTGCTTTTTTTTATCTTCTCCTTGAAGTTGTCAGATTCTTACTACCACCCTTTCATCCTCACCCTCTTTTGACATTCCAAACAACCTCTGTTCAATATCTATAAATTTACTTTCAAAAAATAAATTGTCCTCCAATTCCCCTTGTACTTGATTCTTCTCAAATACTTCACTATGTTGGGCATTAATTCCAACATATTTTCCTTCCTCTTCCTTGACAACCCTCAATAATTTTCCTTTACTTCTTTGACTGATTTTGACAGTCAATTTAATTTCTTCAAGCACGGTATCTTCATGATTTTCATTTTCCTCATCAGCGTGTCCAACCTAGCAACTTCCAGTCTTCTTCTGTTCTAAAACTGGCTCTTCAACTTGAAACATGTTTGTCTCATTTTCATCAAATTCTGTAATCATAAGAAATTATCAGAATTAAAAATATAAGGCCTCATTACCTTCTCTTTCTCTAGCAACATCTCAGTATGCTGCTCTCATTTTTCCTCCTCTATCATCACATCAGTATGTTGATTCAACCTCTCTAAATAATTCTCTAAAGGACTCTTGAAACTATCAGCAAGTCTCTCTTCCACACCATCTGCTCTTGTCCACTGTAGTGAACTACTTCCTCCACAATCACACTGTCATACTCTGATATTTGCAGCAAATATTCCAGCAATTTAATTTCTCTTTGACACTTCATAAGTATTTCATCATCACTTATAATTCCTACATTTGTACACAATTTATCAGTTTCAGAATTACAAGGTTCAACAGTCTCAATTGTTTCTTCACATGTCAGCTCTTTAGACTAAATCTCATCTCCTTCTTTCACAGGAAATTTCTCGTGTGTCGTAACATCTTCAAACATCAATGCTTTTCTAAATTCTTTGTACTGTAACAAGTCAATGTTTTTTTCATCTAAGAGACATTCTCCATCCTTCTTTACTTCAGAGTATTTATCTTCTGAAAGATACTCTTCCATACTTTTGATAGCTTCAAAAGACTGCTCATCTTCTGCAAAACCTGTAATCACATCAAAATTATTAGATTCCAATATACAAGGTTTCATATCCTCCTGTTGATCTGAGTTTGTCCAACAATTCAAAAAATCATCAATAATTCCTTCCTCAGCAAAGTAAACTTATTGATGTCTTGAATTTGCACAATGGTTCATAAGATCTTTCACAGATCTCCAGTCTTCATCTTCACCCAGAACTTCACCTTGTCCTGCTTCACAAATGGAAACTTTCATTCTCAACTTCGCTTCTCTGAGTTTTTCAGATTTCAATTTAACATTCGTTACCTGTTCAAGCTTCATCAACTCTTTTGCTAACTACATATTCACCTGTTGATTTCTCTTCTCTTGTAGCCTCTGCCACTTTACTTTCTTCCTCATGACACAACCATGCCTCTGGTCTTCTTTATTTATCTGCAATATCTTCATCAATATCTCAAGATGAACTGTAATCTCAGCCTTCTCCCTCTCATATTCTTCTTCACTTATTTGTCTTTGGATGCCATTTTCCTTAGCATCCTCTTTCTCTGCCTTTCTTCTACTGTGGCCATCTTTAGAACCTTTATTATAACTATCAGTAGTCATTTTCTCCTCTATCTTCCTAAGTTCCTCACTCACTTACTATGAGCTGTACTAAAGCCTCTGTAACAGCAAGTCCTCCCTGATGTCACTTACCTCACCGAGCTCTCCTCTGTACTTGGTCTTTTGGTAATCACCTGGTTCTCTATTCTCTTGAACCTATTTGAGCACTTCTCTCTGCTCCTTCTAGGCTTCAACTCATTTGCACCTTTTAAGAACACATCTGTCCTCTTGTATTACAATCACAAATGAAATACTAGGTTCTGGCCACCTCTTCTGTCACTCAAAAATTCTTACCAGCTTTCTTCATTACTGCTTCTTTGCTTTTGATGAGATACCTTCTTTTATCTACAACCTGAATTATGCAACCACAATATTCAAACCAAATTAAAACAAAAACATATCATCTCACCTTCGAGATCTCTGCATGATCTTGTTCTCCCATGCACCTGTACTTTGAATGTATTGTTCTCTGTTTCTTTGCATCTGCAAATTTTCTGCTACACTTTATCTCTGTGTGCCTATTGTTTGTCAGATTTAAAATATGATATCCTCTTGCCTATATACATACCTTCAAAACACAACTCTGTTCTAAATTTCTCAAAGAATTTTTACACACAGAATTTCCTTGTTCAGCTTCGATACCAAAAATGACGCAACCTAAGCTGCATCTACCCACATTATGCAAATAAAATTGCATGTCACACACGGTCCTAGGAATTTTATAATTACATACTTAGTGAAACCTTCACAAGTCAAGGTTTAACGCTCCTTCAATAAAATCTATGTGGAAACCTTTAATTTAACTATCCAAATTCTGGACCTTTATAAACCTTTGTGTGGAACCTTATAAATCCTTCATTTATCTTTGGCTAATTCCTATTACCCGTGCATATTAACCATACCATGGATTTTAGACGTTGGTTAAAACTCAACTTAAACCATAATACATTAATCCCACTTATTTCTATTATAATTCCCATATAATAGAAATATCTCATAAACAACACTTAAACCTTACCTTTCCTCCATTCCACGAACCTTTGCACATATATCGATGCTCTACTTAGCACATTAAATCTTCATCATCGATCTCATTCCTCAATCTGATGGTTTTCGCGTAATCACTCACTCCAACTAACCTGGCCAATCTCCACCATTTATTTCTCCTACCTCAATCCAATGGTGATCGTGTAATCTCGCGCGATTACTAGCAAGATACATAATAGGACAAGAGCACGGGAGATAAGTGGTTTTGCTTCTCCACCGATGTGCTACATGTCAACCCCTCAGGTTAATCACGTGAATTTGTGAAACACCATTTATAGCTTTTAGGGCGCGTGAGATACTGCTGACCACTTACAAATACCTCTCCATCCTTCTGCTAACGTGTGGTTTTAATCTCCACCTTTCATCTTCCGTCAATATCATATGTCGATCTGGCCAATCTGACGGTTCTCGTTCTTTTCTGTTTAATTCTTTCTACGTCGTTGATCTTCCGTGTGTGAGTTGACTATTCAATGACTTTGGTCCGGGCTCAATCAATCCATACATTGCATCAAAGACTTCAACCACAGAACCAGGTTGAAGCAAGGATTTCTTATCCCTTTCACTGATTTCTATCTTTGATTGTTCTTCCACTTGACTCCTTCCTAAACTTACTTCTACGTACTTGTAAGCGCTATCACATCTGAACTTCAACTTTGATCCTTCAATCAGATTCAAACGATCAGACCACTATCCTTCATTCTCCACCTCTACGTTTTGCTTTAATTCCACCTCCATACATATACTATGCAGAATGACTCTGATTTACACACAATTTATAATTCCATTAATCAATACACACCACACAACTCAGGAATCGAATTCTCTATCTTTATAAACAATTATTTACATAATGAATCTCTCACTTTGGCCTGATTTTCTAATTAGTGGCCTTTTTCCATTCCTACCACCCTATCTAATCTTTGAACTCTAATTCTCACTCTCTCACTAACTATCTCTCTTTGTGCCTTTTAGTCTTACATTTATACAAAAGGTTTTGTAACCCATTTTGGTTCAGATCCTTAATCTTTTGAAACAAATCCTGAATATCCTCTAAGTCCACTTTTGACTTAACTAATCCCTATGGATCCTCTCTAGTTCCACAAATCATGAAACCAATTCCTAATCTAATATTTACAATTGATTTCCAAATCTCTCAATCCTTATGGAATATAAACTAGCCTAAATCTCTCATGTTCTCCAACATTTAGGAACATTTACAATATTCCTCTCAATATCTAATTAATTCCTATTCTTAAAATCTCTCATAAACTTACTTAAAAACCTTAATAATTACATTAATTTAATACTCAGGAAACCAAATTTCTTGAAAAAACAAGACCCCCTATGTCTACTAAAATACAATGAAATTGCTAAGTTGGATGCTCCTGCATCACAGACCCTTGAAGTTGTCTCAAATATGCCTCCTCTCTTAAATCACCATTCATAAAAGAAGATTTTACATCTAATTCGCGCACATTTCAATGGTACTTTGTAGTTAATGCAATTAACAATCTAATGGTATTTCTACAGGTGCTAATGTTTCTACATAATCAATGTCTTCCTTTTGTGAGTACTCTTTTTTCACCAATCTAGATTTATATTTATCTATACTGCCATATGATTTAAATTTGGATTTGCACAACCATTTACATCCTATGGGCTCTTCATCTTTAGGTGATTTATTCAATTCCCAAGGTTTATTCTTAATTATAGATTCATATTATTCCTTCATTTATTTTCTCCTATCTTCATGTTCATTAGCTTAATTAAGACTCATGGGTTCTATGAAATTTAAAACACTACTCATTAAAGCATAATCCTTATCCTTTTTAGGTAGCAAACCTGTCGAGTAATCTCCTTTATACTTCACTGTCTTAACCCTTGTTCTATTAAGGTACTTCTCCACATAAGTGGACTCTGACTACTGGTGATTTCCATATCACTGGATTATTCCTCAAGCTTTTGCTTCTATTGTTGATTATCTTTTCTTCTTATTTATTGTCTTCAACTTCACGAAGTATGTTCCATCTTTCATAGTCATTATCCTGGTTGTCTTCATGTGCATCCTCATGGAAAATTACATCTCTACTTGCAAACACATTATGAGTAGAGGGATCAAATATTTTATAAGCTTTAAATTATGAAAAATATCCTACAAAAACACATTTTATACCATTAGCATCAAGTATATTTCTATTCTATTTCGAAATATGTTCAAAGGCCATACACCCAAATACCCTCAAATGATGAAATGTTGATTTAAAACCATACAAGGCTTCGAAATGGGGTCTTAAGATCAAGATACCTCGTTGGACTTCTATTATTTAAGTAAAAAACATTACTAGTGGCCTCTGACAAAAAATCATTTAAGAGGTTTTTCACCTTTTATCATACTCCATGCACACTCCAACAACGTCTTGTTTTTCCTTTCTCCCACATTGTTATGTTGTGGACTGTAGGGTACTGTAAATTGCAACACTATTCCATGATCCTTGGAGTGCTTGATGAAGTTCCCCGACTTGTATTCTCCCCCTTGATCAAAATAGAGGATCTTTATGAAATTCCTTGTTTGCTTCTCTGCCATGTTTTTGATTCTCTGAAATACTAAAAAACATCACTTGTTTTCATGAGGAAGTACACCCAAGTGTTCCTTTGTAATCATTAATAAACAACAGAAAATAATAAGCACCTCCTAGGGATTTGGTTTGCATAGGTACATAAACATCAGAATGTACAAGTTTTAATACATCTCTTCTTCTCCTATCAGAATTACACATAAATTCATCTCTGTGAATTTTTCCTGATGCACAGCCTTCACAAGAAACATACTCATTATTTAACATAAGGAGTCCTTCAACCATTCTTTTTTTTTTTGAATAATAAAAACATGTGATAATTGATACGAGCATACCTCTGGTGCCAAAGACTTTTAGCTGACATAGTTGTAGAAGTCAGTGCTTGATGACTCCTTCTAGTGACATCAAGTTTGTACAGTCCTCTAACTTCTAAAACAACTAGTTTGTAGTGATCCAATAGGTCTTTCATTATGCAATGTGTTTTCAATAATTCAACCTTCACATTCTCATTTGTAATTGTGGACATTGAAATAAAAAATTTCTTGATCCTGAGCACATAAATAACATTATGAATGTGCCTGATACTTCCATTTGGTAAAGTCACTAGAATATCACCATATCCCTTGATCTAATGTGCACAATAATCTCCAAGATAAATATTTCCACCATTTCTTATTTCCTTGAAATTCTCATACCAATCCTTATTACATGTCATGTGAATCGAAGCTCTAGAGTCCACAAACCAAGCATTTTCATCATCTGTTTCAGCAAAGAGCGCAACATTAGACATAAACAACTTAAGATTTTTGAGATTAGAGTTCAAGTGTTCAACTGCCAAATGTTCTAAATATCTTTTGTGATCATTATGCATAGCTTCATCATTTTTTCCTTATAATAGCCTTTGGAAAGATGCCCACATATACCATAATAGAAACATTCTATTTCATAATCATTTCTCACAAATGACATAGCTTCATTTGATTTTTCAAATGGCCTTTTGTGATATAGACTTCCAACTTTACTTTCTCCTCCTTGTTTCCCTTTGAAGAACTACTTTTTCGCCAAGAGTGCTAAATCCAAATTCTGAGACTCTAAATTCTTGCGTCTCTCTTCTTCCTGCATCAGTATACCTGTCGATTCCTCAAAAGTATGATATTTTTCCCTTGTTGCAAGACTTGTAATAAACATCTAATAGTCCTTTGACATTTCATTTAAAGTGATTGTCACAACATTAATACTAGGTATCGAATGCCTCCTACCTTATCTTTCAAATATTTGATTCTTGAAACAAAAGAACTAACATATTCATTTTCTTCCATTTTAATATATATGAGCTTACTTTGTGGGAAAAGAACTTGATTTTTATTCTTAGTGTCATATAAACCCTTAAGTGTAGTCTAGGTTTCAGTGGAAGTTTTACACTCATGCATGTGGGGGATTATATATCTTTAACACACATCCTTAATAATACATTTTCTTTATTCTTTCGCTTCTCCCAGTCTTGAATTGATGCAGTTGTTGCACTTGTAGCAAGTTTTTCCTTTTCTCCCTTTGTGATGATCCAACGGCCATATCCTTACAGCAATGTTTGCAGCTTGAATTTTCAGTCAACATAGTTGGATCTATCCAATTTATTGGCCTCATTCAGGTATGTCTCTGCAAGGGGATTAGTCATCTTGACAAAATCCCAAATTTCCAATAGAGACGAGCTTCTTACTCCACACTTCACGACCACCACTAGTAGCTCGACAAATCCCTGATCCATAGATCCACGACTCCAACAATGCCCGAGCTGGGGTTCCACGCTCCTATCAAATTAAATTTACATAAAGTCTCAATAGCTCCAAACAAAAAATAAATGAAACTCAACCAAGTTATAAATTCAACAGAAATGTGTCTATTCACTCTTAACACATACACTGCACAAAAAAAAAATATTATAAGTCTCTCGCCCATTTTTCCTTAATAGAAATTACACAAATATATTATTTTCAATTTTCAATTTTCAATTAATAGAAATTAAACATGTAATTTGAAAAAATCTAAAGTAATACTTAATTGATAAAATAATTCTAAATATGAAATAAAATCAAAAATAATAAATAGAAATCAAATCATCTTACCCAAAAATATGGTGAACAAAAACTCTAATTATAACTAACAATATCAACATTATTAAATAAAAATAAATAAAACTATCAAAAACACTAAAGATATTCTTCACTTTCAATATAAAATTTATAAGTCTAATCATCAATAATGTTTATATGGTAATTATTCCATGTATATCTGGTCACAAGAAAAATAATAGTTATGTTACCCTCACCCATTCTATTGTAACACTACCCTCATGGATCTTCGTAATTTTATAATTCTGTTGGTACAGTAAAAAAAATCTTGTTAATGGTGTGTTTGTTTCTTTATATCTTTGTACACCATAGATTCAACATTTGTATAATTTGATTATGGCACTTACATATTTATGAAATAAATAAATAAAATGTAAAATAAAAAATATTCGTTAAGGAAAAGACAACATTTTAAATAAATCATAACCCGTTTCTTTAAAAAGCCCTCATAAATAACATAAACCAGAACTTTACGATTGAAGAGATTAAGATAATGTGAATTTTAAAAGTTGTTTAAAAAAAAGAAAGATATATATTAGTCATTCAATTTAAATATGAGAAAATCACAACCATTTAAAAAATAAAACAGTAATAATAACACCCAAAATTGTAACATAATTATTACAATGAAAATGTAAATTTTAAAATGCAACTAAAAAATATAACCAACGAAATTTAACATCTTTAGTCAGAAAAACATGAATGATATTCCTAGTGAAAATTAAAGCAAAAACCTCATGAATTAACGAGTCATTGAGTTTCAAACGTTGGGTCATTGGCAACCCTAATGCAAAACCAAGTAAATTTTTCAATCTATTAAAATAATAATGAAATGAGATCCTGGTTCCTCATTCTCCCCATTTTATGACAGGCTATTATAGTTCTGAAAATGTAAGAGGTAGGAGAATTGATTAAGGGTTTATGGCAATAAAAAAATCTTAAGCCCTTGTATTACTAGAAGCTTTCATGTAATGGGTGTTGAAGGTACTACACACGTACATGCGGACACATAGTTAGAGCATGGGACTACATGCAAGATTTCTCTTGCATGATTTACTCCCTGATTTGCTCCTTCTTTAACTCTGCAACTGGCTAGTTCTTCTGCATGATTTACTCCTTGATTTGCTCCTCCTCTCACTCCGCAACTAGCTATTTCTCTCCGGAACTTGTTGTAGGTGTTGAGTCCTCTCATTGATCACCACTATGGTGCATTACCTTGGGATCTTCACCCAATAATGCTATATCATGAGCATTGTAACCTATTTTCTAATAAATCATTCTTTTGTTCTTTCGATTCTCTTTTAGTGTTTTTGCTCTGCAAAGTTGTGTGTTCAACCTTTACTAGCTAGATTCATCTGTGTGGGTTTTCTAACACATTTACATGGTATCAGAGCCCATAGGTTGCTAGATAAAAGGCACACTAGTACTTTATTTTGCAGGTATTACAGCTTGGAGATCAAAGATCAACAAAAAAATGGAGTTTCCCAAAGCATCGATCCTAACACCGTAAAACTATCACGAATGGAAAGACCAAATGGCTCGATACCTTTGTCAGAAAGGGTTGTACAGGATTACCATGGCTGCAGAAGTGGAACCCACTTTAGCCATAGAGAAATCCAAGTACCTCAACTGCATGGATGAGGCCCACGGATCCATATGCATGTGCATCTCCCGAGAGTTGCAGTTTCATCTATCTGCCTGCAATACTCCCAATGAGATTTGGAAAAAGGTTGAAGAACTCTACAGGAAACAGGATGAGATGAAAGGACATCTGCTCGAAGTGGAGCTATTGCCATTGGATCCACGGAACTATGACAAAATTCAAGACTTCTTCACCAAATATAATGATCTATTGCTGCAACTCAAGGGTTGTGGAATTGACAAATCCAAGGAAGAGAGTCGCCAAGTTCTCTCTATTATGTCAAAGCTTGGACCGGAATACTCCATCTTTGTGTCTACATTTCATTCAATAAGGCTTGCAACAGGTAAATCCTACACTATGCCTTCTCTCAAAGAGTTCATGGAGTCCCTTACTTTTGAGCAAGATAAACTCATTGGCATGGGGAAAATCAAACCTCCAAAAGTGCATGTACTTGTTGTGCATGATGGCAGCCACAATAAAAATCATAGATTTGATTCAAATCAGAAAAATCAGCAACAAAAAGGCAAGGGAAAAGTGCATTCCCATCCAAAGAAGGAAGGGTACACCAAGCCCTACAATGACTCCTCCGACTCCAGAAATGAGAAAGGGAAGAAAGGAGACAAATGCACCTACTGTCACCAAGGATTCCATCCAGAATCCTCCTACATGAAGAAACAAATTGACCAAATGATAGAAATCCTTCAGAAGCACAACCTTGGGGACCACATGCCTCAGGGTGCCAAGAAGAAAATTGAGGATCCACCACACGGGAAAGGTAAAAATTTTCATGCTTTAGTTGCAATTAATTCTTCCCCTGATGCATGGATTATAGATTCTGGTGCATCACATCATATGGCTACTGGAAAGGAAGTCTATTCCTCTTTGGATACATGAAAAGGACCTCCCATCCTCATGGGAGATGACTCACCTATTGAAGTCACCAGAAAAGGTAGAGTGGAAATTTTACACGGAAGCTTTGAAGATGTGCTTCATGTTCCAAAACTTTCATTAAACTTGCTTTCAGTTTATCAGATCACTCATTCTGGAAAGAGAAAGAGAGTGGAATTCACTCCAGATGCAGTGAACATATATGACCTACATAGCAACTCCAAAATTGCAACTGGTGAAGTAAACAATGGAGCCAGACTGTATACATTTTTTGAATTTATTGAACCTGAATACTCCTTATTGCTTACACACGCTGATGATAGTAGTAGGCTTTGGCACGAGATTTTTGGTCACTTAAATTATAGGTATATGTGCAGCTAAGCAAGCATGAGATGGTGGAAGGCTTGCCAAATATCAGTTTCTCCAAAGGAGTTTGTGAAGGGTGTGTCCTTGGCAAACATCCTAGTGAAAATTTTGACACGGCAAGACTCACAGAGCATCCTCTCCTCTAGATCTGATCCATAGTGATCTCATGGGGCCTTTTCCTCATCCTTCCATCAACAAAGCAAGGTATGTGCTTACATTTATTGATGATTTCTCACGGTATACTTGGGTGTATCTTCTCAGGGAAAATATGAAGTTTTTGCGCACTTTGAAGATTTCAAAGCACTAGTTGAGACACAATCAGAGAGAAAGATCAAAGCCCTCCGTACAGACAATTGGGGGGGGGGGGGGAATATGTTAACACAACACTTCAGAACCTTTGCCTTGAGTCTGGCATATAGTTGTAGTACACAGTTCCATACACTCCGTAGCAGAACGAAGTTGCTGAGAGAAAGAACCGATCTCTGAAATATATGGCTTCCTGCATGTTGCATGCTAAGTCACTGCCTCATAAGCTACGGGCTGAAGCACTTAATTGTACTAACTACATCCAGAATAGATCTCCTCATAGGTCTGTCAAGGATCAGACCCCCTTTGAGGCTTGGAGTGGCACTAAACCAGAGGTCACCCACTTCTGTGTTTTTGGCTCCCGAGCATGGGCCAGGATCCCCTCTGAAAGTGGAAAGCTTTTGATCCACAGAACATTGAGTGCATCTTTGTTGGATACCTTGATGGTGTAAAGGGATGCCGACTCTTGATTTCCTCTACGGATAAGCTCATCATTGAGCGAAGTGTCAAATTTGAGGAAAATCTCTCGCATGCACCTCAATTGCCGCATGCAAACACCTTTTATCTACCTCATGTCCGAGATGATGACTCAGTACACTCAAATGCAGATACAGAGCATGCAGATGCCACGGTAGAGCATGCAGATGCAGAGACAAAGTCTTCAGATTCAAATCTAGTGCATGCATATGATGATCCACATCCAAGCCTAGATCAGGCTTCTAGCAGTGAATCAACTCCCCCTGTCATAAATCAGAGAACAAGGAGCTTACATGAGATATATGCACAAGACCACCCACCTGCTAGAAATGGTCTTATGGGGGATAATTATGATCCACGGAGGACTAGCTCAGAGATTACTGAGTCTCCTCTTTCCCTCACTGCCACTGAACCAACGTCATCCTGGCATTGTCATTTGGTTCAGTCTTCTGATCTGTAGTCTTATGCTGAGGCTGCTAGGCAGCCATCTTGGGAGTCTGCATGGAGGAGGAGTATAACTCCCTCCTCGATAACCAGTCCTGGGATCTGGTCCACCTTCCTTCAAGAAGGAAACTTGTCCGATGCAAATGGGTCTACAGGACCAAGAGCACTACAAGTGGGCAAATCACCAAACAGAAAGCTAGGCTAGTAGCCAAAGGCTTCCAGCAAGTGCATGGCATTGATTATGATGAGACCTTTGCTCGAGTAGCGAAGATGGATTCCATATGCCTTGCACTTGCCATTGCAGCTGCCCAAGGGTGTGAAGTACATCAGATGGATGTGAAGAATGCCTTTCTTCACGAAGACCTATCTAAGGAGATCTGCATGGATCAGCCACATGGTTTCATTCAGGATTCATCTTTGGTCTGCAAACTGAAGAAATCTCTCTACGGCCTTAAGCAAGCCCCAAGAGCTTGGCATGCAAAGATGGATTTTTTTCTCTTATCACAAAACTTTTAAAGATGTAAGTATGATACGAAAGTTTACATGCTCAGGACACATGATTCTCTTCTTATCCTAGTTTTTTATGTGGATGATCTCCTGATCACGGCAGCTCGGCTTCAGCCATTGCTGCAGTCAAGATGGCCTTGCATGATAGTTCTTGATGATGGACATGGGTCCATTACACTTCTTTCTTGGTCTTGAGATTAGCCAGGATGCCACAGCCATCAAACTCTCTCAGGCTAAGTATGCACAGGATCTCCTCGAGAGATTTCACATGACTGATTGCAAGCCAGAACCGACTCCTTTTCTATCTGGGGTCCACCTTGAGGATGGAGGTGACACTCCATTAGTTGACAATACTCTCTACCGACAGCTAGTGGGGAGCTTATTGTACCTCACCCACTCCATACCAGATCTCTCATATGCAGTAGGGGCAGTTTCCAGATACGTGCAGGAGCCGCATGAGCTACACTGGAATGCTGCCAAGTGCATCCTTTGATATGTGCAAGGCACCATCACCTCGGGATTCCTATGCAACAGGCTATTAAATCTCCTTGGCATCACTGATTCTGATTGGGCAGGCTACAACATTGATCGCAAGTCCACCTCTGGATATTCACTCAGTCTATGGTTTGGCCCTATCTGTTGGTCAAGCAAGAAGTAGGCTACTATTGCTCTCTCTTCAGTCGAGGCTGAGTACAGAGGAGTAGTCAACATCACCATTGAGGGCCTATGGCTACAAAACTTCCTCACTGAGTTGGCCATCCAGTTCCACCAGCTCATTGTCATCTAGTGTGACAACCTGAGCACTCTCAAATTTGCAGGTATCCAGTATAGCGACAACGGATGAAGCACATAGAGATCCATATGCACTACATCGGAGACTTAGTACATGATTGGGTCATTGATTTGCATTTCTGTCCTTCAGCAGAACAGACTATAGATATCTTCACCAAGACATTCACTGAGCAGAAGTTTTGCTCTCTGCGTAGCCTTCTTGGAGTGAAGGACACAATTGCTTAGCCACTATCTTTTCTTCCTCTTTTCTTTTGATTACATTGTATTTTGAGGGGGGGTTCAGTCATTGTTACAAGGAAACTGTGTCAAACGAATGCATGGGATATTAGCAGTGAACACTTGAAGCACGCGATTTCTATTATGTGGAGATCGCAATGTTTCAGTAATCCAGTTAACTCAGAAATGTTGGTTAATGCATTAATTATTTGCATTGTTAGAGAAAATAATAAATCAAAAGAGATGAAAGATGTTGGTGACGAACAGTTGCTTGAAGCCGAAGCCGAGGGGCGGCATAATTGTGAAGCCCTTGAACTGGGTCTTTCTCTTGTCAAAGATATATTTGACAGAAGTCCCATCAGAGTTGCTCATATCGTCAGAGAAAGTTGGAATATAGCAGAAGAGATCATTCGCATGTTTAAACATTCTACATGTCAAGACCAGAATGAGGATGAAACTCTAGAATTGCACAACTTGGATTGGATATATGCTTAGCTATATGGAGAATTGGAGGAATTATATGGAGAATTGGAGGACTTCTCCTAGAATTCGTAAAATTAGAAAGCATTGTTCCAGTTTGAACGTGAAGATGCATTGGGGACTAACCCGGTGATTTTATTTATGTTTGCAATACGTGACAACTTAGAAAAAGTCTATGTTTAGATTACTTAGCTTAACTCCATCTGTTTATCTGTTTGTGTTATTGTAATCTAGAAATAGAACTCCATCTGTCTTAGTATTTCTCCACTGGGATTATTTAATGTGATATAATGATGCCAGGTTACAACATAAAGCTTTATGTCAATAAGATGTATTAATGGTTATTACATTATATGGATTTCTTATTCCATTTCTAAGGTTACTTTATTTAAGGATGGTAAGTTTATTTGATGATCAATTAAGTTATATGGAATAAGTCATTGGAAATATTACATGCTAGTATATTTGGTATAAAAAAATTCTAATATAGTGTATTTTTGCATTAGGTCTATTGAGGGATGTTACAAGTATTTCCTCTTTTAATAGTTTGGAGAGTTTTCCTTGAAATAAATAGAGTTATCTTTGAAAATCACAACATTCCCATTGAGGTTTCTGTGACACAGATTTTAGCTATTAATGACCTTCTCCCAAAAGGACCAAAGGGATAATAATAATAGAATCCTTAATCTAGTCGTCATTGATAGATATCATCCTTGGGCATTTTGTGATATGGATTCACAAGGAAACCCTCCTAGATGTGGTGGAGGAGCTATACTACATCTTTCAAAGACTCATTTCTCTCTCTAAAAATGGGCTTGGGAGCAGATTCCAACAAGTATATGGAGCTCTTATATTTAAAATTGTGCTCATGTTTGTAATTTAGAAAGGATTTTATCATTTACAGGACTTTTGAGGGTCTGCCTTGGTTATAAATTTAGTCAAAAGGTCTTATAAATGTCAAAATATGAGACTATTGCCTTTGCTAGAAGAAATATCAAGACTAAAAGATACCATTACCCGTTTGTCAATGCTTCATGTTTACAGGGAACTAAATAGTCAAAAAAATGACCTTTCTAAGGAAAGTTTGTGAGTGAGTTATTTATGTTTGTAGGGAACTCAGTAGTCAAGTGGATGGCCTTTCTCATGAAATCCCGTGATTGGATTTTGGGACTTGGTTAATGAAAGAACAACAAAATGATCAATTCTATGAATTTTGTCATAGAACTGTCATTATTAGAGTTGGTCAAATATGACAGATTTATTTTTATTCACATGTTTCAGTAACATTGTGTGGGACTTTTCATTATACATCCATGCATACATACTTATCTTGTATTGGTATTTTATGCACAAAGACTATGATCTTTGCACTCAATCTTGTTGTAATTATTTTGGACGACAATTTTTGCATTAGTTTTTGTATGGTTCCATGGCCTCTCTTTTAGGAAAGATCCTAGTGGATCGTCATATTTGAATAAATGCTTTTCATGTATGTGCTGAATGTAATTTTACATATTAAATACAATTAAACTTTTTCTAGGGGAAATTATATATGTGTGTGTGTTTTGTCTTATATGGTACATACATTGAGATATTTTATTTATGATTCATATTCCACACATTAAAATGTTAATACATGCCAAAGTCATTTTTGGAAGTAGAAAACATATATCCATAAGACTATCTCTCTAAAAAAAACTTAATAAACCAATAAGAATTTTCTGTTTATATATATAATCCATATTAAAAAATTAATATATATATATATATATATATATATATATATATATGATTGACATTCTACACATTAAAATGTTAATCCTTGCCATATATATATATATATATATATATATATATATATATATATATATATATATATATATATATATATATATATAATTACTATTTTTAATAGTTAAAATGTGACATTTCAACTCTGTATTAAAAAATAAATGAATGAAAAATGCCCGCGAAATTCCTATTAATGGAATAAGAATCCTCTCTCTACATGAATATAACTTTCTTAACTCACTGAATTTAATTTTACATATTAAATACAATTAAACTTTTCCTATGGGAAATTATATATGTGTGTGTGTTTTGTTTATATGGTACATATATTGAAATATTTTATTTATGATTCATATTTCCTCACATTAAAATGTTAATACATGCCAAAGTCATTTTTGGAAGTAGAAAACATATATCCGTAAGACTATCTTTCTAAAAGAAACTTAATAAGCCAATAAGAATTATCTCTTTATATATATAATCCATATTAAAAGAAAATTATATATATATATGATTGACATTCTACACATTAAAATGTTAATCCTGCCCATCTATATATATATATATATATATATATATATATATATATATATATATATATATATATATATATATATAGAGTTAAAATGTGACATTTCAACTCCATATTAAAAAATAAATGAATGAAAAATGCTAGTGAAAATCTTATTAATGGAATAAGAATCCTCTCTCTACATATATATTACTTTTTTAACTAGCTGAATGCAATTTTACATATTAAATACAATTAAACTTTTTCTAGGGGAAATTATATATGTATGTGTGTGTGTTTTGTTTTATATGGTACATACATTGAAATATTTTATTTATGATTCATATTTCACACATTAAAATGTCAATACATGCGAAAGTCATATTTGGAAGTAGAAAACATATATCCATAAGGCTATCTCTCTAAAAAAATACTTAATAAGCCAATAAGAATTATCTCTTTATATATATAATCCATATTAAAAAAATTTAATGTATGGAACCATAAACTCGATTATGAAAGTGTCCTCTTCCGATGTCGATCCTGCTTTGAGACAAGCCATCTAGCCAAAATTGCACAAAAGCCTCCCCGAAAAATCTGGTAAAAGAGCCACCACAGATCTACTTGGTGGGAAGGAGCACAAAAAGAACACTACACTGTCATCAAAGAAGAATACTCTAGAGAAAACTCTGATCACAAGAAATTGGGCAAGACAGAAACAACTCTCAAGACAAGCATGGAGAAAGCCCTGCCCAACAACAAAAAAGTGCACTCGACAACCCTCAAGTGTCAACAATTATGAGGATTCGAATATCGTGCAAATAAATCTTCATTTAACAACAAAGCAGATCTCTTAGACCAAACCTCTTCTCCGACTATCTTCAAAAGGACGAACACAATTGATCGCGAAGTAGACACATTGTCTCAATAACCAGAACAGATTTAGGTATGCAAGATAAAGGAAGTTGGAAGACTAGAGAAAAAAATTTTTGCTACAACACCAATCTCGCCAAGAAAGACGAGGAGCCAGACAATTAAAAATTAAAAATATTATAGGTCCGATAGACCAATTGGTCTCCGTGGACGGTAACCACTATCATCATCATCATCATCATATATAATATATATATATATATAGATATATATATATATATATATATATAATATGTATATATTATATATATATGTATATATATATAAATTTATTTATGTATATATGTATATGTATATATGTATTTTTTATTATGTTATATATATATATATATTATATATATATATATACATATATTATATATATAGACATTATACATATATACATACATACATATATACATACATATATATATTATATATATAATATATATAATATATATAATATATATATATGATTAAATTCTACACATTAAATGTTAATCCTGCTCTCTCTCTCTCTCTCTCTCTCTCTATTATATATATATATATATAATATATTTGTAATAGTTAAAATGTGACATTTCAACTCCATATTAAAAAAATAAATGAATGACAAATGCCCGTGAAAATCTTTATTAATGAATAAGAATCCTCTCTTACATATACAGAACTTTGTTAACTAGTAAAATTATTATATATTTATATATATATATATATATATATTATATTTATATATATTATATATATATCTATATATATATATATATATATAATATATATATTTATCACTTCTATCAATTAATGTGTTAAATATATGCCACAATATATTTAGAAGTACAAAACGTGTATCTATAGGAGTCTTTCTCTCTCTATATAATAATTTTTGTTATAAATATATTTGTAAATGTTAGACACCATTTTTTTTATATATTAATATTTAAAATGTTAATGTTAACTCCATATGAAAAAATGAAAGAATTAGAAATATATTGATTGTATACAAATCTCTCTATATATATCCATATTAACTCTCTTTTAGCTTATTATTAATTTTTAATGTTATATGTCAATCCATATTAAAAAATGCAATAAATTGCACATGTAATTTACAATGTAAAGCCAAAAACATGAGGAATTTTTAATTTTGTTATAAATATATTTGTAAATGTTAGACACAATTTTTTATATATTAATATTTAAAATGTTAATATTAACTCCATATGAAAAAATGAAAGAATTAGAAATATATTGATTGTATACAAATCTCTCTATATATAATCCAATAATATTTAGAAGTACAAAACGTGTATCTATAGGAGTCTTTCTCTCTATATATAATAATTTTTGTTATAAATATATTTGTAAATGTTAGACACAATTTTTTTATATATTAATATTTAAAATGTTAATGTTAACTCCATATGAAAAAATGAAAGAATTAGAAATATATTGATTGTATACAAATCTCTCTATATATAATCCATATTAAACTCTCTTTTAGCTTATTATTATTTTTTAAATGTTATATGTCAACTCCATATTAAAAATGCAATAAATTGCACATGTAATTTACAATGTAAAGCCAAAAACATGAAGAATTTTTTAATTAATTATTATTATTATTTTTTTTTTTTTTAATTTTTTTTACAAAAACCTTAATTTAAAACTATGTTATGTAATATGGAAATTGAAATATTTTATTTACATTTAATAGCAAAATAATTTATTTTATTCTCACTATGGTGTAATAACAAATATATAATTTTGCATGGTATCTGTGAAAGAAATACATATCTTTTTAATATTAAAAAGTAATTTTTTTCTTTACTTTCAATTACTTTATCTATATATAAATTAATTGTAAAATTAAAATAGAAATTAGAATATTTTATTTATAACCAATATTAAAATTTTTTTATTATCACTATTTTTTATTCATAATAAAAATTAATTTATTATTTATAACATTAGATGACAATATCCCCAGAAATCAATTAACCTATTAAAAAATCTCCACACAATAATTAATATCCATTTAAAAAAATTACAATTTAATAATTTTTAAATCCCTACATAATATATTGTCTACTGTCTACATATGGCGAGATAATCGAGGCCTTTCTAGGCGCCATATCCCAACCGAAATGTCGTGAGAAGGTTGATCACGTAACTTTTATGTGTTGTTTAATTCCTAAACGAGACATTGTTGACCATGATGCGTTAAACATCCTTCTTGCCAACGTTCGTAGCTTTCCACCAATCTTCTTTCTCATTTGTCGTACACTGTATATATATATATAATTTTTAATATATATATATTTTTTTGAATAAGATTAGTATTATTAAAGTTTATTTTTTAATTAACTAATAAAATTTAATAAAATAAGTTTACAATTTTATATATATAACCATCACTATTGTATTATATATATAAAATTTAATAAGATAAGATAATTTAACCATCACCATTATCATCATATATAAATAATGTTTTTTAATTAAAAATGAATAATTTTAAAAATCTTATTTAACTATTTAAAATATTTAAAAAATTAAACTATATTTATATTCAAATATAATTATAAATTTATTTTCTTCAAATATAATATTTAACATTATTTCTCAACCAAAATTAAATATGTTTTCTAACATATTATTTACATGACACTTTACATAAATGAATTTTATTTAGATAATAATGATAAATTTAGATATCAATATAAATTTCAAAATAATATATAATATTTTAGGTTGTTTATATATATATATATATATATATAATATATATAATATATAATAATAACATAAAAAATTAAAATAAGAAATATATAGGTAAGTAAAGACATTATTAATTATTTTATATATATATATATATATATATATATATATATATATATATATATAAAAGTAGATATAATTTTATATGTAAAAGTCATATTTCATTAATGTTATTGAATTTCAAGTGTTTTGTTTTGCATAATTATTTCATAAATTCACAAAAGCTTATTATAATATGTAATGTTTAACATATATATTTTTTCTCTTTTATATATATATATATATATATAGCTTAGCTCAGTTCATCGATTTTGCTACTGAGAAATCATGGGTTCAATTCTCTTGATACTCTTGAGTGACGTTTAGTTGTTGAGCAGATCACCACAAAGAAGAAAATATATGATTGGTGAATAAATTAAGTTTTATTACAACCTCGTCATGATATAATTCAATGTTTATTGAACGGTACTTACCACTTCACCATTTCAATTAAAATTATTTCATCTCTATTTTAGTCTTTTAACACCTTATCCTTAATTTCTGTAAATTGCTATTATGCTTTTGATAATGCATATATATACATTCTGATTCAAACTTTTTAGGTGGAGACTATGCTACATTCATTACTAATGTATTTCATAAATGTAGAACACTCTTACATAGGGTTCCCCACAATTTTTTCCAACTAAAAACTAAATCCATGTTTTCTAATTTTATTTTTTATTTATGGTCAATAATATTAAAGTTATAAAATAGACTCTCATTGCATAGAGAATACTTGATTGATGTATGTTGTACAACATATCAATAATGTATGTAATAATATTGATAAGTGATAAAATTGCTTAGTCTATAAATAATATCAAAATTGTGAATATGATTCATACAGAATATTACTACTAAATAAATTAAAATCTACATTTGATTAATCATTGTATCTGAAATAGAATATTAGAATAAATAATCAAAACAAAAATAGATTAATATGAAAATAATTAAATTGAATAAAAAAGGTGAGATCTTTTCATTTAAAAAGAACATTAAGAATGTTAAGATATATGGAAGATTAAATTTAGGAATGAACCACACAGCTCACAGGTGAGATGAGCTGCGCCTAGAGGCTACCCAAGTAGCACTGCTAAACGTTCATTGAAAAAAAATCAAAAGATACAAATATTATAGGAGTCCATTTAGTTAGGGAGTTTAATCAAATTCCTGTAAAATATGATATAACTCCTAAATACACACACAATCAAAAATACCTAATAAATCCATTCTCCATTATTTTCAAATTTCCCCCTTAATGGAGGAAGGATTTATTTGCATTGCTAAGATCTACCTAAACAACTCAAATTTAATCTTCCCAAGGGGCTTTGTGAAAATATTACTAGCATTTTCAAAAGTATTACAATATTCAAGAAAAAATTCTTTACACTGAATCTTCTCTCTAATAAAATGAAATTGGGCATCAACATGATTTGTTTCTACATGATACATTGGATTATTTTCCAACTTGATCGAACTTTGGTTGTCACAACTGATCAATGTAGCCTTCTTTTGTTCTTCGCCAACATCTTGAAGAACTCTCAACCAAACAACTTCACAAGTTGATGCAGAAAAAAATCTTTATACTCTGCCTTAGTGGATGAGAAACATATAGTATGTTGTTTCTTGATACTCCATGAAACAATCCTGAATCCAATGCTAAAAGCATAACCTACAATAGGTCTCTTATCTTCTAGATTGTCAGCCCAATATGAATCGGAGTAATGTGTCATCTCGACATCAAGTGAATCAGTATACTTAAGATCAAAATCAATTGTTCCTTTCAGTTACATGAGTACATATTTTTCTTCTCTCCAATGGCTTAGTAGAGGTCTTACCAAAAACTGACTTAATACACTAACAAAGTATGCTATGTCAGGTCTGGTTGTAGTAAGATAATTCAAGATTCCAACTAAGTGTCTATACATTGTACAATCTACCTCATTTGAGACATCATCAAAATGAAGTTTCACATTATGTTGCATTGGAACAAAAACAACTTTACACTGATCCATTTTAAACTTCTTAAGCAATTCTCTGAAATACTTACCCTAAGAGACAAAAGTCTTATCAACATCTCTCCAAAATTCAAGACCTAAACAGTAATGTAACTAACTAAGATATTTCATCTCAAATACTTATGACATCTCAACCTTAAATCCATCAATTTATTTAAATGAATTTCCTGTAATAATTAAATCATCAACATACAATGAAATTAGTACTACATGCCCCTTTGCATCAAATTTGGTATATAGATTTGAATCACATTGGCTCCTCATAAAAACCCCATTGAACAAAGAAGGAATATATTTTTTCATACGATGACCTAGGTGCCTGCTTCATCCCATACAAATATTTCTTTAATATGCAAACTAAATGTTCCTGCCCCTTTTTCATAGACTGATGCAGCGTAAGCCACATCTACCCACATTATGCAAATAAAATTGCATGTCACACTATGTCCCAGGAATTTTATAATTCCATGCTTAGTGAAACCTTCACAAGTCAAGGTTTAATGCTCCTTCAATAAACTCTATGCAGAAACATTTGATTTAACTATCCAAAGTCTAGACCTTTATAAACCTTTGAGAGGAACCTTATAAATCCTTCATTTATCTTTGGTTAATTCTTATTACCTGCGCATATTAACCATACCATGGATTTTAGACTTTGTTAAAACTCAACTTAAACCATAATACATTAATCTCACTTATTTCTATTATAATTCCCATATAATATAAATATTTCATAAACCACACTTAAACCTTACCTTTCCTCCATTCCACAAACCTTTGCACATATATCGATACTCTCCTTAGTGCATTAAATCTTCACTGTCGATCTCATTCCTCAATTCGACGGTTGTCGTGCAATAACTTGTGCCAACTAACCTGGCCAATCTCCACTATTTATTTCTCCTACCTCAATCCAATGGTGATCCTGTAATCTCACGCGACTACTAGAACGATACATAATAGGTTGAGAGGGCGCAAGATAAGTGGTTTTGCTTCTCCACCGATATGTTGCGTGTCAACCCTCAGCTTAATCATGTGAATTTGTAAAATACCATTTACGGCTTTAGGGCGCATGAGATACCGATGACCACTTGCGAAGACCTCTCCATCCTTCTGCTAACACGTGGTTTTAATCTCCACCATTCATCTTCCGTCAATATCATTCGTCGATCTGGCCGATCCGACGGTTCCCATTCTTTTCTGTTTAATTCTTTCTACGTCATTGATCTTCCGTGTGTGACTTGACTATTCAATGACTTTGCTCTGGGCTCGATCAATCCATACATTGCATCAAAGACTTCAACCACAGAACCAGGTTGAAGCAAGGATTTCTTATTCCTTTCACTGATTTCGATCTTTGATTGTTCTTCCACTTGACTCCTTCCTAAACTTACTTCTACGTACTTTTAAGCACTATCACATCTGAACTTCAACTTTGATCCTTCAATCAGATTCAAACGATCAGACCACTATCCTTCATTCTCCACCTCTGCGTTCTACTTTAATTCCACCTGCATACATATACTATGCAGAATTACTCTAATTCACACACAATTTATAATTCCATTAATCAATACACACCACACAACTCAGGAATTGAATTCTCTATCTTTATAAACAATTATTTACATAATGAATCTCTCTCTTTGGCCTGATTTTCTAATCAATGGCCTTTTTCCTTTCCTTCCCGTAGGCTTACAGTCAAACCCTATCTAATCTCTGAACTCTGATTCTCACTCTCTCACTAACTAGCTCTCTTTATTCCTTTTAGGCTTACATTTATACAAAAGGTTTTGTAACCCATTTCAGTTCAGATCCTTAATCTTTTGAACTAAATCCTGAATATCCTCTAAGTCCACTTTTGACTCAACTAATCCCTAAGGATCCTCTCTAGTTCCACAAACCATGAAACCAATTCCTAATCTAAGATTTACAATTGATTTCCAAATCTCTCAATCCTTATGGAATCTTAACTAGCCTAAATCTCTCATGTTCTCCAACATTTGAGAACATTTACAATATTCCTCACAATATCTAATTAATTCCTATTCTTAATATCTCTCATAAACTTACTTAAAAACCTTAATAATTACATTAATTTAATACTCAGGAAACCAACTTCCTTGAAAACACAAGACCCCCTATGTCTACTAAAATACAATGAAATTGCTGAGCTGGATGCTCCTGCATCAGACTCCCAAGGTTAAAATAATCGTGATCTCCAGATCATGTTCTCCCAATATTTGTCCTCTTGGATCCCATACTTTGTTCTGTAATTTTTATTTGGTTGTTGTTGTTGTTTGTTGCTGTTCTCCAAATCTCCACAATTTATGTTGCTTTACCCGACTAGTTATGCTTTCACAATTTGCCACTGTCTTTCTCTTGTTGCTGCTTGGCCCTCTTACTGTTGTTTCCTTCTGAGGCTCCTTCTTCATCAATCTTATTATTTTTCAATCTCCATGTCCAATTTATCTTTAGACTACTGTTTTTTTATCTTCTCCTTGAAGTTACCGGATTCTTACTACCACTCTTTCATGCTTACTGTCTTGTGAATTTCCAAACACCCTCTGTTCAATATCTGTAAATTTACTTCCAAAAAATAAATTGTCCTCCAATTCCCCTTGTACTTGATTCCTCTCAAATACATCACTATGATGTGCATTATTTCCAGCATATTTTCCTTCCTCTTCCTTAACAACCCTCAGTAATTTTCCTTTACTTCTTTGACTGATTCTGACAGTCAATTTAATTTCTTCAAGCACGGTATCTTCATGCTTTTCATTTTCCTCATCAACATATCCGACCTAGCAACTTCCAGTCTTCTTCAATTCTAAAACTGACTCTTCAACTTGAAACATGTTTGTCTCATTTTCATCAAATCCTGTAATCATAAAACAATTATCAGAATGAAAAATATAAGGCCTCATTACCTTCTCTTTCTCTAGCAACATCTCAGTATGTTGCTCTGATTTTTCCTCCTCTATTAGCACATCAGTATGCTGATTCAACCTCTCTAAATAATTCTCTAAAGGACTCTCGAAAATGTCAGCAAGTCTCTCTTCCACACCATCTGCTCTTGGCCACTGTAGTGAACTACTTCCTCCGCAATCACATTGTCATACTCTAATTTTTCTTGCAAATATTCCAGCAATTTAATTTCTCTTTGACACTTCATAAGTATTTCATCATCACTTATAATTCCTGCATTTGTACACAATTTATCAGTTTGAGAATTACAAGGTTCAACAGTCTCAACTGTTTCTTCACATATGAGCTCTTCAAACTAATTCTCATCTCCTTCTTTCATAAGAAATTGTTTGTGTGTTGTAACAACTTCAAACATCAATGCTTTGCTAAATTCTTTCTGTTGTAACAAGTCAACGCTTTTTCATCCAAGAGACATTCTCCATCCTTCTTTACTTCAGAGTATTTATCTTCTGAAAGATACTCTTCCATACTTTTGACAGCTTCAAAAGACTGCTCATCTTCTGCAAAACCTGTAATCACATCAAAATTATTAGATTCCAATATACAAGGTTTCATATCCTCCTGCTGATCTGAATTTGTCCAACAATTCAGAAAATCATCAATAATTCCTTCCTCGTCAAAGTAAACTTCTTGTTGTCTTGAATTCGCACAATGGTTCATATGGTCTTTCACAGATCTCCAGTCTTCATCTTCACCCAGAACTTCACCTTGTTCTACTTCACAAATGCAAAATTTCATTCTCAACTCTGCTTCTCTGAGTTTTTTAGATTTCAATTTAAAATTCATTACCTATTCAAGCTTCATCAGCTCTTCTACTAACTGCATATTCACCTGCTGATTTCTATTCTCTTGTAGCCTCTGCCACTTTACTTTCTTCCTCATGACACAACCATGCCTCTGGTCTTCTTTATTTATCTGCAACATCTTCATCAATATCTCAAGATGAACATCAATCTCGGCCTTCTCCCTCTCATATTCTTCTTCACTTAATTGTCTTTGTATGCCATTTGCCTTGGCATCCTCTTTCTCTGCCTTTCTTCTACTATGGTTTTTTTTAGAACCTTTACTATGACTATGAGTAGTCATTTTCTCCTCTATCTTCACGAGTTCCTCACTCACTTACTATGAGCTGTACTAAAGCCTCTATAACACCAAGTCCTCACTGGTGTCACTTACCTCACCAAGCTCTCCTCTGTACTTGGTATTTTGGCAAGCACTTAGTTCTCTATTCTCTCGAACCTATTTGAGCACTTCTCTCTGCTCCTTTTAGGCTTCAACTCATCTGCACCTTTTAAGAACATAACTGTCCTCTTGTATTTCAATCACAAATGAAATACTAGGTTCTGGCCACCTCTTCTTTCACTCAGAAATTCTTACCAGCTTTCTTCATTACTGCTGCTTTTCTTTTGCTGAGATACCTTCTTTTATCTACAACCTGAATTCTGCAACCACAATAGTCAAACCAAATTAAAACAAAAAAAATAATCTCACCTTCAAGATCTCTGCATGATCTTGTTCTCCCATGCACCTGCACTTTGAATGGATTGTTCTCTATTTCTTTGCATCTGCAAATTCTGTTACACTTTATCTCTGTGTTCCTATTGTTTATTAGATTTAAAATTTGATCTCCTCTTGCCTATATACATACCTTCAAAACATAGCTTTGTTCTAAATTTCTAAAAGAATTTTTACACGCAGAATTTCCTTGTTTAGCTCCAATACCAAAAATGACGCAGCCTAAGCTGCATCTACCCACATTATGCAAATAAAATTGCATGTCATGCTATGTCCCAGGAATTTTAAAATTCCATACTTAGTGAAACCTTCACAAGTCAAGGTTTAATGCTTCTTCAATAAACTCTATGTGGAAATGTTTAATTTAACTATCCAAAGTCTGGACCTTTGTAAACCTTTGAGCAGAACCTTATAAATCCTTCATTTATCTTTGGTTAATTCTTATTACCCGCGCATATTAACCATACCATGGATTTTAGACTTTGGTTAAAACTCAACTTAAACCATAATACATTAATCCCGCTTATTTCTATTATAATTCCCATATAATAGAAATATTTCATAAACCACACTTAAACCTTACCTTTCCTCCATTCCACAAACCTTTGCACATATATTGATGCTCTCCTTAGCACATTAAATCTTCGTCATCAATCTCATTCCTCAATCCGACGGTTGTCGTGCAATAACTCGCGCCAACTAACCTCGCCAATCCCCACTGTTTATTTCTCCTACCTCAATCCAACGGTGTTTGTGTAATCTTGTGTTATTACTAGCACGATACATAACAAGTCGAGAGCGCACGAGATAAGCGTTTTGCTTCTCCACCGATGTGCTACATGTCAACCACTCAGGTTAATCACGTGAATTTGTGAAACACCATTTACAGCTTTTAGGGCACACGAGATATTGTTGACCACTTGCGAAGACCTCTCCATCCTTCTGCTAACACATGGTTTTAATCTCCGCCATTCATCTTTCGTCAATATCATCCATTGATCTGGCTGATCTGACAGTTCTCATTCTTTGCTGTTTAATTCTTTCTACGTCGTTGATCTTCCATGTACGACTTGACTATTCAATGGCTTTTCTCCGGGCTCGATCAATCCATACATTGCATCAAAAACTTCAACTACAGAACCAGGTTGAAGAAAGGATTTCTTATTCCTTTCATTGATTTCGATCTTTGATTGTTCTTCCACTTGACTCCTTCCTGAACTTCTACATACTTGTAAGCGCTATCACATCTGAACTTCAAATTTGATCCTTCATTTAGATTCAAATGATCAGACCACTATCCTTCATTCTCCACCTCTATGTTTTTCTTTAATTCCACTTGCATACATATACTATGCAGAATTACTCTAATTCACACACAATTTATAATTCCATTAAGCAATACACACCACACAACTCAAGAATCGAATTCTCTATCTTTATAAACAATTATTTACATAATGAATCTCTCTCTCTAGCCTGATTTTCTAATCAGTGGCATTTTTCCTTTCCTACCCATAGGCTTATAGTCAAACCCTATCTAATCTCTACACTCTAATTCTCACTCTCTCACTAACTATCTCTCTCTATGCCTTTTAGGCTTACATTTATTCAAAAGGTTCTATAACCCATTTCGGTTCAGATCCTTAATCTTTTGAACTAAATCCTGAATATCCTCTAAGTACACTTTTGACTCAACTAATCCCTAAGGATCCTCTCTAGTTCCACAAACCATGAAACCAATTCCTAATCTAAGATTTACAATTGATTTCCAAATCTCTCAATCCTTATGGAATCTTGACTAGCATAAATCTCTCATGTTTCCAATATTTGGGAACATTTACAATATTCCTCACAATATCTAATTAATTCCTATTCTTAAAATCTCTCATAAACTTACTTAAAAACTTAATAATTACAAGAATTTAATACTCAGGAAACCAACTTCCTTTAAAACACAAGACCCCCTATGTCTACTAAAATACAATGAAATTGCTGAATTGGATGCTCCTGCATCACAGACCCTTCAAGTTGTGTCAAATATGCCTCCTCTCTTAAATCATCATTCATGAAAGAAGATTTTACATCTAATTCATGCACATTTCAATGGTACTTTGTAGCTAATGCAATTTACAATCTAATGGTATTTCTATAGGTGCTAATGTTTCTACATAATCAATGTCTTCCTTTTGTGAGTACCCTTTTTTCACCAATCTAGATTTATATTTATCTATACTGCCATATGATTTAAATTTGGATTTGTACAACCATTTACATCCTATGGGCTCTTCATCTTTAGGTGATTTAGTCAATTCCCAAGGTTTATTTTTAATTATAGATACGTACTATTCCTTCATTGCTTTTCTCCTCTCTTCATGTTCATTAGCTTAATTAAAACTCATGGGTTCTATGAAATTTAAAACACTACTCATTAAAGCATAATCCTTATCCTTTTTAGGTAGCAGATCTGTCGAGTAATCTACTTTATACTTCACTGTCTTAACCCTTGTTCTATTAAGGTACTTCTCCACGTAAGTGGACTCTGACTACTGGTGATTTCCATATCACTGGATTCTTCCTCAAGCTTTTGCTTCTGTTGTTGATTATCTTCTTCTTCTTCTTTATTGTCTTCAACTTCACGAAGTATGTTCCACCTTTCATAGTCGTTATCCTTGTTTCCTTCATGTGCATGCTCATGGAAAATTACATCTGTACTTGCAAACACATTGTGAGTGGAGGGATTAAATATTTTATAAGCTTTAAATTATGAAAAATATCCTACAAAAATACATTTTATACCATTAGCATCAAGTATCTTTCTATTCTCTTTCGAAATATGTTCAAAGGCCATACACCCAAATACCCTCAAATGATGAAATGCTGGTTTAAAACCATACAAGGCTTCGAATGGGGTCTTAAGATCAAGATACCTCGTTGGACTTCTATTATCTAAGTAAACAACATTACTAATGGCCTTTGCCCAAAAATCATTTGAGAGGTTCTCACCTTTTATCATTGTTAGGTTCCTATACTACTGGTGTAACCCCTTATTGTTATTAGTAAAACCCCCTTATTATATTGTTGTACCCATGTAGTCCCCATATTGTTATTATTGTGCCCTTACATTATTATTGTTATTTCGGTTGTGATTATATTATGACCCCTTGGACTCCTATATATAGAAAGGAGGTCTTGTCATTTGTATCATCGAAGAATTGTTCATTTATTTAATGTAAAGGAGGTTGCCCCCTCGAAGAGGCTGAATTCTAAGGCGTTGATCTATCTTTTCTATCTTTTTGTGAGCTGGTTTCATAACATTTGGAATTAGAGCTTTGAATTCTAGGGTTTTGCTGCTCCAAACAGATCATCGTGGCATTTGCGCTATAACTTTTTTTTCTGCGACATTTCAGACGCTAAAAAAAACTCATTTGGGCCGAAATTGTTCTGAACCGCAGGTCTGAATTTCAGAGCTTTTCGCGCTATATTTGGGGAGATATGATCTGAGGAAGTTGGCATTTTTGTAGACTCCCGAATTACATTCCAAACAGGTGACCTGGAGAAAATAGTCATAACTTTTGTTTTGAGCATCAGATTGAAATTTCGTAAGAAGTTATAGAAAGAGGACGGACTGTAGTTTCATGTGTATATTTTTCAGATCATAAGGTCAAAACAGTGACACCTAGCACTTCATACAAGTTCACTCTTCTGAAAAGGTATATAATCAGGTCATATTGGGAGATTGTGCATAACTCTTTCTTGGAGAATCTAAATTCGATCAGACTAGTGGCATTGGAAAGAGGACGCAGAGGGCTACTGCAAGTCGTGATTTCAGAACTGGAAGATCCAAAATTACAGAGTTACAGTCATTTCAAGATCGAGCTCCTAAAATCAAGAAAAAGCAAGATGAGGAAGTTTGATGGCAAGGATCCGGTAGATTGGATACTACAGATGGAGAAATATTTTGATCTACATGGTGTACCACTATTACAAAAGGTATGTATTGCATCTAATTATTTAGAACCGAATCAATTTTTATGGTATAAAGGGCTTTGTTCTCGTAAACCACTTGTCACGTGGTCAATTTTCACGGAGGAAATGATAGCACATTATGAGGATACAAAGAGAAACACCTTCTTTAGCCAATTGATAAATCTCAAACAAAAGTGTTCAATGGAAGAGCACATTGAGGACTTTCAAAAATTGAATATAAGGGAAAATGATATTCTAGAGAAGCAGAGGATTGATGTCTCCATAGGGACTTTAAAGGATAACATTCAACATGAGGTTCGTCTTTGGGAACCTGATTCATTGGAGAAGGCATTCAGGTTGGCAAGAAAAGTGGAAAACAAAATTATGGAAACAATGAATTCTACCCCTCACAACTATAAAAATGGAAGTGTTGTTTCTCCTAGCCTTCCACAACCTACAAGGGTGACACCACAACAATTGGAAGAAAAAAGAGAAAAAGGGCTTTGTTACAATTGTGATAGCAAATGCACTAAAGGTCATAAGTGTGCTAGAAATTATTTTACATAGATTATGAAGAGGAGGAAGTAAAGGATCAAGAAACATCAAAAGAAGAGGATATATACCAGCAACAAACCCTAGAGAAAGAAGAAATGAATCCGACCATATCTTGTAAAGCATTGGCAAGAATTACCACTCCTCAAACTATCAAGATAGAAGGACATATCAAGAAGAAAAAGGTTCAAGAAGTGAAAGATCACATTGAGAAAGAAGAAATGAATCCAACCATATCTTGTAATGCATTGGCCAAAATTACCACTCCTCAAACTATCAAGATAGAAGGACGTCTACTGAAGAAAAATGTTCAAGAAGTGAAAGATCACATCGAGCATCAAGAAATGAATCCGACCATATCTTGTAAAGCATTGGAAGAAATTAACACTCCTCAAACTCTAAAGATAGAAGGACATATCAAGAAGAAAAAGGTTCAAGTAGTGAAAGATCACATCGAGCATCAACAACAAGTTCTCCAACTTTTAAAGGATAACGCCACATTGGTGCAGAATCAAATGAAGCAATAGGTAGATCAACATCGCAGTGAAAAATGTTTCGATGTAGGTGATTGGGTATTTTTATGGCTACATCTCAAGCAAGCTATTTACGAGAAGGAAATCTTAGCAATACTACATGCACTTAAGAAATGGAAACCTTACCTAATGGGAAGATATTTCAAGGTAAAAATGGATCATGATAGTCTTAAAAAAATTTTAGAACAAATATTATCTTTAGAAGAACAAAAAATATGGGTTACAAATATGTTGGGTTATGACTTGGACATCATCTATAGAAAAGGGAAGAAAAAATTTGTTGCAGATGCACTCTCAAGAAAGGATGAGGATGTGGAAGCATTGTTTTGTGCTATTTCTATTATCCAACCAGATTGGATACACGAAGAAAGGGATGAATGGAAAAATGATGAAGAAGTGTGGCCACTCATTCAAAAGTTGCAGAAGATCCCAATTCAAACAATATTGCCAGAACTTGAAGAGGAAGGAAAAATCATACTGGAACCTAGAGCAATCATAGAAACAAGAACCGATAGCTACGAAATCAATCAATTTCAGAGTATCTCATCAAGTGGAAGAACTTACCCGCTGAAGATTCCAATTGGGAGTACAAAATTTTTATACAAAAGCATCAAGTACTCAAGCGTTGAGGACAACACTTTTTGAAGGAGAGGGGCATGTTAGGTCCCTATACTACTGGTGTAACCCCTTATTGTTATTAGTACAACCCCCTTATTATATTGTTGTACCCATGTAGTCCCCATATTGTTATTATTGTGCCCATAGAAGCCCACTATTGTTGTTATTGTGCCCTTACATTATTATTGTTATGTTGGATGTGATTATATTATGACCCCTTGGACTCCTATATATAGAAAGGAGGTCTTGTCATTTGTATCATCCAAGAATTGTTCATTTGTGTAATGTAAAGGAGGTTGCCCCCTCGAAGAGGCTGAATTCTAAGGCGTTGATCTATCTTTTCTATCTTTTTGTGAGCTGGTTTCATATCAATCATACTCTGTGCACACTCCAGCAACGTCTTGTTTTTCCTTTCTCCCACATTGTTATGTTGTGGACTGTAGGGTACTGTAAATTGCAACACTATTCCATGATCCTTGGAGTACTTGATGAAGTTCCCCGACCTGTATTCTCCCCCTTGATCAAAACAGAGGATCTTTATGAACTTCCCAGTTTGCTTCTCTGCCATGCTTTTGAATTCTCTGAAATACTAAAAAACATCACTCATTTTCATGAGGAAGTACACCCAAGTGTTCCTTTTGTAATCTTTAATAAACAACAAAAAATAATAATCACATCCTAGGGATTTTGTTTGCATAGGTCCATAAACATCAGAATATACAAGTTTTAATACATCTCTTCTTCTCCTATCAAAATTACATAGAAATTCATCTCTGTGAATTTTTCCTGATGCACAACCTTCACAAGAAACATACTAATTATTTAACATAAGGAGTCCTTCAACCATTCTTTTTTTTTTGAAATAATAAAAGAATGTGATAATTGATACGAGCATACCTCTGGTGCCAAAGACTTTTACCTGACATAGTTGTAGAAGTCAGTGCTTGATGACTCTTGCTAGTGACATCAATTTTGTACAATCCTCTAACTTCTAAAGCAACTGGTTTGTAGTGATCCAACAGGTCTTTCATTATGCAATGTGTTTTGAATAATTAAACCTTCACATTATCATCTGTAATTGTGGACATTGAAATAAAATATTTCTTGATCCTGAGCACATAAATAACATTATGAATGTGCCCGACACTTCCATCTGGTAAAGTCACTGGAATATCACCATATCCCATGATCCAATGTGCACAATCATCTCGAAGATAAATATTGCCACCATTTCTTATTTCCTTGAAATTCTCATACCAATCCTTATTACATGTCAAGTGAATCGAAGCTCCAGAGTCAACAAACCAAGCATTTTCATCATCTTTTTCAGCAAAGAGCGCAACATTAGACATAAAAAACTTAATATTTTTGAGATTAGAGTTCAGGCGTCTCCTACCAAATGTTCTAAATATCTTTTGTGATCATTATTCATAGCTTCATCATTTTTTCCTTATAGCAATCTTTGGAAAGATGCCCACATATACCATAATGGAAAAATTCTATTTCATAATCATTTCTCACAAATGACATACCTCATTTGATTTTTCAAATGGCCTTTTGTGATATAGACTTTCACCTTTACTTCCTCCTCCTCGTTTCCCTTTGAAGAACTACTTTTTCGCCAACAGTGCTAAATCTGGATTCTGAGACTTTAAATTCTTGCGTCTCTCTTCTTCCTGCATCAGTATACCTGTCGATTCCTCAAAAGTATGATCTTTTTCCCTTGTTGCAAGACTTTTAATAAACATCTAATAGTCCTCTAACATTCCATTTAAAGTGATTGTCACAACATTAGTACTAGGTATCCAATGCCTCCTACCTTATCTTTCAAATATTTGATTCTTGAAACAAAAGCACTAACAGATTCATTTTCTTCCATTTTAATATATAGGAGCTTACTTTGTGGGAAAAGAACTTGATTTGTATTCTTAGTGTCATACAAACCCTTAAGTGTAGTCTAGGTTTCACTGGAAGTTTTACACTCACGCGTGTGGGGGATTATATATCTTTAATACACATCCTTAATAATACATTTTCTTTGTTCTCTCGCTTCTCCCACTCTTGAATTGATGCAGTTGTTGCGCTTGTAGCAAGTTTTTCCTTTTCTCCCTTTGTGATGATCCAAATGACATATCCTTACAGCAATGTTTGTAGCTCGAATTTTCAGTCAACATAGTTGGATCTATCCAATTTATTGGCCTCATTCAGGTATGTCTCTGCAAGGGGATTAGTCATCTTGACAAAATCCCAAATTTCCAACAGAGCCCAGCTTCTTACTCCACACTTCACGAGCACCACTAGTAGCTCCAGAAATCCCTGATCCACAGATCCACGACTCCAACAATGCCCGAGCTGGGGTTCCACGCTCCTATCAAATTAAATTTACAGAGAGGCTCAATAGCTTCAAACAAAAAATAAATGAAACTCAACCAATTTATAAATTCAACAAAAATAAGTCTATTCACTCTTAACACATACACTGCACAAAAACAAAGTATTATAAATTTGTCATCCATTTTTCCTTAATAAAAATTACACAAATCTGTTGATTTTAAATTTTAAATTTTCAATTAATAGAAATTAAACATGTAATTTGAAAAAATATAAAGTAATACTTAATTGATAAAATGATTCTAAATATGAAATAAAATCCAAAATAACACATAGAAATCAAATTATCTTACCAAAATATATGGTCAACAAAAACTCTAATTATAACTAACACTATCAACATTATTAAATAAAAAAAATAAAACTATAAAAAAAACTAAAGATATTCTCCACTTTCAATATAAAATTTATAAATCTAATTATCAATAATGTTTATATGGTAATTATTCCATGCATATCTGGTCACAAGAAAATTAATAGTTATGTTACGCTCACCCATTCAATTGTAACACTGCCCTCATGGATCTTCGTAATTTTATAATTTTGTTGGTACGGTAAAAAAAATATATCTTGTTAATGGTGTGTTTGTTTCTTTATATCTTTGTACGCCATAGATTCAACATTTGTATAATTTGATTATGGCACTTACATATTTATAAAATAAATACAAAAAATGTAAAATAAAAAAATATTGGTTAAGGAAAAGAAAACTTTTTAAATAAATCATAACCAGATTCTTTAAAAAGCCCTCATAAATAACATAAACCATAACTTTACGATTGAAGAGATTAAGAAAATGTAAATTTTAAAAGTTGTTTAAAAAAAATGATATATATTAGTCATTCACTTTAAATATGAGAAAATTACAATCATTTAAAAAATAAGACAGTAATAATAAACCCAAAATTGTAACATAATCATTACAATGAAAATGTAAATTTTAAAATGCAACTAAAAAATATAAACAACGAAATTTAATATGTTTAGTCAGAAACCATGAATGGTATTCCTAGTGAAAATTAAACCAAAAAACCTTATGAATTAAGGAGTCATTGAGTTTCAAATGTTGGATCATTGGCAACCCTAATGCAAAACCAAGTAAAGTTTTCAATCTATTAAAATAATAATGAAATGAGTTCCTGGTACCTCATTCTCCCCATTTTATGATAGGCTATTATAGTTCTGAAAATGTAAGGGGTAGGAGAATTGATTAAGGGTTTATGCAATAAAAAATTCTTAAACCCTTGTATTACCAGAATCTTTCATGTAATGGGAACACAGTGTTGAGGTGCTTAATTTTAATCAATTATAAAGAATAACATAAATATTTCTGAAACCAAAACATTCTCCCATTAAGAAATGGTGTTAGAATAGTTAGAGGGTCGATATTCTAAAGGAGATGGTCAATCAAACAACATAAGGCAGCAATTTTATATCCATAGTTTTTGCACACATAAAAAGGTAATAGTTAGTCAATAGAAAATATGGATTAACAACTTTATATCCCATATACATCTCATAGTTTTTGTATATATATAAACTTAATTAAGAAAATGAATTTGATGAGTAAAGAGTATAGATAAAACATAGTTATTTTGCAGTATTTATTTTGGAATATTTTCACAATTTTAATTTAAAATATTAATTAAATATTTTAAATTATTTTAATAATAGTGATATATTAAATGTTGAAGTTTATTTTTAAAGTAATTATTTTTTATATATTTTTAATTAAATTATTTAATAAAAAATTGTTATATAAAATATGTTATATTTTTTTTGGATATATGATATTGATAAGTCATAATATTGTAACAAATTCAAAAAAATCTTTATATTAAAATTGAATTGACTCTTTGACTCACAATTAAAAATATTATTACATATTTTTTTAACTCTCATTTCAATTTTTTTATAATTAATAATACTTATAATAATCCAAAATAAAATTATAATTTAAATCATTTTCAAATTTATTAATATTTTAAATATAAGTATTAAATAAAATAATAATACTATGATGATGGTCAATTGTATATGACCTACACCATATATCTAAATATAATTACATAACATAATAACAATATGATATATGATAGTGCTCAGCTGTATCCAACGACTTGTATATCACCTATACAACATTGAACATCATCAGCTGTAATGTATATCACCTGCACCATATATCTAAATATAATTATATAAAATAATAACAATATGATGGTGCTCAGATGTATCCAACGACTTGTATGGCAAGTTGAAGAATCGGATCAAGCTTATGCATGTTAAATAGTCAGAGCAGAACCTCCAACGGCTACAATTTGTTGGTGACTTTTTATTTATGTTTTATAAAATTTGTAGAGACACTCAAAGCTGATATGAGTTGGCAGCCATTTTTATTTTAATTTTAATGTTTTCATTAACTGAGCGCTACTAAATTAGTGATTTTTTAATTATTTCTCTTAAATGGAATATTTATTGAAAATTTAAATATTGGTTAATGGAAAAGTTAGATGTAAAATACAATTATAAATATTAATATTATTTGAAATTTAATTATTAGTAATTTTGTGATTTTTATTAATTATTATTTAAGAAATTTTATTTAATCCAAATAATATTTTAGAAATTTTAAATAGAAAAAAATTATATTTTAAAATTTTATAAAAAATTACTACTCATATTACTTTGAATATTATTTTTCATGGAATATTATTTTTTTAACATTTTAAAAAATATTGGTTTTTTTTTAAATGCATTCTACACTCTAGTTTGAAGAATACGTGTGATTTTTTTTTGCTCAACTTTAAGTTCACATATGTTCTTTTCAAAATAAAAATGAAATAGTTTTTAAATAAAAACAATCTCAAATATTATTAAAAACAAAAATGAATATACTTATGTGATAAGTTTTAATTAAAAGCCTTATAAAATATCAATTATCTAACTTTCATTATGTTCATGAGGTTTGTTGTTAAAAACAAAATTCGCTATATCTATTTGGTTAGTATTAATTAAAAGCATTATAAAATATCAATAATCATATTGCTCGCTCAATTTGTTGTTGACATTACAACCTAAAAGATATATATAAAAAAAAAAATTACTCTCTCTCAACCATAAATATTTGGATATTAATGTGGAATAATATAATTTATATCAACTTTTGAAAGAGAATATATATATATATATATATATATATATATATATATATATATATATATATATATATATATATATATATATATAATTCTTATATTCTTTAAAAATATTTCAATATAGGTAAAATATCTATATTAACTAATTTATTCCAATATCTAATTCAATTCTTTCTTTCTTTTATTTTGTAAATTTGTGCATAGAGATTCATTAATCAAAAGGAGTTTAAAATACCTGTCTGAAGGTGGGATTTTTACAGAGAGACCAAAACCAAGCTATAAGGAGACATCTAGGTAAACAGAGTAACAAAAACAAAAGTATCACCCAACTCGGGGCTGGTTTTCATATTTACTTATTTTCCTTTACATTTTAGTTGCTTTCACCCACCCATTCGCCAAAGAAGTAACGACAACTTGTTGAAGAATTCCCTGACAAGCTACTATTGTGTCCTTATCAGATTCAGAGGAAACTAATTTGTGGGCTCGCTCTACTGCTCCCAACAAAAGAGTAGTACTGTCTATTTCTTTGCAAAGTGTTAAACTTTTATTCTCCTTACTCTCCTCGTAGTCTTCATTTCGAAGAGAGCATTTCATCACTTGATTCACTGTCGTCCTGATCTGAAGATGAGGAGTCATCTTCCTCCATAAGGGGCAGGTTGCATGGCTTCCAAGCCTTAGATTTAGTCATTTTTTTACTGCCTTTTGAGTGAAAGAGTTATGTAGGTGTCGTGTTTGATGGTAGAGGCGACAACGAAAAGTCGTGTTCTCATAGTCCAAGAGCTAGATCCAGTGGAAATGAACTGTTTTCACCTTGATTTTGTTAGGCAAGCCTTTACTAATGTCGATTTTTACACAAATCCTACCATAAGTATAAATTCCACTTTGGCCTCGCGTAAGATATGTGGCTAGGAAGCGACCCAATGTGTTTTTGATGCTTGTAATCACTGAATCATGATATAAATGTGCTGACAAGTTTAGAAGCTAGACCTACGTGGGGAGCTCTATGATTACTGCCATAGAGGGGTCAAAGTCTAGGAACCAAGGGGTCATAAAAGGTCCCCTTTACCCCAGAACCATGGGTCCTTAGATATAGCACTTTGATAATCTTCCTGACGGGAAATGTAACTATGAAGAAGCCCTTAGAACATAAGAGAACCTTGTAAGATCTAGTCCAATTAGATTGTGTCCATTTGTAAAGATTTGTTGTTTGAGGCCATAGCCCATTGAAGTGGTAGATCAGGCCATTCTTTGCCATTAGCTTGTGAAGATCTTCGAGATATGGATGGGAAATGTTAACAAAGGGAATAGCCTTCGATTTTTCCACGATAAATGGACTAGGTACATCCTAGGAACCTCATGTACATCCTAGGAACCTCATCCTCATCCTCCGATCAGGGTTACTTCAAAACCCTTGCTCTACTCCCTAATTATCAATCTAGTTTATGATAAAGGACTAGTTAAGTCTGGTTGTGGATAGAGGGCTTACTAGGCCCTGACGCAACAAGGTTAGATAAGAAATTTTTCTTTTTTCTTTTTTCTTTTTTTAATATGGTCATATTGTCTTAATTATCAGTTATAGTCATAGGGTTGACTATAGTTTCTTTTGAAACAAGTCTAAACAAAATGTAACCAAACATTTTTTTAAGTCATGCGAAGTTGTTATCAGTTCTCCTTCTAATTTTATGTATGATACTGTAATTTAAAACTGGGCCTTTCACCACGGTCGAGATTCATGCATGTTGTTTAATCGCATAGTTTTATATCTTGAATATAAGTCATTGTATAGTAAGGTTTTGGCCCAGAATCAATACTTGTGGGTTTACTATAATTCTGTCCTGGTATATGATTTAGCATTGTTAGTTTCTGGTATTGCCTTTGTCTCCACATGTGTGGTGCATGCAAATGTATTTAATTTATTTCTTGTATACAATCATTACTTGCAAGTACATGTATATTATTTTGTTTCACATATATTTAATCATTACTAGCTCTAGAGCTCTATCTCGCCCCTTATATCTATGCCAATGAAGATGGCACAAAGCTTTTAATTACTACATGTTTTTTTTTTTACTTTTCCCTTTCCTCGGTGGCTAACAATTATTGATGCCCGATTGAGAAAACGTCCTGGGTATTTCAGCACTAGTCTCTCAACCCTTAAGGTAATTAGGTAGGTTACTTAGAATCTAGGTTGCCTAGGTGGAGCTCTGGCTCATCACCTCCGTCTAACCAAGCTCCCCTTGAATCTTTTTTATGAATCTTCTGTGAAGGTTAAGAAGTATATTGGTTTTTTGTTTTGTCTCTGTAATTTTTTATTTTGAAATAATTACTTCATTACTCGATATTTTTACTGAACAAAACCACGTTACATACGTCGCATAGTAATTGTTTCATGCACAAGATCATGATACATAGGAATTATTATTTCCACACGCCTTTATCAACATTGGCTATAATAAAGAAAGACCAACTATTAACTGCTACACAACCTGTAATCCAATAATAAAATTGAACCAAAAGTAACACTATTGCACAAAGTTCAATTTTAATATATACAGAACTCATAAAAAACTTATATGTGTCTATCTTGATTGGTTGTTTAGCACCTAAGAAGACCAAGCTGCCCAACCACGATCCTGAAAATGACATCTAGACTCTCCCTCGAGCTTCCTTGCTCCAAACAGTTATAATATTCAGCCACTAAGTTAATCAATTATGAACCTCAAGACTTACTAGTCTAGCTCAAAATTACACTTTCTCAAGGTTTCTTGTTTGAGGGCTCCACTAGTTTGGTGTCCAACTCAAAAACACCCCAAACCTAGTAGAACTCCGCCCCCTTACAGAAACTTTTGCAGGGATTATATTCCTCAAGTTTTTCACTTCTCTATTATCTCAATCCTTTAGCTAACTTTCAGCCATCCCTCGGATTTCCCCCACCAAGATCGGGTTTTCCTTCTTTTCCCTTTCTCTAGGAAGAGAGAAAGCGATAATTGTTTCTAACTGTTTCCAACTGTTTGGAGGTTTGGAGTCTGTTACCCTTGGTCTCTTTTAATATTTCTCAAACGCACCTTTTTTTTTTCTAATCAACAAATTTTATTAAAAAGTTCCACTAAGCTCTTCCACCGAGCCACAATTTCCAACCAACATATGAAAATCAAAAGTACTAAAATAATTAAAATAAAAGTAACTATAGTAACTTATACATCTTGGGGTGTTACATCTCCCCCCACCTTGTGCGCAACATTTTCCTTGTTGTTTAATCTAGTCCTTTGGAACAAATTAGGATAAGATTTAAGCATGAATCCCTTAGCCTCTCAAGTGTCCTCCTGTAGGTTAAAGTTCTTCCATTTCACATTAACCTGAATGATAGATTTCCTCTGTAACATTATTTCTCTGTGCTCAAGAATACGTAGAGGGTCTATGAGGAATTCGTTGTCTGACTCAACTTGTACCACAATTTCAATCTAGCATTAGTCTATGACAATCATATATATACAGATATATATATATATATAGCTAGATAGATAGATTGATAGATAGATATAGGTTGAAATAAGAAATTATCTTTCTTAATTACCTGCACCTCTTGCTAGTTAATCACATGTCTAGGATCATACACATATTTTTTTAATAAGGATATGTGGAACACATTATGAACCCGAATGTGACTAGGTAATGCCAACCGATTAGCTACTAGCCCAATTCTTTCCAGGATTTGGAAAGGTCCACAATATCTAGGTGCTAATTAACTACCCCACCACAAAGTACTTCATTTTGGTTTGACTATGATGTAAACAAAATCTCCTTCTTGGAATTCTTCATAGGTCTTTTTCCTATCCGCATATTCCTTTTGCGTATCATAAGCAACCTTTAAATTCTAACGAAATTTCCTCACTGCTTGCTCTATTTCAATTAACATGTCATGCCCCAACGTCAATTTATCTTTAGGGTTACATGAGTTGATTGGTATTTTGCATTTTCTCCCGTACAACACTTCAAAAGGACTCGTTCCCAATGATTCATGGTAGTTGTTATTATAATAAAATTCAACTAAGTGAATGTATTCCTCCAACTTATTTGGTTGTTGAATTACATACATTCGCAACATATCTTCCATTAACTGATTAACACATTCAGTTTGTCCATCATTCTGAGGGTGGTATGCGATACTGAATAGAATTTGTGTACCCAAACCCATAAAAAGAACCTTCCAGAATGCTGATGTAAACGTCTCTATAAAAAATCACCACCCGTTGTATCTCATGTAATTCAAATACCTCTTTCATGAATATATATGCATTAGGGGAATTTTGAGGTCTAAAATGGGCCTTCTAAGGAAATTATAAAATAATAATGGAAATAATAAAATAAGATTAGATTACATCATCAAATTTTAGAGGGAAAAAATAAAAAAAACTATTTTTCAACTCGTATTTTCAACTTATCTCCCTATGGGTTTACTCAAATTTCAAGTAGAAACACTTGTTGGATGTAGAATTTGATTCCTCATCCAAGGAGTACCCATGTTGCATACTTTCGATAGATCCTGCTACATGAAAAATGAGAAATACATGAACAACATGATTGCAATCATGTTTTTTGATGTATCTCTCATTTTTCGTGTAGCAGAGTCCATCGAAAGTATGCAATATGGGTACACCTTAGATGAGGAATTAAATTTTTCATCCAACGAGTACTCCCACTCGAAATTTAATTAACAACTTAGGGAGATAAGTTGAAAATACAAGTTGAAAAAGTAGTTTTATTATATTATTATTTTTTAATCTTCTTACTTTTTTACTCCAAAAATAGTGAATCGTCTCTCATGGTTGACATCATAATATTGAATCCTACTAGTTCTTATAAAGTTTATTTTGGTTGTACATTTTTCTTGGGAGGCCCATTTTAAACCTAAAAATTCCCCTAAGGGCAATTTCAACAACTTTGAATGTAGATTTAACTAGTATAAAATTGGTTGTTTTGCTCAGCTTGTCCACCATAGCGAAGATAGATTCATTTTGTTTCTTTGTTTTGGGTAAACATGTGATGAAATCAGAAGTGATTGTGTCCCACTTCCATTAAGGTATAATTAGGGAATGGAGTAATCCAACAGGATGTTGGTGCTCCACCTTCACCTTTTGGAATTCTAAGCACCTTGCGAGATGTTTTGTAATTTCATTTCTCATTCCTAGCCAAAATTATTCTTATTTAGTTGTAGAAAACAATTTTTGAAAGCCTGGGTGGGTAGCATATGGGCTTTTATGAAATTCATCTAGCATAAATTACTTCATGGAGGTTTGTTTAGGAACATATACCCTACCCCTGAAGTTTAACATGTCATCATTATTTATGCCATAATCAGATTGTTGATAAGATTTTTGTGCTTGACTTGCTTGCTACCATAGGAATTTATACTTAAGGTCTTTATGGGCGGGTTCTTTAATTTTTGCAGTGAAATTAGTTTGTATTTGACCGTAAGAAATCTCGTACATACAATGTGTCTTTCTTCTTAATGCATCAACGATCCAGTTTTTTTCCCTTAAGGTGTCTTATTTCAAAATCTTATTTCGAAATCAGATTCACTCAAAAAAGTAGTTCACCTAACTTGGCGAGCATTCAAATTAGGCTGATTAAAAAAACTCGTTAAGCTACTGTGATAAGTCATTAAAAGGAATTTCTTTCCCAATAGGTAATGTTGCCAAACCTTTAAATGTTGAACTACTATAGTCAGTTCCAAATCATAGGCAGAGTATCGTTGCTCATGCTCCTTCAACTTACGAGATTCATAAGCTATCATCTTTCCTTCCTGCATCAACACTCCTCCAACTCCCTCTTGACAAGCATCAATGCACAGTGTACTCTTTTTCCGAATCTTCTACCTTCGACATAGGAGTTGTGGTCAATGCATGTTTCAATTACTCAAAGCGTTGATGGCATGTGCTTGTCTATTTAAAAGCTTTTCCCTTTTTTTGAAGTGAAGTTATAATATATGCAATCCTAGAGAACCCCTCTATAAAATGATGGTAATATCCGCAAAATTTTTAGTAACATACCACTCCATGATGGTTTTAATCTTTTCAGGATCTACCACTATACCTTCTGATGAGATAATGTGTCCTAAATATTGAATATGAACTTTGTAGAAATCACATTTGTTGTATTTAGCATAAAGTTAATTGTCACACAATGTTTGCAGTTCTATCCTCAAATGTTTCTTATGTTCCTCCATGTTCCTTGAGTAGATTAGAATATCATCAATGAAAATCAAGACAAACTTATCTAAATATGGGTGAAATATACCATTCATAAGACTCATGAAAGTGGCAGGGGCATTGGTAAGCCCAAAGGGAAATACCACAAACTCGTAATGACCGTAGCGAGTTCGAAATGATGTTTTGCAAATGTCTTTGTCTTTAATACAAATATGATGATACCTTGAACGTAAATCTATTTTTGAGAACACACTAGCTCCTCTGGCCTGATCAAATAGATCGTCAATACGGGGCAGGGGGTATTTATTCTTAATGGTAAGCTTATTTAATTGTCTATAATCAATACATAGTCATAGCGTACCATCATTTTTCCTCAAAAATAGTATAGGAGCTCCCCCCGGTGGCACACTTGGTCGAATATAACCTTTATCTAGGAGCTCTTGCAACTGCATTTTGAATTCAATAATTTAGGTATACTCATACGATAAGGGGTTCTAGACACATGAGATGCTCTTGGAACTAATTCAATGGTGAAATCGATGTCTCATTTAGGTGCGAGACCAAGTATTGCCTCTGGAAACACATAAGTAAATTCTTGTATAATTAGCATATTTTCCAGAGAAAGAGTCTTATTTTTAGGGTTAGAATAACCCACTTTCACAACATAGATTTGACAACCATTCTGAATACATTTTCCTAACTGGTTGGCTATGATTGGTCACAATTTAAAAAATCTCTTAATCACTTGAATTTCATGCCTAATTCCCCCTTCATCAAGGAAATTAATAGTTTCCGCTTTAAAATCCACTAGAGACCAGTGTTTCTCTAACCAAACCATTCCAATCAATACATCATATGAGGCTAGGGGTAATATATTCAAATCCACTTGAATTTGTTGTTCTCCTATTTTAATAGAACAATTTTCAATCTTAGCATTCACTCTCCACTTAGCTCCTGTAACTAATTGCACCAACCAGGGATTTCTAAATTTAACCATTTGTAAATGACATTTTTCCACTATTTTTGGACTGACGTAACTCATACTTGCACCTGGATCTACCAAAATAGAAACAGAGTGGCTAGATATATTACCTTCTATTTCTACCATGGTGGGTTGATATTCTACTTGATTATCATCCAAAGCTACATTTATTCTAGGTATGCTTCTAGCCACCTCTCCCAATGTAGATGCTTCTTGCACATTAGCAGCCTCCTTCGTTTGAGTATGATGAGGGAAATTTTTATAGTAATGTGGCCTTCCAAATCCCCAACATTGCAAAGGAGGTTTCTTTTGCTAGCTGTTTTATGGTTTTCTTACCACCTTTTTCTGGCTATTATTAGTTTCTAATCCAATTTTCTACAGATTTATTCCAACAAAATTGGTCTGGTGTTTTTGGTGCACATTCATTCCACCAACAATTTTCACATTTCTACTATTCAGAAAGCCTTTCTATCCCTTTTTAAAGGGAACATTCTAATTTCCTTCTCCTTTTTGTTTCATTTTTTGATAACATATTATAGCTATGCGAATCGCTTTGTCCATTGCTTTTGGCTTATCAAACTCCAACTTTTCCCTCATAAAGGTAGGTAGACTACTGATAAACATTACACCTTAGCCTTCTCCTCCTGAATCTATGGAATGTATCTCATAAAGGAGGTGAACCTTGTTACGAACTCATCCATTGTTAAATGACCCAACCTCAAGTCATGAAACCCTCTCACCTTTTTATCATAGAATCATTCTGTCATATAGTTATCTTTGAAATGCTTTTGGAAGTCTACAAAAGTTACTTCTTGTTCCTCAATTTTTAGACAATTTTGATTTCTTCCCACCACAGGGTGGCTTTACCCTTTTGTTGGTATATTTCTAATATTCCTTTAAGGTTTTCACCATACTCGTAGATTTGGAAGTACTTGTTCATATTAATCAGCGAGGCTTCAACTGCTTCCTTAGCCTCACCATCAAAGTTCGGGGGTTTTATCTTTTTGAAATCCCCTAGAAGTTTGGTTTTCTACCTCTTAATTCCTTTGTCCCCAGAAACATTGTTGGATCTTCCTTCATCTTCATTTTGTCCTACATTAGATTCTGCGTGATCTTCCTTTTGTCAAAATGCATCATACTTGTTCCCATAGCTGGAACTCGTGTTTGTCTTCTGTTGATTATTCTTATTAGATAAGCTCCTCAAAATTATTTCTTGTTCCTGCCTTAATTTTTCATTATTAGTCCTCAAATTAATCATTTCAGTCTGGAACTACTTAACAGTTTCTAGCAGTGGAGCATTAGCTTGGCAGGACTCTTTGTTGGCATTATGATGCATGTGTTGTACTTGATGGCAACCCACTCATAGAAGAACATCTCACTTATATATAACTAGATGTATCTACAGAAGAGATATCAGATGTAACTGAATGCATGGGATGCCGGACAGCTCAAAGGAATCAGATGACAGTTTTCAGTATGACAAGTTAGCTTTGCCATCAAGTCCAAAGGGGGAGATTGTTGGCATTATGAGACAAGTGTTGTCCTTAATGGCAAATAACATAGATGACAGACCATAGTGCAGCATGTCAGTAGCAAGGAATTGATGATCAGACTACAAGAATCAAGAAAGAAAAGTATATACGCAGGTTCACTAATGCAAAGCCGCATATACACGCAGGTTATACGTTCCAAAGACGCGTATGCGTATACACACACTTTCACGTAGGGAAAAGTGCGTACATGTGGGAGAACTTATTTTTGGACCATGGTATTTAGTCCTTCGTACTTGAACCTATGGTTTTGGACCATGATATCTCGTCAGAAGTGTTGATCCCAAGTATTGGGTCCATGGTATTGATTTGTTATGGTTTTGGACCATGGTATTGACTAAGGCCTAAGACTATAAAAGAGAAGAAGATCATTAGGCAAATGCGTGGAGAAAGTCTTGAATATCTGATGAAGTATGAGATCCAGTATGCAGGTTATGGGTTCATGATGCATTACTTGATCTAAGCTAAGGAGGAATCTCAACGGTTGATGGAGAACAATATCTAAGGATAGATCGAGATCTAATGGCTTGGAATGAAGCATCTCTATACGGTTAGATCTTGTTTAGTCTAGATCTGTATACTGCATGTAATGTTCTGTAAATGTTATGATTTGGGTATGACTAATGTCTAGAATAGCTGCAAAGCTCTGAGTTAATATTTGCAGATGTGTACACGGGTTAGCTTTGGTAAAAGCACGTATGTACGCGGGTTTGATTCATCGTAGTAGCGTATACATTATGAAGTATGATATTTGAAGTTGCAGTTGGGTATGATTGTTATTGCAGAGTTCTGTTGTCTGCTCTGTGCTCTGGTGACTGCAGTTTGTTGACAGGGTTTCAGTGATTCAGTATTGGTTGATTCAGAGATTGATGATGCTAGTGTTGATTAATAGTGTGCTTCAATGATATTGATGGGTCCAGTATGAAAATTGGATGAAACGTGGCCTTCAGATTTTTGTGTTGTGATTCAGGAGTTTCCAGTCTGAAAGTTTATGAAACGTGGTACCTGGAGGAAGAAAGAGAAGGTTGTAGCCTTCTATAGGTCAGCACCTATGTACTAGTAAATTAGCTAGTACAAGAACTAAGGGGGTGGTAGCTCCCTTCCAGTAGCAACTACAAAATGAGTAAAGATTGGAGCATTTCAGTAGGCCGACACCTACGTACTAGTAAATGGATTGGCTAGCACAAGAGCTAAGGCGGTTGTAGCTCCCTTCTAGGAGAGTCTGGAGAACGAGAGAAGGTTGTACCCTTCTGCAGGAAGAAGCCTGAGTACTGGTATAAGACTGCACCAGTACATAACTATTGTAAAATGAAGTTTCTTATTAAAAGAAGATAGAGACGACTTGCAGCAGGTGCTTTTCACCCACATTGGGTTTCCACCTTATATCATGGTGTTCATGTGTGCTTCTTGTGTGTGATAATTTGTTCTGTTTTACTGCACCTGCTTACTGTACATATGGTTAATGAAATTCTGATGCACTAACTAAAGATCAACATTTAATGGATTAACTGAATCATAAGTATTCTGGATATAAGCTAGTTGCATTAGACATAGTTTTGTATACACGGGGGTTCCATTAACTGAAGTAGAGTATATGAATCTTAATATGGAAATGGAAAAGTTTTATTGATTTGATAATACTGATTCACCCCCCCCTCTCAGTATTATTTCCAAAAATTAGTATCAGAGCTGGTCCTTTGGTAGAAGCTTGATCGCTTGAGGAGATTCGTGGAACAATGGGAAAGAAGCTTAAGAAGAAAGCACCTAAGAAGAATAAGACATCTAAGAAAGACTATGACAGTGGGAGCATCGATTGGGGAATATGTGGAAGAAGCACTTCAGATTCAGAATCACTTCAAGATGAAGACCTATCAAGTATGAATTTGTAACCCTTTGGTGATACATCTATTTATCCATTTGAAGATGACGAAAGTGATAGCAAAACAACTGAATTTGCTCTTATGGGTGAGCAAGAAAGATATCAAATAGAGGTAGAATTTAAAAGGCTAACAGACAAGATAAGAGATGAACAAGATCTATTGAACAAAGAGAATGTGCCTTCAAGGAAGTAGCTACCAAACTAAAAGCTCAACTAGAGGATGGTAACAAGGTAAGGAAGCTATTCAAGGAAAAATATCAAAAGTTGCAGGATGAAGTGACATCATTAAGAAATGAAGTAAATGAAAGAAGCACAAAAATCAAGAAACTTAGAGATAGATCCAGTTACTATGAAAGGCTTGAAGCCATGATCCTCTCGCTAAAGGAAGATCTTGAAGGATCAAATAAGCAGAATAAAGATCTACTCCAAGCTCTTCAAAAACAAAACAACGAAGTTCTTGAACTAAGACATCAGTTGGAAGAAGGAAGGAAAGTTGAAAAAGACATGAAGAAGCACTATCAGACTGAGGTAAATATTCTAAAAGATAACTTAGAAGAAAAGGATAAGCTCTTACGATTTCAAGATAGTACAAAGATCTTGGATGATATTCTTAGTAGTCAAAGGTTTCCTGCTATCAAAACGTGTGTTGGTTTTCATGAATCTGTTGAAGGAGAATCTAGTCCACAAAGTAAGAAAAGGAACTCTAATTTAAAATCTAAAATGCTCAGCAAGGAGATGAAAGGTCAACCTCATCAACAGCCAAGGAAATAAATTCTTCAAAGAAAACCTTTTACTCCTCCAATGAATAATGTTGAATGTTATGTATGTCATAATCTTGGACATCTTGCATCCAGATGCAGAAGAAGAATGGTTCAAGACCATCACACAGAAAGATCATCATGTTCCAGGTACTTTAAGGGATATTGTTTTTCTTGCAATATGTTTGGTCGCAAAGCTGTTGATTATTACAAAAGGAATATGAAACATGTAAGATGTTATGAATGTAACAAGCTTGGACATATAGCAAAGGAATGCAGGAACAAAGCACAGGCACCCTACTGAAAGGAGAAAACATCATCACACTTGAAGATATGGAAGAAGAAGGAAGTACAGTCGGAAAAATGTGGCACAACACAATGCACAGACATAACAGACTCAAAGGGAACTGAAAGTATAAAACTTCAATGTCTTGAATCTCATACGCAAGTTTCATAAAAGGAAGTCGCATATATACGTGAGTTAGACATTGCACAGTCGCGTATATATCAGTCTGAGGAAAAGCAGTAGGGACAGGTTCAGAAAAAAGGGTATGATATGATTCAATCCATTACTTGCTCTGTTTATAGGCTACTGGTGATGTGTGGAAATGTCTTGATACTTGTAAGATGTTTAGAAGTGTTTTGATCCTAACTTGTTGATGATGATACCTTGATAATTCTTGCTGATATATGCATGATCAGATCTAACAGTAAACAAGTTGGCACAGGTTCAGGTGGAGCATATAATTTTAATAATGCATTGTTGGCATTATGGTTAGTAGTCCTCGGTGATGATGCTTATATGGTTAAATGATACATCTTGCTATGATATGGTTATGAGTTGTCCATGATAAAATCTCATACGATTCTTGGGGTTACATAGTTGATGTTTAGATCAGATTTATGGATTGATTCTCTGATGGTGCATATATGATGCTCACATGGTGTTCTTCATAAAGACAAGGAGAAGTTCAAAGCTTGAATACACAACTTTATGATGAGTCACTCATGTTCTGTTGTCGACATATAATACAGTTATGATGCAGGATTCCTACAGTTCTTGGCACTCACATGGATGAGGATTGTTGCTGTTGATGATATCAAGAAGTCTTGACAAAAGATCATGAGCTCAAGATACATAGTGCTCACACATGGATGACTACTCAAAGTTGCATTGTTGGAGACATGATGATGATGTTTAAAAGGATGAGTTGATATCTATATGCAGACATACCTTGTTACAAGACATTTACAGGTTGCTAATCTAGAAGTGGTTGTACACAAGTTTTATGAGGAATATCCGCATATATACGCCTGTTTCCGTGGATACAGCTGCGTATATGTTGCTTTGAAGGAAATCAATGGGCTAGACTCAGGGTGAGAAGAGTCTGATATGGGTCTGATAGAGACTATCTGGCACAAATGGAAGAGGTACAGAGGGAAAACATGATTGTTGATGATTGTCAGATGTTGATGACTATCATACTCTTGATATTTGGTCTCTATGTCAAGTATTTCTTTTATTATCAAGGTCATGTAATAGCCTATGCTGGTTTCCCCACTATGCCTGGGATGAATGATGTTATAATCTTGTATTATCATGTGTAAACTTTTGGTATATCCCCACTTTGATGGAAGATGGATGTATGCATGAGTCCTTGGTGATAGGAAGGTCATTTATGAAGTATAGAGTCACATTCTTCTTGTAGAACATCTTTTTGCAAACCTTGCTTATAGTCAGGGGGAGCATGAACGGCACACTTCAGCAGAGCAGAGACTTCAGCATGTACTCAGAGGGAGCATGGACAGATTGGTACACCTTGGCATATACAAAGGGGGAGCTCATTCAGAGATTTCAACAGGTCCTCAAGGGGAGTACGGACAACAAAATATTTATCAAGGAAAGAGAATATCTTCGTCCGCCCTTTGCCGTTGATGTCAAAGGGGGAGAGTGATTTGGTGTTGTTGCCATCAAGTCCAAAGGGGGAGATTGTTGGCATTATGATGCATGTGTTGTACTTGATGGCAACCCACTCGTAGAAGAACATCTCACTTATATATAACTAGATGTATCTACAAAAGAGATATCAGATGTAACTGAATGCATGGGATGCCGGATAGCTCAAAGGAATCAGATGACAATTTTCAGTATGACAAGTTAGCTTTGCCATCAAGTCCAAAGGGGGAGATTGTTGGCATTATGAGACAAGTGTTGTCCTTAATTGCAAATAACACAGATGATAGACCATAGTGCAGCAAGTCAGTAGCAAGGAATTGATGATCAGGCTACAAGAATGAAGAAAGAAATTATATACGCAGGTTCACTAATGCAAAGCCACATATACACGTGGGTTATATGTTCCAAAGATGCGTATGCGTATACACGCACTTTCACGCAGGGAAAAGCACGTACATGTGGGAGAACTTATTTTTGGACCATGGTATTTAGTCCTTGGTACTTGAACCTATGGTTTTGGACCATGGTATCTCGTCAAAAGTGTTGATCCCAAGTATTGGGTCCATGGTATTTATTTCTTATGGTTTTGGACCATGGTATTGACTAAGGCCTAAGACTATAAAAGAGAAGAAGATCATTAGGCAAATGCATGGACAAAGTCTTAAATATCTGATGAAGTATGAGATCCAGTATGCAGGTTATGGGTTTATGATGCATTACTTGATCTAAGCTGAGGAGGAATCTCAACGGTTGATGGAGAACGAGATCTAAGGATAGATCGAGATCTAATGGCTTGGAATGAATCATCTCTATACGGTTAGATCTTGTTTAGTCTAGATCTGAATACTAACGCATGTAATATTCTGTAAATGTTATGATATGGGTATGACTGATGTCTGGAACAGCTGCAAAGCTCTGAGTTAATATTTGTAGATGTGTACACGGGTTAGCTTCATTCATCGTAGTAGCGTATACATTATGAAGTATGATATTTGAAGTTGTAGTTGGGTCTAATTGTTATTGCAGAGTTCTGTTGTTTGCTATGTGTTCTGGTGACTGCAATTTGTTGACAGGGTTTCAGTGATTCAGTATTGGGTGATTCAGAGATTGATGATGCTAGTGTTGATTAATAGTTTGCTTCAATGATATTGATGGGTCCAGTATGAAAACTGGATGAAACATGGCCTTCAGATTTTTCTGTTGTGCTTCAGGAGTATCCAGTCTAAAAATTTATGAAACGTGGTACCTAGAGGAAGAAAGAGAAGGTTGTAGCCTTCTGTAGGTCAGCACCTACGTACTACTACATCAGCTAGTACAAGATCTAATGGGGTGGTAGCTCCCTTCCAGTAGCAACTAGAAAATGAGTAAAGATTGGGGCATTTCAGTAGGCCGGCACCTACATACTAGTAAATGGATCAGCTAGTACAAGACCTAAGGGGGTTGTAGCTCCCTTCCAGGAGATTCTGGAGAACAAGAGAAGGTTGTAGCCTTCTATAAGTAGAAGCCTGCGTACTGGTATAAGACTCCACCAATACATAACTATTGTAAAATGAAGTTTCTTATTAAAAGAAGATAGAGATGACTTGCAACAGGTGGTTTTCACCCACATTGGGTTTCCAGCTTATATCATGGTGTTCATGTGTGCTTCTTGTGTGTGATGATCTGTTCTATTTTACTGCACCTGCTTACTGTACATATGGTTAATGAAGTTCCGATGCACTAACTAAATATCAACATTTAATGGATTAACTGAATCATAAGTATTATGGATATACGCTAGTTGCATTAGACATAGTTGCGTATACAGGCAGGTTCCATTAACTGAAGTAGCGTATATGAATCTTAATATGGAAATGGAAAATTTTTATTGATTTGATAATACTGATTCAACCCCCCCTCTCAGTATTATTTCCAACACTCTTCCCCAAACATTACCCACATTTTCGGATTGGCTTCGACATATGATGGCTCTGGCCGGGTTGGTGGTCCAACTCCTCTCTGCATCTTATTCTAATTCTAACTCTATGTACATTAACACAATAATGGTTTTCCTAGTTTCTCATGTTGGCCACAAAGTAGAAACCTTATGCTCTGATACCACATGTCACATGTCTCATCCTTAACACATGTTCAATATATATATATATATATATATATATATATAGCAAAAATAATTTACTTACCATAAGAAATTATATGGTGTTAGTGTATGATTAGGGAGTAAAGAATTTACACATTAGTCATTTAGGAATGTTATTATTGAAAGGAGGTGAATACACCCCTCGCACTATGTACAACGAGGATTTACATATGGTTAAATTAATTCATATTGCACAAGCATTAGTTTTACATTAATTATCGAATTCCTCCACCGGCTATGGTCTAATCTACAGTACATGGCTTTAATTATTATTATATCAAATAAATTTCATCCATCCATGTTATAATGTTCTCAAGTGAGTTATGAGGTTGAATGATATCATGCAAACCATTCTCCCATGTGTTCAAAGCATCATCCAATGTTGGAAATGTAGAAATATGCTTTCGTAAATATTAGTTTACTCCCGTTCTGTGCCCGGTTCACCATCCTGTTGTTAGTTGCTAGGGTTTTGGCTCTTCTCTCCGCCCTTTTGGCCCTAGGGTTTCAATCCATTCTCATGTTCTCTTTCTAGGAAAGGTTTGAAGTTATTTTTCCATGTTATTCCAAACTTACAATGTGAATTTTATCTCCAAAGGCTTGCACTCTCATTCCGTTGAATTTATCTGTTCGCAGGTATTCATTGAACTAGGTTTCCTATCAGTCGGTGGGGGCGAAAAAGTTTATGGTCAAGCTCATTCAGGTTTACCTCTTGTTCTTAGTTCAACTATGTCGATAGAATTTTCCTTACAGCTCTCCAAAAGCTCAATTAGCATATTTTGAACTACAAGTCCCTAACATTAATTTGTCGAATAGGTTCATTCTGAAATAGGTAATTTATATTATTATTTCTTGTTTGACTCCAACTCCATTTTTATTTCAAATTATTTTCATCACTGCTAGGAACTGGCTAATTTCTCCATCCCTTGGTTACAGGTGAGTTCTTAAGTTCCAGGTACTGGATTGGGAATCTCAAGCTTAAATCAGCCATTGATTATAATTTCTCACTGGGGTTTCTTTGTTTTCGATTCCAGTTTTTGTTCTTGAACCTCATCCTCCGGTGAGGATTACTTGAAAACCCTTGCTTTGTTCCCTAATTATCAGTCTAGTTTATGGCGAAGGACTAATTAAATTTGGTTGTTGAGATAGGGCTTACTAGGCCCTGACCCAACAGGGTTAGATAAGTTTTTTTTTCATTTTTTTGTAATTATGATCATATTGTCTTAATTATCAGGCACAGTCATAGGGTTGGCTGTAGTTTCTTTTGAAAGAAGTCTAAACAAAATGTAACCAGACATTTGTTTAAGTTATGCGAAGCTGTTATCAGTTCTCCTTCTAAATTTATGTATGATACTGTAATTTAAAACTGGGCCTTTTACCATGGTCGGGATTCATGCATGTTGTTTACTCGAATAGTTTTATATCCTGAATATAAGTCACTGTATAGTAAAGTTTTGGCCCAGAATCGATACTTGTGGTTTACTATAATTTTGTCCTCGTATATGCTTTAGCAATGCTAGTTTCCAGTATTGTATTTGTCTCCACACGCATGGTGCATGCAAATGTATTTAATTTGTTTTTTGTATACAATCATTACCTGCAAGTACATGTATATTATTTTGTTTCATATATATTTAATCATTACTAGGTCTAGAGCTCTGTTTGGCCCCTTGTATCTATGTCAATGAAGATGACACAATGCTTTTAATTACTACTTGTTTTTTTTTTTTTTTTACTTTTCCCTTTCCTCGGTGGCTAAAAATTATTGATGCCCGACTGAGAAAACACCCTGGGTATTTCGGGACTAGTCTCTCGACCCTTAAGGTATTTAGTTAGGTTACTTAGAATCTAATTTGCCTAGGTGGAGCTCTGCATCGTCGCCTCTTGCTAATGGGTTTCCCCTTGAATCTTTGTTCTGAATATTCTGTGAAGGTTAAGAAGTATACTGGTTTTCTTTTTTGTCTCTGTAATTTTTTTTAAATAAGTACTTTATTACTCAACATTTTTACTAAAAAAAACCACATTACATACATCACATAGTAATTATTTCATGCACAGGATCATGATACAAAAGAATTATTCTTTCCACATGCCTTTATCAACATTGGCTATAATAAAGAAAGACCAACTATTAACTACTACACAACCTATAATCCAAGAATAAAATTAAACCGAAAGTAACACTATTACACAGAGTTCACTACTAATATATACAAAACTCATAAGAAAATTTTCTGTGTCTGTCTTGACTGGTTGTTTAGCGCCTAAGAAGTACAAGTCGCCCAACCACGAGTTTGGCAATGACGTCTAGACTCTTCCCCGAGCTTCCTTGCTCCAGACAGTTACAGTATTCAACTGCTGAGTTAATCCATTTTGAACATCAAGCTTTACTAGTCCAGCTTAGAATTACCCTTTCTCAAGGTTTCTTGTTCAAGGGTTCCATTGGCTTAGTGGTTAGTTCAAAAACACCTCAAACCTCGCAGAACTATGTCCCCTTTCTAAAACTTCTACATTGATTCTATTCCTCAAGTTTTTCACTTCTGAGTTCTCTCAATACTCTAGCTAACTTTTAGCCATCCCTCGGAATTACGCCAACGAGATCGGGTTTTCATTCTTTTCCCTTTCTCTAGGAAGAGAGAAAGTGATAACTATTTCCAACTTTCTGGAGCTTTGGAGTTCAATACCCTTGGTCTCTTTTAATAATTTTCAAACACACCTTTTTGTATTTGTAATCAAAAAAGTTTATTAAAAAGTTCCATTACTGTCTTCCACCAAGCAACAAGTTACAACCAACATACGAAAATCAAAAGTACTAAGATAATTAAAATAAAAGTAACCATAGTACTTTTGTATCATGAGGTGTTACATATGAGGACCGACACTAGTTACATTCTTCAACAACATTGATAGAAGACTTCAACTTCTGCTACCTTTCTAGTTCGTGGTATTCCTTAAACCACCACTAATAGAACACTTCGAATTTTGCCACCCCATTTAGTTTGTGGTATTGCTTAAACCACTAGATTTAGTGTTCACATCTAGCCATTGGTTTTTATTTACCTTCATATTTTAGCTCTCTTCTTGGACTCACATACGCCCTTCAGATTGGTGAATGTTGGAAACATAATCCTTAGGGGATTATATAAATTGTAATATTCACTTGTGTGAAAATAAAAGGGCCACACGTGAACATGACGAGTAATGAGAAGTCCAAGAGGCCTCTTAGAATATGAAACCGAGTGACATAATCTTTTGTATTTATGTGTATCATATGAATAATATTTGAATGTAATGTTTATCTAAACTTTCAAAAGGGCCAGATCCAAACATGAAAATGGAACCATCCATGAAGGATCAAGTCATTGAGAAAAGACAAAAAGTGTACCCCTTCTTAAATGTGATGATAAAGAGAGGGAGATGGTTACATGATAATTTCAATGTATTCATTGTTATTATAGTGAAGATATAATAAATTGATTTCAATTTTATCATTATTTTGAAAATTTTATGTAGATCATAATGAAAATTTCTTAAAATGGAGAAAGAAAGAGTTTAAATTAATTTTTAAAAAATTCATATAATCAATTCAACTTTGAAATTTCCGTTGGTCTAGCTCAAATGGTGGAAATGATATTTTTTTATGATCTCTGTCAAGTTCATATCTTATTTATGACATGACTAATATTTATGATGATCCCATAAATTAAGAATTTAAAATATTAATAATTAAAAACATTGAAAGAAAAATAATTATTAAATGGACACTTGGTTCCCTCAATACCATCTATCTAATACCATGGAATTATTACATTATTGCTAACTACTTGCGGTTCCTTACATGATACGGGTTAACCACCTTATTTATTACTATGGCCCATCCCATTATTACATTATTCCCTTGGGTACCTCCCTTTGTACCCCATATTATCCCCCCTAGGTATACTATAGATTTCATGGGCATCTAAGAAGCAACCAATTGTGACACTTTCGTCAGCAGAAGAAGAATATGTAGGAGAAACATCAACAACATGTCAAGCAATGTGGTTAAGAAGAGTATTTGATGGACTAAAGAAGAAACAACAAGGATCAATAGTAATATATAGTGACAACACCTCAGCGATTTCACTATCCAAGAATAGTGTGTTTCATCAGAAGAGCAAGCATATTGATACTAGATATCACGTTATTAGAGGACTTGTGAACAATGGAGAAGTTCACTTGAAGCCTTGTACATCTAGTGATCAATTGGCTGATATATTTACTAGGTCATTAGCACAAGATGTGTTTGAGTTTCATAAAAGAAACTTGGGTGTTGTGAACCTAGCTGAGACATAGACTAGTAGGCATGTTTGAGTTGTCTTGAGTCATGTTTTAGTTTAGCGGTCGTAATTAAGGGGGGGTGTTAAAATAAGATAATTACTCCCGCATGAGGAGTTGGCTAAACTTAGAGAGTCAGTTAACTGAGTGATTGAGTAATTGAGTGTTTGAGTGTTCAGTCAAGTCAAGTTAAGTGATAGATGACTTTTATTGTGTGGTTGCATGTCAAGATATTTTAGGCAAGTCGCTAGTTGGAAAATGATAAATACTCTTCACTTGGTTCATTGTAAGCATCATGTTTTGTGTGATCAATAGAAGAGAAGCCGATCGATTTTAATACTGCCTCCACCAAAGAGCAAGAGTAGTGTAATGATGGTCTTGTGCGTGCCACACTCAGCATCGAAAGCCCTCGAAACCGAAATGCATCGCCTCATAAATTCATTATAGAGATAATTTTATAAGGGTATGTTAAAAGAAATAAAGTAACGAATTTTATGTTTTAAGTTTATTAAAATAACATGGTAACATTAGAATTAATGTTTACATTAGTAAGTTAAGTTTGTTTATTTTTTTTTCTTTATAGATTGTTGACATGTTTTCTTTAATCTCTATTTCTAAATCTAGAATAAGTTGGATTATAACTTTATATGTACAAAAATAATAAAAATATTTTTATTTTGTGTGTGAAATATGACTCTCATTTTTTAAATTGGTATCAAATTATGTCTCGATATAAAAGCCCCCAAAATCGAAATGCACCGTCTAATGAATTCACGATGAAATGCATCATCTCATGAATTCATGATGGGCATAATGTTATAAGGATAGGTTAAAAGCGATGAAGTAACGAGAGTTATGCTGTAGGTTTATTAAAATGGAGATTTTATATACAAAGATTATGATGTTTGCACTCAATCTTCTTGTAATTATTTTGGAAGACAATATTTGCATTGATTTTTGTATGGTTGTATGGTTCTTTTTTTTAGAAAAGATTTTAGTGGATCTTTATATTTGAATACATGATTATCATGTATGTGGTGAATGTGGTGAATGTAACTTTATATATTAAATAAAATTAATTATTTTATGGAGAGAATTATATATGTGTTTTGTTTTATATGATATGTATTTTGAAATATTTTATTTATGATTCACATTTTAGTTGCATTAAAATGTTAATACATGTCTAAGTCATTTTTGGAGGTAGAAAACATATATCTATAAGACTATCTTTGTAAAAAAGAATTAATAAACTAATAAGAGTTCTCTCTATATAAAATCAATATTATTTTTTTTAACATATATATATATATATATATATATATATATATATATATATATATATATTGAAATATTTTATTTATGATTCACATTCTACACATTAAAATGTTAATCCCTACCTAATATATATATTAAGAATGCAATAAATTAGGCATATAATTTACATCGGAAAATGAAAACATTTGAAAACTATAGTGTATAATATGGAAATTGAAATATTTTATTTATGTTTAATGATAAACTACTTTATTTTTATTTTCAATATGTTGTAATAACAAATATATTAATTTTACATGATATCTGTAAAAAATAAAATAAAAATAAACATATCTCTTTAATATTAAAATGTATATTTTTTCCTTATTTTTTTATAAAATAATTATAAAATTGAAATTGAAATTAAAATAATATTAAAATGTATATTTTTTCCTTTATTTTTATATAAAATAATTATAAAATTGAAATTGAAATTAAAATATTTTATTTATAACTATATTAAAGTTTTTATTTGTTATAATAAATATTAATTTATTATTTATAAATATAACATTATTCAACGATATCTCCCTCAAAAACAACAAAATCTCTAAACACAATAACTAGTATCCATTTTAACATGAAAATTATTTTTTTACCATTTAATAATTATTAAAATACATAATTTGTTTCTACATAATATATTGTCTACTCTCTACACATGGGAGGCACCATATCCCAATCGAAATGTCGTGAGAAAGTTAGATCACGTAACTTTCTTTTTATGTGTAGTTTAATTCATAAATGAGACATTGTTGATCCTTTATATATATAAAAATATATATATATATATATATATATATATATATATATTATTTTGTTTTTTAAATGTATGTAGTTTATATATATATATATTTTTATTATTTTTTATTATATATATAAAATATGGTAATAATATTAATATTATTAAAGTTTAGTTTTTTTACAGTTAAGTACACTGTTATATTTTAATTTTATTTTTAAATAATTCGTTTTATTTTATTAGCAATAATTAAAATAAAATAATAATAAAAAATTAATTAACAAATAAAATTAGAATTTAATGTGATACGTTTATATATAAAAACAATAATATATATACTATTTTTTAATTAAAAATAAACCATTTTAAAAATAAATACATTTTCTAACTTATTATTTACATTATACTTTTGTTAGTTATATATATAACTAACAAAAGTATAATCTCGCCGATCTTGCTGATCTCTTCTGCGGCTGATCTCTTCTGCGGCGTATCCATAGGTTGCGGCTGCGGTTGATCTTGCGGCTCCATCATTTGTTCTGCGGCTCGCTGATATTTTTAAGAACTGATCTGGGGCTGCGGTTGATCTGCCGCTGATCTACGGCTCCCTTGTTTGTTTTGCGGCTCTTCTGCCGCTGATCTGCGGCGGCAAGGTTTTGATGGTCAGTTTGTAAAAACGAAGACTTATGTAAAGTTAAATTGAAATTGAAATGCATAGATGTGTTTATGGGTCATGCAATCAAAATATGTTAAGGGTTCTTTTGCAGATTAAAAAGCTTATAGAGATTCTGTTGTTGGGTTCTAGATCTAATCTTCTGCAGCTAGATCTAGATCTTCTTTGCGGCTAGGTTCTAGATCTAATCTTCTGCAGCGAGATCTAGATCTAGATATAATCTTCCTTGCGGCTAGGTTCTAGATCTAATCTTTTGCAATTAGATCTAGATCTACTCTTATCTTCTACTTTATTTCTCTGCGGCTGGGTTCTAAGGGCAAGTAAAATATGGCTCCCAGCTTCGCGAAAATAGCTACTGGCTCATCTCTGTCTGCTTCTGGAGGGCAAGCTCCTACTCATATCGTTAGTGAAGCCCCGGCTCCCACTGTCCTGGTGGTCCAGGCCTCACTTGATGAGGCTTTGAAGTTTTCTGAAAGTGCCCTAATCTGCCGGTTCAATGGTTTTTGGCCGCGGCTGACAACTCTCCACAATTGGATCTCGGAGGTATGGAAACCTGTCATTTCTGATGAAATTAATATCTACCCCTGTGCTAGGGGTTTCTTTATAGTAGATTTTGAAAATCCTGAAAGCAGACAATGTATTCTAGATTCCGGCCCTTGGTTTTGGGAAAAATCAGGCCTATTCATGAAGCCATGGAACCCATCATTCGATCCGTCAACAGCAGTCATAACTTCAGCACCAGTTTGGGTGAGATTGCCAAGTCTACCCTTGCATCTCTGGAATCTCTCCTCGCTAAAAGCCATTGGAAATGCAATTGGGGAATTTTACTGCAGGTCCCCAGAAACAGAGGAATATGCCAGAACCACCTATGCACGCATCTGTGTGGAAATGGACTTCAGTGCCAGATTTCCAGCTGAAATAAACCTAACAAGTAAAGACTATGTGTGGAACCAGAAACTTGATTATGAAAGTGTCCTCTTCAGATGTCGATCCTGCTTTGAGACAAACCACCTAGCCAAAAATTGCCCAAAAGCCTCCGAGAAAAACTCTGCTAGAAAAAACCACCACAGATCTACATGGTGGGAAGGAGCACAAAAAGAACATTACACTGTCATCAAAGAAGAATGCTTTAGAGAAAACTCTGAATCACAAGAAATCGGGCAAGAAATAAGCAACTCTCAAGACAAGCAGGGAGAAAGCCCCGCCCAACAACGAAAATGTGAACTCGACAACCTCTCAAGCATCAACAGTTATGAGGATTCGAATACTGCACAAAATAAATCTTCATTTAACAACGAAGCAAATCTCCTAGACCAAACTTCTTCTCCGACTACCTTCAAAAGGACGAACACAATGGATCGCGAAGTTAAGGCACCAATGGCCCAAGTACCAGAAGAGATGAAGGAGATGCAAGATAAAGGAGGTTGGAAGACCGTAGAGAAAAAAAAGAAAGCTACAGCGCTAATCTCGCCAAGAAAGACGAGGAGCCAGATAATTAAAAACTAAATTATAGGTCCGATAGACCAATTTGGTCTCAGTGGACGTTAACAATCATCATCATCATCATCATAAAAAAATGAAATATAAAAAATTATATATATATATATATATATATATATATATATATATATATATATAGATATATATATATATATATATATATTTCTAAATATAAGTAGATATAATTTTATATGTAAAAGTTAAATTTCATTAATGTTATAAGTGTTTTTTTTGCAAAATCATTTCATAAATTTACAAAAGCTTATTATAATATGTAATGTTAAGATATGTTTTTTCTTCCTCATATATCTATATCTATATATATATATATATATATATATATATATATATATATATATATATATATATATATATATATATATATATTAGCTCAGTTTAGCGATTTTTCTATTGGGATGTCATTGGTTCAATTTCCTCGATACTCTTGAGTGAGGTTTAGATGTTGAGCAAGATCACCACAAAGAAGAAAATATATGATTGGTAAATAAATTAAGTTTTATTACAACCTTGTTGTGATATAATGTCATGTGTATTAAAGGGTACTTACCACTTCACCATTTCAATTAAAATGATTTCATCTTTATTTTACCTTATCCTTAATTTTTGTAAATTACTATTCTATTTTTGATAATGCATATATATATCTATATATATATATATATATATATATATATATATATATATATATATATATATATATATATATATATATATATATACATTCTAATACAAACGTTTTAGGTGGATACTATGCTACATTTAACACTTGTGATTAATGTATTTCATAAATGTGGAAGACTATTACTTACGGTTCCTCCACCATTTTTTCCAGTTGAAATCTAAAACCATGTTTTCTAATTTATTTTTTATTTACATTGTGATTCAAACTTTTTAGGTGGAGACTACGCTACATTTAACACTTGTTACTAATGTATTTCATAAATGTGGAAGACTATTACTTAAGGTTCCTCAATTTTTTCCTGTCTAAAACTAAAACCATGTTTTCTAATTTTATTTTTTATTTACGCTCAATAATATTAGAGTTATAAAAAACACTATGATTGCATAGAGAATATTTGATCAATATATGTTGTACAACATATAAATAATGTATGAAATGCTATTGATAAGTTATAAAATTGAGTAGTCTATAAATAATATAAAAATTGTGAATATGATTCATAAAAAAATTTACTACTAATTAAATTAAAATCTACATTTGATTAGTCATTGTATATTAAATAGAATATTAGAATAAATAATCAAAAGAAAAATATATTAATATGAAAATAATTAAATTGAATAAAAAGGGTGATATCTTTTCATTTAGAAAGAACATAAAGAATGTTAATCAATATGGAAGACAAATTTTTGGAATGAACCACACTGCTCACACGTGAGACGAGATGCACCTAGAGGCTACCCAAGTAATGTTGCTAAACATCCATTGAATAAACAATCAAAGGATAGAGATATTATAGGATTCGATTTAGTTAGGGAGATTAAACAAATTCCCGAAAAATAAGATCTGAGTCCTAAATACACACACAATAAAAATTACCTAATAAATCCATTCTCCATTATTTTCAAGTTTCCCCCTTAATGGAGAAAGGATTTATTTGCACACCTAAGATCTCCCTAAACAACTCAAATTTCATCTCCCCAAGGGGCTTTGTGAAAATATCAGCAACATTTTCACAAGTATTACAATATTCAAGAAAAACTTCTTTAGACTGTATCTCCTCTCTAATAATATGAAACTGAGCATCAACATGATTTATTTTTGCATGATACATTAAATTACTTTCCAACTTGATCAAACTCTGGTTGTCACGTTTTATCAATGTATCCTTCTTTTGTTCTTCTCCAACATCTTCAAGAACTCTCCTTAACTAAAAAACTTCACAATTTTATGCACACAAAGATTTATACTCTGCTTGAGTGGATGACAAAGATATAGTATGTTGTTTCTTGCTACTCGATGAAACAATCCCAGATCAAATGTTAAAAGCATAACCTGTAGTAGAACTCCTATCATCCAGATTGCCAGCCCAATATGAATCTGAGTAACCTGTCAGCTTGACATCAAATGAATCAATATACTTAATACCAAATTCAATTGTTCCTTTAAGTTACCTGAGTACATATTTCACTACTCTCTAATGGCTTTCTAGAGGTATTGCCAAAAATTGACTTAACACACTAACAGAGTATGCTATGTCAGATTTGGTTGTAGTAATATAATTCAAGCATCCAACTAGTTGTATATACATTGTACAATCTACCTCCTTTGAGCCATCATCAAAATGAAGTTGCACATTCTGTTTCATTGGAAAAAAAGAAACTTTACACTGATCCATTTTAAACTTCTTAAGAAATTCTCTGACATACTTACCCTAAGAGACAAAAGTCTAATAAACATATCTCCAAAATTAAAGACATAAACAGTAATGTCATCACTAAGATATTTCATCTCAAATACTTATGGCATCTGCACCTTAACTCCATCAATTTATTTAAATGATTTTCTTATAATAATTAAATCATCAACATATAAAGAAATTAGTACTACATGCCCCTTTCCATCAAATTTGGCATATATATTCGAATCACTTTGGCTCCTCATAAAACTCTATTGAAGAAATAAGGAATCTATCTTTTCATACCACGACCTAGGTTCCTAATTAAGCCAATATAAACAATTATTTAATCTGCAAATTAAATGTTCCTTCCCCTTTTTCACAAACCCTTCAGGTTGTGTCAAGTACAACTCCTCTTTTAATTCACCATTCAGAAAATAAGATTTTACATGTAGTTTGTGCAAATTCCAATGGTACTTTGTAGCTACTTCAATTATCAATCTAATGGTATTTAATTTAGCTACACGTGCAAATGTTTCTACATAATCAATGCCCTTCTTTTGGATTTTTACAACTATTTACATCCTATGAGCTCTTCATATTTAGGTGATTCAGTCAATTCCATGGTTTTGTTTTTAATTATAGATTCATATTACTCCTTCATTGTTTTTCTCCTCTCTTCATGTTGATTAGATTCATTAAAATTTATTAGTTCTATGGCATTTAAAAAACTACTCATCAAAGCATAATCCTTATACTTTTTAGGTAGGTGGATATGTCAAGTAATCTCTTTTGCACTTCATTGAATTCACCCCTATTCTCTGAAGGTGCTTCTCCACCTCTAGGTGTACTCTAACTACTGGTGATGTCCATATCACTCGATTCTTCCTCAATATTTTTCTACTGTTGTTGACTGCCTTATACTTCTGCTTTATCATCTTCAATTTTAGAAAGTATTTTCCACCTTTCATAGTTGTTTTCCTCCTACTGATGGAAAATTACATCTCTACTTTCAAACACTTTGTGATTAGAGGGATCAAACATTTTATAAGCTTTAAATTCTAAACAATATCCTACAAAATTACATTTTATACCTTTGGCATCAAGTTTCTTTCTATTCTACTTCGGAATATGTGCAAAGACCTTACATCCAAAGACCCTCAAATGATGTACTATTGGTTTAAAAACATACAAGGATTTGAATGGGGTCTTAAGATCAAGATACCTTGTTGGATGTCTATTATTTAAGTAAAAAATAGTACTAATGGCCACTCCCCAAAAATAATTTGAGAGGTTCTCACCTTTTATCATACTTCGTGCACACTCCACCAACATCCTTGTTTTCCTTTCTTCCACATTGTTCTGCTGTGGAGTGTAGGGTATTGTAAATTTTGAGTACTATTCCATGATCCTTGCAATACTTGATGAAGTTCCCCAACCTATATTATCCCCCTTGATCTAAAGGAGGATCTTTATGAACTTTCATGTTTTCTTCTGCCATGTTTTTGAATTCTCTGAAATACTAAAAAACATCACCCCTTTTTTGTATTCAAGCTTCTGTGATCGATAATGAATTAAACAAAGTCTTTCAGTAGAAATCACATGAGAGAATATTTTTGGCCAATGCGTTTCGAACCGACAAGTGTGGTTCATCATCAAGGCTAGATTACCCTTCTTCATGAGGAAGTACACCGAAGTGTACCTTTTCCAATCGTTAATAAACAACAAAAAATAATAAGCACCTCCTATCGATTTGGTCAACATATGTCCACAAACATGATAATCCACAAGTTATAATACATCTCTTCTTCTCCTATCAGAATGAGAGGGGAATTTATCTGTGTGAAATTTTCCTAATGCACATCCTTCAAAAGCAACATACTCATTCTTTAACATAAGGAGTCCTTCAACCATTCTTTATTTTTCAATAAAATCAAATCATGATAATTCATATGACCATAACTCTCGTGCCAATTGCTTTTAAATGAAATAGAAGTAGAAGTGAGTGCTTGATGACTCTTGCTAGTGACATTAGGTTTGTACAGTCCTCTAACTCTAACTCCTTAAGCAACAGGGTTGTAGTGATACAAGAGGTATTTCGCTATGCAATGTGTTTTGAAGAATTCAATCGTCAGATTCTCATATGTAATTATGGACATTGAAATCAAAATTTTCTTGATCCTGAGCATATACATAACACTATGAATGTGCCTGACATTTCCATTTTGTAAAGTCACTGGAATATCGCCATATCCCTTGATCTAATGTGCACGATCATCTCCAAGATAAATATTGTCACCATTTCTTATTTCCTTGAAATTATTACACCAATCCTTATTACATGCCATGTGAATCAAATCGCCAGAGTCCATAAACCAAGCATCAACATCATGCATTTCAGCAGATAACACGACATTAGAGTAAACAACTTAAGATTTTTGAGATTAGAGTTCATGCCTATAGCTCCCTGTACTAACCTTATACTTTGGTTGTCACAGTCTATCCTTATAGCTCCCTGTACTAACCCCATATTTCAACACAATCTCTGCAAGCAAACCGCTTCCTTGCTTGCATGAGTGGCTTCCATGTATTTTGCCTCTGTAGTTGATAGTGCCACTACAGATTGTTTCTTACATATCCAACTAACTACACCTCCAAATAGGTTAAACACATACCCACTTGTAGATCTTCTTTGATCCAGATCTCTAGCCTAGTCTGCATCAACAAAGCCACAAATATCCAACACTCTGTCCAATCCTGGTCTTCCTTGGTAGCACAAACCATAATCACTAGTGCCATGCAAATACCTGAAAACCAACTTCACTGCTGTCCATTGCTCCTTCCCTAGTTTTGACATAAACCTGCTCAATACTCCCACTGCATGTGCAATGTCCAATCTAGTACATACCATCGCATACAAAAGGCTACTAACTGCACTTGCATATGGAACACGGGACATGTCCTCTTCCTCTTCTTGTGTCTTGGGACACTGTTCAGCAGATAAATTTACACCTACAAGAATAGGAACCTTCACCAATTTACTATGCTACATATCAAACCTCTGCAATATTGTCTCAACATAGTTCCTCTAGTTTAACCAGAGCTTCCTCTTTGTCTAATCTCTTTTAATTTCCATGCCCAAAATATAAGTTGAAACACCAAGATCTTTCATGTCGAATTTGGAGGACAAATGGGTCTTCAAATCCTGGATAATTTCTTTGTCATTTCCAACCAGCAACATATCATCCAAATACAAGACCAAATAGATAGCACAGTCACCAATTAATTTAAAATACACGCAATGATCTGCTTTGCTTCTGGTGAAGCCAAGTCCCCATATAAATGTATCAAATTTCCAATACTGCATCCTTGGTGACTGTTTTAACCCATACAAAGACTTCTTTAACTTGCATACCAGTTATTTCTTACCCTTCACCACAAAGCCTTCAGGTTGCTTCATGTAGATTTCCTCTTCTAGATCCCCATGAAGAAATTTTGTCTTCACATCCATCTGTTCTACCTCAAAATCAAAAGCAGCAGCAATAGATAAAATTAATCTAATAGAAGTTACCTTGGCAACAGGAGAAAAAATATCACCAAAATCAATTCCCGGCACCTGGGAATAACCTTTTGCTACCAACCAAGCTTTGTATTTCTCCACATTTCCTTTTTCATTTGTCTTCTTCTTGAACACCCATTTGCTGCCAACAGGTTTCCTTCCAGCCGGCAACTCCACGAGATCCCAAGCCTCATTTTTGTGCAAAGATGCCATTTCATCAACCATGGCCTCTTTCCAAAGTTTTCCATCCTTTGAATCTACTGCTTCCTTCACTGTTCTAGGATCATCAACAGTAATAGATAAAGCAAAATTTGAATAGAAAGAAAATGGACTATACCTTTCTGGCTGCCTTCTTTCCTGAATTGATCTTCTCACACCTGGAGTTTGTGGTTCTTCATCTTCTAATTCCTCCTCTCCTGTAGAGTCTGATTCTTCCTCCTTTAGCTCAAACTCTATCTTCTCAGGTTCCTTTGGTTGGACTTCATGTTTAATAACATCTTTTACCTCTCTGAACACCACATCTCAGTTGTACACAACCATCCTTGTTACTGGGTTCCAAAGTTTATAACCCTTTAAACCATCCTTATACCCAATAAAGATGCACTTTTCAGATTTACTATCGAACTTGGTTCATTTCTACTTTGGAACATGTACATATGCATCACATCCAAATACCCTCAGATGTGAAAGAGAGGGTTTCTTACCAGTCCATACCTCTTGTGGAGTTTTCTCCTCCAACGCTAATGAAGGTGATTTGTTGACCAGGTAACATGTTGTCTCCATCGCCTCTGCCCGGAATTCTTGTCCTAACCTGACACCACTAAGTATGCTTCTTTCCCTTTCCATCAACATTTTGTTCATTCTTTCTGCAACTCCATTTTGCTGAGGTGTATATGGAGTAGTCTTCTATTGTTCTATACGACACTTGTTACAGAATTCCTAAAATTCCTTACTGCAAAACTCTCCACTGTTATCTGTCCTCAACACCTTTATCTTCTTCTCTATCTAGTTTTCCACCAGAGCCTCGAATTCTTTAAACTTGTCAAAGACTTCAAATTTCTTCTTAAGGAAATATATCCATGTATTCATTGAGAAATCATCTATAAATGATACATAGTACATAGAATTACCCAGTAATGGAACCTTCACAGGTCCAAACACATCACTATGCACAAGATCTAATATATGTTACGCCCTCTTACCACCAGAGGGGAAACTCACCCGATTCTGCTTCCCATATACACAATTTTCACAGAAATCAAAATCCAAAGAGCTATTACTCATATCTTCTACCATACCTTTACCATGAAGTATTCGAAGGCCCTTCTCTCCAATATGTCCAAGCGTTTGATGCCACAGCGTGGTATTCTCTCCAGAGACCACTAGATTTTCTGCTCCACTTTCAGGAACCACAGAACTGTTGCACCCATCAACACTAGTGCTACCTTGCAGCTTCTACAGAGTTACAATCCAAACTCCCCACATCAATACCAGTGCTCCCTAAACCATCTTGTAGGTATCCTTCTCAAACACTGTTTTTACACTTGCATCATCCAACTTGCTTACAGGAATCAGATTTCTGGCCAATGCAGGAATATGCAGAACACCCGAAAGTGTTCTAACCCTTCCACCTTGTAACTTCAACTTTACTTTTCCACAACCAACGATTCTAGCCTTCTTATTATCTCCTAAGAAGACATCACCACCATCGTATTTCTCATACTCGCAGAACCACTCTCTATGGGGAGTGAAGTGAAAGGATGCACCTGAGTCAATCAAACATGCCTCATGATCTACATGTGTACTTGAAGAAGCCAAGTACACATCCCCACCTTTATCTGAGGTGGTTTTCAGCTCTGCAGAAGGAGCAACATCAGATCCCTTTCCTTTATCACGAGCTTTAGATTTACAGTCCCTTTTGTAGTGCCCTTCCTTTCCACATTTCCAGCACACCATCTTTATAGGTTTTCCTAGAGATTTAGATCTCCCTCTAGATTTAGATATCCCACTCAATGAATTATTTTTGTTTCTGTTCTATGACCATCCTCGTACAGACAAGGCATCACCATTCTAGCTCTCCATATTTTTTCATCTCATCTCCTCCATCAGCAAGGATGAGACTATTTCATCAAACTGCAAGGCAGCTGCATTGCTACCTATTGCAATAACCAAACTATCCCAAGAATCTGGTAGAGAACAAAACAAATTGATGCACTTATCTTCATTTGAAATTTTAATATCAACAGATGCTAACTGACTTACCATAATATTAAATGCATTCAGATGATCTGTCACCAAGTCTCCATCTTTCATTGTCAGGTTATACAACTTTTTCTGCAGGAACAGTTTATTCACTAGAGACTTAGATTGCCACAAAGTCCCTAACTTGTCCCACAAAGCCTTCGTCATAGCTTCCCTGAATACATTCAACAACACTGAATCTAAGTCACACAATCGTATTGTGCTCTTTGCCTTCCGATCAAACTTCTTCCATTCTTCATCGGACACTCCCATTGGTTTAGTACCTAGATCTACAGCGATCCACTGATCTTTATCCACCAATAGATCCTTCATCTTGATTTTCCACAACTCAGAACTCTGACCATTAAATTTCTAGAGCTCTACCTTTCCACTGCTCGCCATCTTCTTTCATCACCAGAATCGATCTCGTAGATCTCCCACTGAACAGGGTCTACCATAGGCTTGAGTGAAACCCCTCAGCAACAAAGGCATCCCTTTGAAGAAAAACAACTCTGATACCAAACCTTCATACAAATTCTAAAACACATAAAATAAAAAAATGCGAGAGCATAACACATAAAACACATATACATAGAGATTTTCCCCTGGATCCCAAAACCGGGACTACCATTTAGATTTTTCATTATGTTCCTTTCAATGTTATAATACATATTTATACATGCCGAAGCATACAATACCATGGACCGAAAACCATTGCATCCAATAGCATGGACCGAAAGCCATCGCATCCAAAAACATGTGAGAAAATCATGCACAAAACCATAGGTGGGTCTGCCCAACCTAACATAGGTTCCAAAACCAAATTTTTCTAGGGAACTGCCCCAGACCCCATAAAGTGGGGTTATCTGCACCCCTCAAATCCCCTGTGACTCCCCTCGCTATGCAATCGGCGCAACGAAGGAGGGGTTCCGCCCCCTTTCTAACGCCCCCCGTCAACTACATGGACTAGTCATTGAAAGAATATAACACAACCCAACGATGACCTTCAGGTCCTCGTGAAGGTACCTGAACATGCTTATTAGACAAAAAATAGATAGGTTCCTTTCGCTTAGTTAATAGTAACCCTAGATTTGGTCTCGTGCATATCTTCCTTTTCTAAATAGATCTTATAACATAACTAGTCATTATCTTTGCAAAAATAGCTTATTACTCATTTTATGCATAAACAATATTTATCCAAGGGAATCATTCATCAACGATACAATAATTCATATTAAATAGTGTTCATAGCAAAGATAGATAAACTTTAAACATAAGCTAGAAATAACACAGATATATTTATTTGATCCAAAAACTGTCTTTTATTAGCTTCTTTGATCTCAGTACAGACTCTTCGACCTTGCGCACTCAGCTACAGGGGTCCACACACTTAGCTACGGAGCCTTTCCCTTTTGCCTAAGTAAAGGAATAGAGCTTCCTACCTTAGTGCTTTTCTAACATACCATGACCAATACTAGCTATTCACTTAATTGCCTTCTAGACTCGCTAAGACTCAAGTATTTATAGCCTTTTTAATTACAATACCATGGCATGCAACTCATGGATGAGTCTCAAAACCATCATATTACTTACCCAAAACAAGAGGCTAAGCCGCTTTTGACTCTTATTTGACTTCGCGCTCTGCTTCCATATATTGTGGAGAGTTTAAATTCTTTTACAAAACTTTTACAAAATTATAATCAAAACAACAAAACCTAACCCTAGGGACCCTATCCCAACATTAAAATAAAAGAATCATGTAAATTAAAATGTGCACACAGAGCATTAGCTATTAAATTCCAAAAAAGAAAGTCGCACAAAATTTACTTTTGTAGCACGAAGCATGAAGAAGATTGAGAGGACGGTCGGGTAAATAAAAAAATTCATATGGGTTATTTTTTTAAATTGTGTTGGATGAAATATTATTAAATCTTATATTGTTTTAAATGTTATGTAATTTTTAGAAAGGGTTTTTGTTCATTTATCGAGAAAAAAGGACTTCCTTCATATTAGGATTTTGTTTTATAAAAAATCTTATTTGAGGACTCTATTGTTTATATTTGAAAGTTATTTTTATTAAAAAAAAGGCTCTCTTTGAGAAAGCTTTAGATTTCTTCCATTTATTTCATGAGAGGATGAAATAAAGTGGTTTAGCCCATCACCAATTTGGATAAATATTGTATTGAATGATAGTCCATTTAGGATTCTTGAACCTCCAATGTTGCATGCTGCCACTGTGAGCTAGAACCATAGGCATCGTTGTTAGACCCAGGGTTGACGATCGACTTTGTCTGAAGTTATGCAATAGAGAAGGCAGACCCTATTAAGTGAATTGGTTTAAAAGTTTGCAGAGGTGTAACCATGATCCAAAAGTTTTCATTATAGAGAAGTGACTATGTTTGCAGGCTGATATGCTTGTTTATCCATAATCAACCAATGTTTAACAAATGGGAACAATCAAGGGGATGAAAAAATAAAAGCACCAACAAGAGCTATTTAAGGTCTATTTGAAAGAATTGGAAAACAAAAGGAAAAAAGACTGCCTTCGCATTGAAATTCATAAAGAAAATTGTAGATGATAGCAATATTCCCCTCATTACAGAAGCAAGGTAAACCAAAAAGGCCTAGGATACGCTTGAGAGGATTTTTGGTGTAAGGGGGAGTATTCAAGTTTAAAATGAAGGTGGATCTATAATAGTAGATCTACAACAAAATGAGGAAGCTTTTATATCCCACTTGATAGTGGATGACACTGATGATGTTGTGTTACCAGCTGTAGAGATGAAGCACATAGATGCTCATGAATCCCACCATGCATAGCCATAAGTGGATGATGAATTTGAAGAATTTGCAAAAGATGTAAAGAATGAGCACATAGATGCTCACAAAATCCACAATGCATAGCCACACATGGATGAAGATTATGTGAATCCAACAACACAACTTGTTGATGACAATGAGGCTAATATTAGAGCAGCTAATGATATAGTGAATCTATCAGTTAAAATCACTGATTTCGTATTTGATGAAGAATATTTATCCAAATATTAGTCGTTGTGGATGATGCAACAAAAGAATCTTATTGACATGATTTTATTCCATGAAAAAAGCCCACTTTCTATGAAAACCAGGAGCAAGTGGAAGAGGCAAAGAAGGAAGTGAAAAAATAGAAAGCTCTCATTGTAGAGAAAAAGAAATATGGTATTTCAAATGGTCTTAAATTTTACCTTAATCTTGAACATGAATATGTTAACAACAACCAAGAATAAGCAACAAAATTTGAAGAAGATTTAAGGTTTCTTGAAGCATGGCTTGAAACAGTATGTTTTAATGAAGTCTGCATAGAATTTGCAAAAACGAACGTTAAAGACAACATGAACACTATACAAAATGAAAATATTAAGGATGTTTTCGTGTATTAGAGTCTTGAAGAGATGAAATTTTACCATGAAATTGTGTTGATGAAAATTGATGATGAAGAGTGCATTATAGGAAATGACATGTGGTAGCAGTCCACATACAAGCCTACTTTTGAACAAGTAGAGGACATGACTGGACATCCTAGAACAATGGAATAGTTGCACCATCAAATGAAGAAATTGAAGTTTGAAGCCTACAACAAAAAGACAAAGTTGAAGCAATTAAGAGGATACATGATCTAGAGGAAAGGGAAAGGAAAATGGAGTCAAAATTTTAAATGGTAATCCTAGTTGAGACTCAGACCACCAGGAAGTCTAGTTTAAATTTTTGCGGTTGTAATTAAGTGAGAGTGTTGTAGAATCTACTTCTAGCCACCCTCTAGGTGTCAATCTAGGTGTGATAGTTAGTTTGAGCTCATCCCAGTTCGAGTTGAGTTCTAGTTGCATCTCACTTCATTAATTATTTGTTGATGTCTCCTATGTAATTTATTTAACTTTATGGGAATATTGAGAAGAGAGCTCACTCCACATTCTTCAATATTTAACATGGTATGAGAGTTTGAGGTTGCATAAGACTCCAAGGATAAAAACATTTCGTTTTTTTTGAGCTCACAAAGAAATAATAGTAGGTGAATAGCTTGAGAATGAGGGGAGATCAAGGACAAGAGAAGCTAGTTCTAATTTAAAAAGAAAGAAAAGAAACTGTGACAAAGTCTATACCTTCACAACTTCTAAGAAATAAATGTGCAACAAAAAGATGCCAACTTACGAAACTACAAAATCCCCCAAAATGTCATAGATGATGGTGAGTGTATAAAGAAGCGAAAGGTTTCACAACAATCGATATCGAGAGGTACGACATCACAGTGAAAAAAGAAAAGATTGTAAAGTAAAACTGTGCACAAAGCATTAACCGTTAGATTCCAAAAAACGCTGCATGAAATTTACTTTTGCTGCAAAAAACACAAAGCTGATTGAGAGAACTATCAATGTAAATTAGAAAAATCATTTGGGTTATTCTTTTTTTTTTAAATTGTGTTGGATGAATGGAGCTTAAAGATTATATTATTTTAAATGTTATGTAACTTTAAAAAGAGATTTTCTTCATTTATTCAGTAAAAGGGCTTTTGTCATATTAGGATTTTATTATATAAAAAGGCTTATTTGAGGACTTTATTGTTAATATTTGAAAGTTCATTTTATTAAAAAATGACTGAGATTGATTTTTTTTTTTTTAAATACATTATTAAAAAACAAGGGTTTATGAAAGCCTCCATAAAAGAATTTCCCTTGTGAGAAATCTTTAGAATGCTTCCATTTATTTCACGAGAGGATGAAGTAAAGTGTTTTATCCCACTACCAATTTGTGTAAATATTGTATTGAAGGAGAATCCATTTTGGATTCTTGAAGATGTTGAAAATGGCAACAAGAAATGCTTAAAATAGAAGTGCTAAAAATAGCACTACTATAAATAGTAGATTGGATACTTGTGTTGGATTGAGCAACATGGATTGAAAAATGGAAGTGCTAAAAATAGCAATGTTATTTTTAGCAGTTCAAGATGGATTCCTATTTTAGTGAGTTCCTGGACTAAAAATAGGAAGTAAAATTCAAATTTGAACTTAACAGCTGTTTGAAAATAAATTATTTAATTCTCCATGAGTTAATTAATTTTGAAAAATCAAACATGAAGTCTATGTAAGGACATGAAATAGTTTATCTATTAATTGAGGAATTTATCCACCAGTTAAAGAGATAAGGATGAGTTCTAATTTGAGTAGTAATTAGTTGGCTTAGTCAACTGAGTCAAGTCCAGTTATATTTGATTTAAACAGTTTGTTTAAATTAAGTAAGTTCAGTTAGTTAATGAATGTTAGCATATAACTGTTGTACTTCAGATAACTAAAGATTCTCTGATGAATAACTCATGCATGCCAATTCAGACAGAGACCCAGTTGAGATCAGAGAAGGGACAATGTACTATAAGTTGGATGAATATTTTTCCTATAAAGGAAGCTCATCCATGATTAGGATTTATCTCCTTTAGGATTGCGTACTTGGATTAGAGCTTAGTGAGTGTGTGAAGCAGCCAATTCACACAAGTGGCTGCACTGCACCCCAATCAGAATTGCACAAAGAAATAGGAGGCTTAGAGGGCAGAACAGATGCTAGATAGAGGCCTTTAACTGTCTATGAGTAACAGAGGTATTGCAGAGAGAGCATGAGAGCTTTTGAGCTGACTCTTTTTGTAATACTAGCTATATTTCCACTTATATGATAATACAAAGTTGGGGTTTTAGGCTAAGGCTTTCCCCGGGTTATATCTTTTGTGTTATGAGTGATTGATTCCTTCTTATCAGTTATATGTGTACCTATTGATGTTGCTCATGTTTGATTAAGCTTCCGTTAAATTGGTTATAGAAGTAGATCAAGTATTTTGCTTTAGTCTATTGCATTAATAGGTGATATACAGTTGGGAATTTCTACATGGTATCAGAGCTAGCTGATTTGTAGAAAATTTCTACATGGTATGAGAGAAAAGGTGATCAAAGGAGAGAACAGTATACTGAGAGGAGTTTTCAAAGTTTTGTGTTTTGGGCCGAGAGTTTCAAGAGCAGATATGAAAATTTTTGTACAAAATTTTCAGAAACAAATAGCAGACTTGGATTCCTTGCAAAAAAATACCCAAATTAAAAAAACAAATCGGCTGAATCGGAGTTTGAATGAGGGAGATATCACTGATTTATAATCAACTCTTTTTCTAGAAAATTTCGTGACAACAGGAAATATGAAACAGATTGGTGTGCTAGCCAAGAACCTGTATGCACTTGAGGTACAAGATGCATTCAAAGCCTTGAGGAGCAAGGCAAAGGTTAGATACTTGGTGGTTGAGAGGGAGAGTAAATTACCTATCAACATGCAACGCCAGAAGAAGTCTCAAACGATTATGGAGGAGCCATGATTGGTGAAACAACTTCAGGGGGTTGTGGAGCAGCCACAACTGGGGAAGCCGAGAGGAGACAGAGTGGAGGCATCCACTCATGTAGAGACCTCCAGTAGGGGGGGATTTCAAGCTAGGTGGGTAGAGGGATCACATGCATCCATACCTCCAAGTAGGAGGTGGGGCGATGTGGAGTGACAATCCCAAGAAGGTTGGAATGGGGGTACGATCCTTGAGGTACCCAACCTATTTCATTCAACTTTTTTACAGGATCCCTGATGAGGAGTAGCAGGACTAGCTGATTGGGTAGAGACAGATGCAGATGGAGCGACAGAGAGAGCTACAATGCAGGAGTCCTAAGACTGTGTAGAGATAACAAGCTGCAGCAATGCAAGAGGCACCAGAGTATTGCACCAATGTAGGATGACACGGAGAGGTGTGCAATGGTGCGAGATGCATGGAGTGTTGTAACAGCTCAGAGGTTAGAGAGGGATTACTTGTCAGCAGCAGGTAGAGCTTCAGCATTACAGTATGTTTCTAGCCCAACAGAGAGGTCAATGGGGAGTCTTTTGTTCTGAGAGTGGTTGGAGCAACCACACTTGGTAGAAGTGTTGCATGTAGAACATTCCAAAGGTACAGGATTGGGTTTGAGTTCAATGCCTTTCTTGTTGAGAGGGAGTTTTGAAAATGGCAACAAGAAATGCTAAAAATAGAAGTGTGAAAAATAGCAGTGCTATAAATAGCAGTTTGGATACCAGTGCTGGATTGTGCAATAGGGAATGAAAAATGCAAGTGCTAAAAATAGGATTGCTATTTTTAGCAGTTTATGATGGATTCCTATTTTAGTTAGTCACTGGACTAAAAATAGGAAGTAAAATTAATTAATTAATTCTCCATGAGTTAATTAGTTGTGAAAAATCAAACATGAATTCTATGTGAGGACATGCAACAGTTTATCTATTAATTGAGGAATTTATCCATCAATTAAAGAGATAAGGATGAGTTCTAATTTGAGTAGTAATTAGTTGGCTCAGTTAACTGAGTCAAGTCCAGTTATATTTGATTTAAACAATTTGTTTAAATTAAGCAAGGTCAGTTAGTTAATGCATGCTAGCATATAACTGTAGTACTTCAGATAACTGAAGATTCTCTCATGAATAAATCATGCATGCCAGTTCAGAGAGAGACCCAGTTGAGATCAGAGAAGGGACAGTGTACTATCAGTTGGATGAATATTTTTCCTATAAAGGAAGCACATCCATAATGAGGATTTATCTCCTTTAGGACTGCGTAGTTTGATCAGAGGTTAGTTAGTGTGTGAAGAGGCCAATTCACACAAGTGGTTGCACTAGACCCCAATCAGAATTGCATAAAGAAATAGGAGGCTTGGAGGGCAGACCAAAGGTTAGATAGAGGCCTTTGACTATCTATGAGGAGTAGAGGTATTGTAGAGAGAGCAGGATAGCTTTTGAGCTGATTCTTTTTGTAATACTGGCTATATTTCCACTTGTATGATAACACAGAGTTGGGGTTTTAGGCTAAGGCTTTCCCGGGGTTATATCTTTCGTGTTATGTGTGATTGATTCCTTCTTATCATTTATATGTGTTCTTATTAATGTTTCTCATGTTTGATTAAGCTTTCGTTAAATTGTTTGTAGAAGTAGATCAAGTATTTTGCTTTAGTCTATTGCATTATCAAGTGATCTACAGGTGGGAATTTCTAGAGAAGAACCATTTCTCCATGTTTCCATCGTGAGCCACAACCACAACCATCATTGTCAGATCCAAATTTGACAACCAAATTTGTTTTAAGTTGTGTGATAGAGAAGCCAAACCCTATTAACTGAATTGTTTTAAGAGTTTTCGGAAGCATAACCATGAGCCAATTTTTTTCATTCTAGAGAAGTTGATAAGTTTGTAGTTAGATATTCTTGTTGGGTAGTAATCAACAAATGATCAACAAATGGGAAAAGCCAAGAGGCTAAAAATGTCAAAGAAACAACAAGAGTAGTTTGAGGTCTATTTGAATGAGTTAGAAGACAAAAGTAAAAAAGAATACCTTCTCATTGAAATGCATAAATGAATTCGTCGATGATAGCATTATTCCCCTCACTGCAGAAGAAAAGACAACTAAAGAGGCAAGGGATACTCTTGATAGGCGAATGATGGTGTTATGTAATGAGCAATAGAGAAGAAGAAAATAGATGTTGATGAATCCCACCGTTTACAACCAAGAGTGGATGACAGTTTCGAATAATTTATAGAAGAAGCAGAGAAGGATCACATAGATGCTCATGAATCCCACTATGAACAACGACACATGGATGAATATTTGGTGAATCCAATAACATAAATTACTGATGACAATGAATCTACCATTGGAGCAGTTACTGATATGGTGAATCCAACAATTAAAATCGATGATGTTGTCTTTGACAAATAATATTTAGCCAAATATAATTGGTTGCAGATGGTACAATATAAAAATCCTTTTGGCATTATGTTGTTCAGTGAAACAAGCCCACCTTTTTTTTTAAACCAAGAGCAAGTGGCAAAGGCAAAGACGGAAGCATAAGAAGAGAAAGCTCTCATTGTAAATAAGAAAGAATATGGTCTACACATGTTTTTAAAATTAACCTTAATTTGAATGTGAAAATTTTAGTAGCAACCAAGAAAAAAACAAATAAATTGAAGAAGAATTAAGGTTCCTTGAAGCATGGCTTGGAACACCATGTTTTAATGAATACAACATAAAATTTGTAGAAATGAATGTTGAAGACAACATGGAAATTGTAAAAAATAAAATGTTAATGATGTTTTCATGTAATGGAGTCTCGAAGAGATGAAATTTTACCATGAAATTATGTTGCAGAAAATCGATGATGAAGAGCGCACTACAAAAAATGACATGTGGAAGTAGTGCACATAGAAGCATACTTTTGAACAAGTAGAGTACATGCATGGAAAACCTAGTACAATGGAAGAGTTGCACCAAAAACTGAATAAATTGAAGTTTGAAGCCTATAATTATAATTCAAAGCTAAAGAAATAATCAGGATACAAGATCTAGAAGAAAGCGAAAAGAAAAGGGAATGCAACTGGTGTCAAATTGTTAAATTGTAAGCCTAGCCGAGACTGAGAGCAATAAACATTCTTGTTTTTTTTTTGGCTGTAAATATGGGCGAGTGTTGGAGAAACTAATTCAAACCACCTACTAGGTGTCAATCTAGGTGTCATAGTTAGGTTGACCTCTCTCGAGTTCAATTGAGTTCTAGTTGAGTCTCACTTTAGTCATTTATTGTTTATGTCTCCTATGTAATCTATTTAACTGTTTGGGAATATTGAGAAGAGTGCTCGCTCTACATTTTTCAACATTTAAGATGGTATCATAACTCGAGGTTACATAAGACTCCAAGGAAAACAACATTTGATTTTTTGTTGTGCTCAAAGAGAAATAATGAGTGCATGAAGAGCTCCAGATCGAGAGGAGCTAACTGTAATTTTGTTGAAAAAAAAGTGTGTCAGAATCTAGACTTTCACATAATAAAGGTGTGACAAAATAGGACCAACTTATGAAACTAAAAAATCCTCCAAAATGTCGTAGGAAGTAAGTGTATAAAGGAGTGAAATTTTTTGCAGGCATCTATGTCTAGAGGTACGACATCATAGTCAAAAATAAAAAACCGCGTAAAGTTAAAAGTGTGCATAGAGCATTAGCCATCAAATTCCAAAAAGAAAAATGTGCACAAAATTTACTTTTGCAGCACCAAGAATGAAGAGAATTGAGAGGACGGTTAGGGTAAATCACAAAAGTCATATGGGTTATTTTTTTTAATTGAGTTGGATGAATGAAAATTAAAAAGCTTATATTGTTCTAAATGTAATGTAATTTTTAAAAATGGATTTTATTCATTTATTCAGAGAAAAAGGGATTTCGTCCTATTAGGATTTATTTTTATAAAAGGCATTATTTGAGGACTTTATTTTTCATATTTGAAAGTTCATTTTATTAAAAGAAGGCTCGATTTCAAAAACAAAATCAGTAAGACATTATTTAAAAATAAAAGAATTTGTGAAAGAATTTGTAAAAGCATTTCGCTTGTGATAAAGCTTTAGAATGCTCCTATTACTTTCATGAGAGGATGAAGTAAAGTGTTTCATCCCACTGCTAACTTTGATAAAGATTGTATTGAAAGGGAATCCATTTTGGATTCTTGAACCACCATTGATGCATGTAGCCACCATGAGCTAGAATCACAACCATCACTATCAAAGCAAGAGTTGACAACCAATTTTTTTTTGAAGCTGTGTAGTGCACTATTGGAATTATGGCTAATGAGTTGTACTTGATGGAAATTTAATTGAAAAGGATACTCTTGATGTAACAGTCATGTTAAGTCCAAATATTCTATGGATGGATGATAACTAAAAATGTTTGTTGAGCCATTACAAATGATATGAATGCTTGTACAGGTGTTGCCAAAGATGAGGAAGAACTTTTGAATCTTAGTGACAAGTTGAGTTTGAAATATAATGAAGAATATGATGTTTTAAATATATACGCTACTCTCCTTCAAAATATCCACATACATATGCCACTTTCCTTCAACAAAGTCATGTATACATCCTAAAAGTGAAATTCCTTATATTTGCGCATGGGTTGGTCAAGAATTCCTTGCTTGTTTTCACCTACGATATTGAAAATTACTCGATAATTCCCTGTGGTAATTAGGAGATCAAATTACTATATAAGGATGAGAGATTAGACGCCATTTGTACCAGAAATACACGAAGTATCTATGAAGTTTGTTTGCAAGTGTGCATTAGTTTAGCATTCTCTCTGATTAGGTATGCACCAGTGAGCAAGGAGATGGCTCAAATCTGATATATCTAAGTGCAGTGAAGACTATTGCATATACATAGATAATATATTTATTTCTATGTAGATGAAAATGCTAGATATATGGTTATAGTGATGGTATGACCTAATTACACAGTAATATGTGAAGACCGACAATATGTGCACAAAGATCTATTTTTCTGTCATGGGTTATGATTTGCATGAAATAAGCTGACTTGGTGATTTAAGATCTTTATGAAGGGTTGCTTCTGGATAGTCACATAGATAAGTAGATATGCTTCATAGTAGTCACATATATGTTCTAAGATAATTTTCCTTTAGATTACTGGTTGATCTCAGTTGTTTACAAATGTTTGGACCCTGATTTATGAAGTCTGTATCTTTTTTGTTTTCTATCAATGAATTATTGATATGTTTTTGTTGTGGATTGGTATATTAATTAGTTACAATGTTGCAGAATTGTGACTAGGTATGGTTCAATGATATGTGATTGGTTCAGTACTTGATTCAATTGTTGGTTCATTATTACAATGATACAATTAGTTAATGTTCTAGTGTTTAGTACTATTTTATATATATGCCTATTGTATTCAGAGGAAACACATATATACACAAGTTTTCTTCAGAACAATTGTGTATGCATTATGAAGTAAATCTGATCAGGGTTTGCACTAAGTGCGTTGATGACAAAGTACTTATTATCGTTATTCATGATTAGTTATTCTATGTATTGATTTATGACTTAATATAATGATGGTTCATTATGCATTGGTGTGATCTGGTTGTAATGATTGAGGATTTAGTGTTACAGATGCTTTAGTGATTCAGTTGGTATTCAACAGTATTTCAGTGTTTGCATTTATATATATATATATATATATTGGTTTGGGCTTATTGTGTACGTGGGTCTGGTGTGAAAATTTGATGAAAGATGGCCTACATATTTTGATGTTTGTTTGAGACAGGTGGATCTAGTGTGAAACATTTTGAAACATGGTCCACGAAGGGTGTTGATGGTTGGAGCCTTTAGTGAGGGAGTTGGAGCTTCCTTCCAATGATAGCTGGTAAATTTGTTTAGGGGGTAGGTGATCCCTTTCTATAGGAACTGATAAAAAATATCAAGGGGTTGTAACTCCCTTCTAGTGGGTGCTGAAGAGCGAGTGGAGGTTTTATCCTCCTGCAGGTGGGTGCCTACGTGTGGCTAAGAGTTTGCACTAGTACAAGATGTAATGAATATTTTCTTGATATAGTAAGATATAAGACAAATAAAATGGTATTGGTGGTTTTCTTCCATATTAAGATTACACCTAAATCCTAGTGTTCATATGTGTTGATGTGTTTCTTATGGGTTGTGATTTATCTACTCTTTAATACATACTAAATGGCTGGTGAAATTAATAACACAATGTTCAAAGGTGAACATCATATGGAAAGTATGAAAAAAATAACTAAACTGGATATACATTGTTTTCCTTCACTAAAGTCACATACACACACAGGTTGCATAAATAAAAATAGCATACATAATTCAAAACATGAAAAGAAAATTTTAAGTGAATTAAAAAATATTGAGATATTGATTCACTGCCCCATCTCAGTGTTTTTCCTAACACAAAGAATCTAGACCCTATTAAGTAAAATGTTTTAAGTATTTGTAGAGGTGTAACTGTGAGCCAAAATATTTCATTACATAGAAGTAGTTATGTTTGCTGTTCGATATTCTTTTTGATATTTAGTCAATGAATGCTCAACAAAGGGTAAAGGCCAAGAGGCTAAAAAGGAAAAAGAAACAACAAGATTTGTTTGAGGTCTATACAAAGGAGTTGCAAGACAAAAGGAAGAATAATTTCTTTGCATTGAAATGTATAAAGGAATCCATAGATGATATCATTATTCCCCTCATTTTGGAATTAAAGACAATGAAAGAGGCCTAGGATAATCTTGAGATGAATTTTGGTGTAAGGGAGGGTAATGGAGTTGAAAATGAAGCTGGATCTATAGAAATAGATCTACAGTGCAAAGAAGAAATTGGTATATTCCACATCAAATTGGATGACAATGATGATGTTGTGTTTTTTTTTTAAGACAAATTTCGGATGCTATATTATGGCTGAAAAGAAGGAGTCAGTTCTCCAAAAACATATAGTATTTTCTGGCTATTCTGGATCCAAGGAATTACAAAAAATTTCCTTTCCTTGACCCTTGCCTTAGTAGTTCTGCTTCTAAATATTCCTAGGCTACTATAGATCCTAACAAACTGCAGAGACCAAAATTTACATCTACACTTCATAGTTAGTCTATTTCAATGTGACTGATCTGTCTGGCCGTGGATTCTTCTGGGTTTGGGTCTGGATCAGCCTGTTTGACGCTGGAGGAGCTGGGAGCAGCCTTGTTCTTCTTATCCATCATATACTGGAGGATTGAGATTGATTCTTCTGCGTGGCTGCAGCGGTTGGCCAGGTTTCTAAATTGTTCATGAAGTGAGGATACTCTATGCAGAAAGAGGTTGATTTCAGCTCTGTATTTCTCGTTCAGAATCTTGTATTGGTCCTCCATTCTTGACTCCAGGCTTTTAACCTGGTCTTCCATGGCTCGATGCTGCGCTCTCAGCTCATCGAATTCAGCCTGGAGGTCTGCGCAATGGAAACAATCCTCTGATCGATTCATCTTTGTCTTCGACCACGTCCTGTTTGCTACTCTTACCGCTGATCCTCGAGTCTCTGGTGCCCGAGCGTAGCTGAGCGATGCTGCTGCTGTGGAATGAGCGATCTTGATGTTTTGAGCGGATTGCCCAATACTATGCCAATGCTCATACAAACTTCTATTCTTGATGCGTTGTGGAGTTCTGCTCTCTGGCAAATTTATAGAGTCGGGTTGCTGCTTTCGGAGGCGGGGAGAAATCGATTCGAGTATCTTGGGATTACTGTTGGCCTGATGTGTAATCGGTTGCAGATCTTGCTTAGTATGGCGATTCGATTTGGAAGGACGATCTTCTGCTGATAGCTTGTGCCAATTCACATTCCTAGACAGGTTTCGATATACAAATCCGGGCAAAATCCTCTCCACATGCTTGACTCTGCCACCGGCACATATTACCTGATCCATCCTTCTGTTTCTGTCAGCTTGGGACAGTGAGCTGTTGACTATTTTTGGAACGGTCATGGCAGCGGTTGGGACGACACGCTAGAGTTACAGCGAAGACTGCCAATGGGCCTTTCGCATACCCTGTTGGCAAACTTATCCGCTTCCTTGTTCAGACTGCGGAGAATGTGATAGTAGCTTATCTCTTCCATTGTTTCATGTAGTAATTGGTTTCTCTGATTTATCGGCTGAGGTAGAATGTTGGTAGTGCTCTTCCTGTGCGCCATGAGCCTGATTATTATTGAAGAATCCCCAAACACGACTGCTTTTTTAATCCCGAGTTTGGTTAGTTGAGTGAGCCCCTGGTACAGGGAAAGTCCTTCGGCTCTATTGTTTGAGTTCTCCCCTAGCCCCCATTCATAGTAAAGGATACGCTCACCATTCGCATTGCAAATAATGCCCCCTGCACCTGCTAATCCTGGATTCGACTTTGAAGCCCCATCGAAGAATAGGCAGAATTTATTGCAGTTGCTCATCCACTTGGACAGTTCCTCCTCTTTCATTCGTAACTTCCATGCACTGTTTACTTCCTTCATCTTGGTCCCTGTCCTGCTGGTTTCCTGGGCCCTGGGTATGTTCTCCAAAACATAGCTGAGGAGATTTCACTCCTCTACAGTGTAATTTGTTGCACTAACTTTGCTGTTGGTATGATTTGTTATTGATTCAAGTGCCAACATTTTGGCCTTGTGACAGATTTTCCTAATGCAGAATCCTTTTTCTTGGAAAACTTTTCCATTTCGCGCTAGCCAGATGCGCCATAAAAGAGTGAGAGGTACGGTATTCCATACTCTTTGTGCGAGTTGACTTCCTTTCTTCTTCCACGGGCAGCTCCTCCTCCATTTATAGATGGTTTCAGCTATTGTGTTCTGGGGTTCCCATGGTGATTCTTCGAGTGAAGCCATTTCCTTCCAGCACTCACCGGCTACCGGACAATCAATAAATAAGTGCTGCATTGTTTCTTTTGACCTACAACAATTTGGGCATCTGGATGGGCCCATTATGCCTCTCTTTCTTAGATTCTCTGTTGTTAAAGTTTTCCCTTTCAGGAGGAGCCAAAGGAAAAACTTAACCTTAGAGGGAGCTTCTGCTTTCCATACTAATTTCCAATGGTTCCAGGGTTCTTGCTGATAAATACTGTCACAGAGATATTGATGTCCCGCTTTGACTGTATATTGCGTTCCAGATGGATCCCATTGATATCCATCCAGAGCGCCTTCTTGGACCGGAGCTTTGCTATGGAGTAGCTCTTTTAGAACAGTGAGACCATTTTCCAGCGCATTGGGAGGATCTGGTAAGCTCCAGCCTATCCAGGCTTGAGTGGAGGTATCCCATTTAGAAATTTGGGACAAGAGGTGAAGTCCTTTTCCATTGAGCCAGCTTATGATTGGCATTGCCTCGGCTTTTTCTCCAATAGGTTGCTGCCCGAGGATTTTGTCTAAGGAGAAGTTGATACTATTTCCTCCACCTGGGACTTTGGATATGTTTTGGTTCATGAAAGGCATTTCCTTTTTGCAAAGATGCCAGATCTTTGTGCAATCCCTATTAGGGATATTGGATTCCAGCAGCTGTTGCCTTGTGCAGTTTAGATATTTAGCCTCCAAAACCCTTTTCCACCACACTGAAGGCCCTGTGATCAGTTTCCAAACAATTTTTGCTCCTAGGGCCAGATTGAGAAGCTTTGGGGATCTGATGCCCAATCCTCCCTTCTCCTGAATTTGGATTATGTTTTTCCAACTGACAAGATTGAATTTGCTTTTATCCGTTTTCCCCCCTTGCCAAAGAAAGTGCCTGAGGAGTTTTTCCATTTTCTGATGGAAGATAGCTGGAGCATGATATAGAGAGAAGCGATAAATAGGGAGAGAAGAAATACCTGATTTTAGTAGAATTAGCCTTCCTGCTCGGTTCAGCGACATCGTGCCCCATTACTGTACCTTCCTCTTTATTTTGTCCAATATCCCCTTCCAAGTGTCTGCTTTCAGTGGGCCAACGCTCACTGGCATTCCCAAGTAGGAGAAGTGATTCCAGCGTATATTGCAAGTAACTCAAAATATACCTGCTATACTGTGGATAGTATGGTTTGAAGTGTTCCAACCATAGATGCAACTTTTAACTTGGTTGACTTTCCCTCCTGAGTAGTCCATGAATTGATCCAAGATCTTTTTAAATCTCCTTGCAATTGTTGTTGATGCTCCTCCCATCAGCAGTGTGTCGTCCGCAAACTGTGAGTGATTGATATTCTTTACTCCATGCTCAATCTTAATGCCAATGATTAAGCCTACTCTCCTGTTATAGTCCAAGGCTTGACTGAATGATTCAGCCATGAGGAGGAACAAATAGGGAGACAAAGGATAGCCTTGTCTAAGGCCTCGGGATGACTGGAAGGTTGCACAAGGCCTCCCATTTATTAGGGGGAGATCCAAGGTCCATTTATACATGCTGTAATCATAGTAATGAACGAAGGTTCAAAACCAATTTTGTGAAGAACAACATACAGATAGGAGTGCCTTACCCTATCAAATGCATTGGCAAGGTCCAACTTTAAAACAAAGCCTTTTTCCTTCCTGGTTATACTGGAGTGGATAGCCTCTTGAACAAGAAGGATAGAATCAGTGATGTGCCTGTTGGGGAGGAAGCCCCCTTGATTTTCAGAGATCAAGGAGGAGAGGAGGGGTTTTAGCCTGGTTGCCAAGATTTTTGAAATAATTTTGTAGGCTGAGTTACATAGGGAGATTGGCCTGAATCTCGAGAATGTTGAAGGGCGATTTTCTTTTGGTATTAAAGCCAGGTAAGTGGAATTGGTGAATCCCCCCATTTTACCTTTTCTCAACACCCATCGAATCATTTTTAAGAGGTGTTTTTTGATCAGAGACCAGTATTCCCTATAGAAGCATATAGGGAATCCATCCGGTCCTGGGGCCTTATCCAGTTGTAAATTCCAAATAGCTGCTTTTACTTCCTCATCTTCCACTTCTTTCTTAAGCTTATTGTTCATTTCTGAGGTGACCCCTTTTGGTAAGTGCTTGAGCATGTCTGAGTAGTCTTCTGGATCTTTGTCTTCGGTCAGAAGTTGACAAAAGTGCCTGGAGGCTGCTTCTTTTATTGAATCCTGAGTACTATATCTGTTCCCCTCGTTGTCTGTTATTGTGCTCACTGTGTTTCTGAGTTTTCTCACAGTGGCTTGCTTATGAAAATAAGCTGTGTTTTTGTCCCCTTCCTGCAACCAAAGTTGTCTTGATTTCAGCCTCCATTTTACCTCTTCATCTCTAAGGATTTGGCTCAATTGTGAGTATACTCTGCCCTCCTGCTCTTTGTTCTGCTGAGTTAGCCCCTGTCTTTCAATGCTCTGTTGTATTTCCTCTAGCTCTTGTTTGATTTTTTGTTTGTTTAGCTCGGGCTCTTGATAACTGATTTTTGCCCAGCTCTTTAAGGCCTGCCTTACTCGTTTTAGCTTTGTCTCCCAGATGTAACTTGGAGATCCTTCTACGTGCTGGCGCCATGTTGTCTGCACCACTTCTTTTGCGGCTGGTATCCGATTCCATATTGAACTATATTTGAATGGGATGGGCCCTAACGGGCAATGACTTTGAAGAGACAAAGTTATTGGATAGTGGTCAGAGGCCGACCCGTTAAGAATATTTGAGTAGCCTGATGAAAACGAGGAAAGGAAAGTTATACTGATAAGGAATCTATCCAGCCGTTCCATGATGTTGCTGGCTCCAAGTCTTCTATTACTCCAGGTATACTTACGATTTTTAGGCCCGACATCTATCAAATCATGTTCCTGAATTATAGTCTCTAACCGACTTCTGTAGGGATCAGTGGTAAAGATACCACCTCTTTTTTCGTTTTCATGCAGTACTAGATTGAAGTCCCCTGCTACTATAAGGTTGGAATTCTGGTCCAGATCTATATTTGCTTTCAAAGTGTCCCAGCATATCTCTTTTTCTCTACATTGGTTTGGGACATACACATTGTACACTATCACTGATTGGCCTCCAGTTCTGCTGTCCAGAGCAGTTCGAATCCAATGTTGATGGATATTTGAAGAGTTGCACATCCATTTGTTACTATCCCAAAGCATTTCTATACCGCCTGAGGTTCCTCTTGCCTCACTTATGATTCCACAAAAATTTTTTTGCTGGCTAATGACTCTGTTCATTTCACATTGCTCTTGCTTTGTTTCTTGTATTAGGATGATTTCAGGTTTCTCACTGTGGATCAGGTCCCTGAGGGCAACTAGCTTGGAGGGGTGCCCTAATACCCTGCTATTCCAAGTTAGTGTTTTCATCATGATATACTTACTGTGTGGAGAGGTGCCCGCCTCTCATGCCCTTTGCCATTGTTTTCTTTTTCCGGATGCCCCATTATAAAAGATTCTATTGGCGTTTGTGTGCCCATTGCTATGTCTTTTTGTGCACTTTCATCCCTTTGCTGTTTAGCTGATTTTCTTCCAGTTCCGTGCTTTTTTGGAATATCATTGGGCCCTCCATGATCCTTTGAAGAGCTTCTGGTGATTCTCGAAGCTCGAGGTTCAAGGGGGGCCTGCAAGTAGGGGGTCAGCTGCTGGAGGGGGGGCTGCATAGTGGGAGGGGTCAAGTGCATGGGCGGGGGCTCAATTGAGGGTATGTTAGGCCCTGATTCGACTACAGAAAGGATTGAGAAGGGATTGGTAGAGGGAGGGAGAGGAGGATCTGGGGTCCGAGAAGGGGAGGCAGGAGGCTGTTGATTTGAGGTTCCGGGGACATCAGAATCCACGGTTGGTTTGGTGGGAGGTGATGATTTTTTCTTTTTAACAGGTTCCCATTGCCCTTCTTGTTCATCATTATCAACATTCACATTTTTTGGACATCTATTTTCAAAGTGGCCGTACTCGTGACATACCTTGCACTTAAATGGAATTTGCTCGTAGTCCAGCTGTTGAATGTGACTCCAATCATCCACCTTCAGCTTGATCGCCTCCGGCAATCCTCGACCTAGGTCGACTTCAACGCATATCCGTGCACATGCCTGCATGTTGTCTTTGGGCTCGCTGCGATCTATGTATTTTCCCACTGCATTTCCTATAGCTTTAACTGATTCGTCCCCCCAGCAGTGAAGAGGAAGATGGGGTAACCTTACCCATACTGGAACAGCATTCGGAATATCAAGTTCTGGGTCGAAATCCGGTGTCCATTTGTTGAGGTAAAGGCCCCTGGAGTCCATAAAATATGGCCCGTTTCTAAATATTAGATCTTTGTCTTCCTTGGTCTCAAAGTGAAAGGTAAAATATCCTCTGCCACAGAATCTGATAGCAATTTTTCCTTGAGTCTTATCCGACCAGTTCCTTTCGACCCACCTTTGGACTGTTCTGGGCGACGGCCAAAGCCCTGTGAACTTTCCAATTAATCCTTTCTCTGATAGAGAGAGAGCGGCCATTCGTGGTGTGGCAGGCGGCAGTTGAACTTCCTGCAATACATCCAGCTTCTTCACAAATTTTGTTGCAGTTGGTCTAGGCCGCTGTGGAGGAAGGGATTTGACCAGATTGGAGAAAGCCCTTTGCAGATCCGGATCCCCACCAGATGGATCCGGAGGTTCCATGCTGAGGCGCAGGCGGGATCACGAAGGCACGCTCGCAGGCTTGCTCAGACGCAGAGCAGGGTTTGCCACCGAAAGGTTTGAATCTTGCTTCTTCCCGACAATGGTGATGTTGTGTTACTAGTAGCAAAGGAGGACAATAATGTAGATGTATCCCACTATGCACAACCACAAGCGGATGATGACTGTGAAGAATTTGTAGAAAAAGTAGAGAAGAAGCACATAGATGCTCGTGAATCACACTGTACACAACCACACAGGAAAGAAGATTTGGTGAATCCAAAAAAACAACTTGCTAATGATAGTTATGCTACCATTAGGGAAGCTAGTGGTATGGTGAATCCAACAATTACAATTGTTGATGTCTTTGATGAAGAACGATTAGCCAAACATTAGTGTTTGTAAATGATGCAACAAAAACATCTTATTTACATGATGTTATTTGGTGAAAGAATTCCACTTTTATTTGAAAACTAAGAGCAACTGGTAAAGGAAAAGAAGCAAGAGAAAGAAGAGAAAGATCTCATTATATAGTAGAAAGAATATGGTTCTACATTTTTTTTTAAAATCTGACCTTGATTTTGAATATGTAGATGTTAGCGGAAACTAAGAAGAAGAAAGGAAATTTGAAGAAGAACTAAGGTTCCTTGAAGGATGGATTGCAACACCATGTTTTAATGAAGTCTGCATAGACGTTGCAGAAATGAATGTTGAAGACAACATGAACATTGTACAAAATAAAAATGTTAATGAAGTTTTCATGTATTGGAGTCCCAAAGAGATGAAATTTTACCATGAACTTATGTTGCAGAAAATTGATTATGAAGAGTGCACTACAAAAAATGACATGTGGCAGTAGTCCACATATAACCCTACTTTTGGATAAGTAGAGGAAATTCATGGAAAACCTGGAACAGTGCAAGAGTTGCAGCAACAAATGAAGAAATTTATGTTCAGAGCAATTCAGAGGATACAAGATCTGGAATAAAGTGAAAAGAAAAGAAAAGGAAATGAAACTAATGTTAAATTTTTAAATTGTAATGTTGGATGAGACTCAAACTAACAGGTATTCTAGTTTAAATTTTTATGGATGTAATTAGGGGGAGTGTTGGAGAAACTAATTCTAACCACCTTTTAGTTATCAATTTAGGTGGCATAGTTAGTTGAGGTCACTCCAGTTTGGTTGAGCTCTAGTTAAGTCTCACTTCAGTCATTTATTATGGATGTCACCTATGTAATATATTTTATTGTTGGGGAATATTGAGAAGAGCGCTCATTCGACAATGTTCAATATTTAACATGGTATGAGAGCTCAAGGTTGCATAAGACTCCAAGGAGAGAAATAACAGAGTGCGTGAGGATATCGAGCATACAAAAGTGGACTAGGAAACAATAATGTGAGATAGATATATCTCGGTAGCGTATGGATAAGTTAGAAAATTCTTGGGAGGCACCACAACATCCAGACACTAGAAAAAATGAAGATGGACAAAATGTCACTTAAATTGCCACGATAAAAGCGTATCCTCAAAATAAATTGGAGAGTTGATATGTGAAAAGCATTGCATAAAAAGAAATGTATATAAGATTTTTTTTGTCCTCGAATGTAGAATTGGAGTTGTGGATATACATTTTAGCATGAATTGACTAGATCCTTGGTGTTCTAATTAAGGGAGCAAAGGTAATCAATTATTTTTCCCAAATGAAACACCTTTCATACAGATTTCAACATTATCATCAAATGTATTTCTTTTCTCATATTATAAATGTTAATTTATTATAAAATGATAAGCATCAAATTCATGTAAAAATCAATATGAATCTTGAAGAATCGTGAGGATTCTCAAGAGTCACTACATTCACTTCATTTATGTAAATATACCCTCCTAACTCATTTGTAAAGGACTTTAGCACTTGAGCTAGGACTAGCATTAGATAGTTGATCTTTTCTTGAAGATCTAGTTTCACTTGGATCTTGGCAGCTAGTAGGGTGAGTTTTAATGAGGTTGAGTTCTAACCTTGAAGATGGTATGAGTAACCCATGTTCCATTTTTAGGATTTTTTTTTGTAGGACATGTATGTGTATCTATAATACCATTGATAGAATTTATCCTGTTTCAGCATAGCTTTCGATGCACTTCCATGGTGGTTATAATAACAATTTGGTATTTCCATTATTTGTGTGTGTGTGCTTGCATGTGGGTGATTTTTCCATGAAAAAGTTCATTACTATTTCCTGTGTGTTTACTTTCAAATATTTTCTCATATATTCGACTCTATCATAGTAACTTATGTTAAATGGGTTTACAATTAACTTTTGGCACTTTCCTGTCCATGTGTGTCCGAGATGGTTTTAGCTCACTAATGTTTCTTATGGCATGCCTCTTCTTATTTTAGATATAGCATTCTTGTATCTTTTCCTACAGGTTGTTAACCATGGGTTGACCTCATTCCTATTCTCCAGGCATTTCATTAGTCTCTGTGTTCTAACATCTCCTCATTTGATAGCCAAAAGAAAAACAACATGATGGTTGTCAAGCCTATATACCAGATGGGTCTCTTCTCCCAAACATTATGAGGTCTAATTGAGACTTCACACCTGGAAGACACCCTATCTATTAGAAGGACATTTTCCCCCATCAATAGTTAACAACAAAATAAATTTCAAAAAAAATAATGATGATTATGCTTCATATCAGTAACCATAATATGTCATAACTTTGTGTTTAAATTTAGTAAATTGTTGATGGTATTGGAAATTTGTTAACCAAGGGGTCTCCCTGATGTGAAGTCCTAATTAGACCTCACACTATTTGGAATAGGAGCCCCATCCATAGTATTGACCCATTTTCCATGTATTCTTACATATTTTACTTGAACCTAACTATCAGCAAGATAGAGGGGTGCAAATGGGCTTTCGAAAATCAAGGGAGTGTGCCTGGTGAGTGTTTGATGTATGTGTTTCAAATTTATTTTACTGCGGAGGGGGACATAAGTGATCCTCTAAGGGATAGGTAATATTACTATTCTAGTAGAGACACACATAAACAAGAAGAATATGTTCAACATCCAGTGGAATAGTCCACAAAGATGCGACGGTCATCCAACCAATACAACGAGAAATATTTGTCTAATATCCAGGGGAATTATCCATGAGGATGCCATAATAACAATAACCATTAAAATACATTATCAATATGATAAGTACCAAAATAGCAAAAATAGTTCAACTACTTTAGCACAAATGAAAGAAAACATGAATTACAAACATTCACAAAACATTCTTACAAATATTCATAATCCATGCATGAAGAATGTGTTGGCCATAAAGCTTATGATATTAAGTAAAATTTCCAAGACAAATGTTTACAATGAACACCACTAGCTGCAATAGTGGAGCAATGGTCCCACTCATTGCTCCTTAACAGAACTAGTTTGTCTCTCTAATGCCTTGTGGGAGGAGCTAAGGTGAAAAAATTCATTTCCTCATAAAATGAGGGTGTATATATAACCAATGGGGAGGTGATGCTTCACCTTCCTTATGACTCTTTGAATACCCTCATGACTACTTGACTTCCCATGACTTTTTGAAGTTACATGACTCTTCATATTTTGTACATGTCCTTTAGCCCTCCACTTTACAATACATTTTTCTAATATTGAATTACATATTCCACCAAATGATGTGGCACATGATGACTCATCACACGACATGACATGACACTGATAACATGGACTACATGATGACTTGGAAATTTCAAACCATTCTTTACTGCTACTTTCTTTGTGTCTTCTAAAAAGATTGTGCATGCTCTTCTTCATCCTCCTCCTTATGACTTGAAGATGAGGAGTCTCCCTTGTGATCTTGATCTTTAATCTCCTGTTATACTCTAGTGTTCCTTTGTCTTCCCACCTAGTGATCATCTTATCTCTTCAGCTCCATATGTGTCTTCTAGCATGTCTTCCTTCTCCACATCATTCTCATCATCTTGCCATAACATGATAGAGAACCTGCATCTTCAATCCACTCATGACAAGATGACATTAGTCTGATAAAACCCTAGTATACGATTGTGGATATTGTTCATTGAGTGAGCCAGAACCAAGTGACAGACTGGGAAAGATGATCAGCAACAAGCAATTTTGAAGCTCAGGAAGTCAGGGGCGGAGCTTGAGCATTGAGACTATGCAATGCACAGTTCATGCTGGACTGAGGAAGAAAAATATTCAATCTGGGAGCTAAGTGTGGGAGTCTGAGGGGATGGGCACTAGATCAGCCTATTACGTAGTTCTAGAGGACAAAGGAGCATAGATGATTATGTAATTACGTAGTTCAAGAAGTCAGGGTTGAGGCTTGTGCCTTGACACTACACAATCCACAGTATTGACTGGGAAGGAGAGAAAAACTATGCAATTTTGGGAATCAGTGAGTCAGTCTAACGAGATTTTTCACTGTTTCAACCAAGTGCGCAATTCTATACAAAAAATCAAGCCTGATGATTACGTAGTGCACAGTTTGTTGGCATTATGATGCGTGTGTTGTACTTGATGGCAACCCCCCTCATAGAAGACCATCTCACTTATATACATTCAGAAGAGATATCAGATGTAACATAATACATAGATACAGGATAGCTCAAAGGAATCAAATGGCAAGTTCTTAGTAAGCTTTGCCATCAAGTCCAAAGGGGGAGATTGTTGGCATTATGGCTAAAGTGTTGTCCTTGATGGCAACCCATTCAGGTGGTAGTTCACTATTCTTCAAGTCAGCAGCAGAAGTTGATGATCAGCTCTCATTTTATTGAAAAATTATGAAGGACGCAGGAAGCCAGTGTAGAGAGTGCGTCCCCGCAGGTATACCATGCAGAACCCGCGTCCAAAGACGCAGGCCAACCGTTCAGGGGGTGCGTCCACCCAATGCACACATTTCAAGGCAGAGAAAAGCACGTGGGGGTTTCTTGTGTGGTATCTAGCCGACGGTTTTATATTTCTACGGTGTCGGCTCATGGTATTGTTCCATGTTTTGAGGAGGAGCTTGCCTATATAAAGCAAAGGAGATCATTTGGATTTGGCAAGTCTTGGGTTGAATATCTTATGAGGGCTAGATCTGGTCTAGATCTAAACAAGGCGAATCTACTGATGGACCGAGATCTCTTCGGCGCATGTTCAGATCTATGGATCTGATTGTCTGGGTTACTTCTAAAGTCTTGAAATCATTTATGCCCGGAGGGACGCAGGTGCAGTAAGGGTTCAGGTGCGTCCTGGACGCAGGAGCGAAGTGTTTCAGGTGCGCCGGACGCAGGCGCAGAAGGGTTCAGGTGCGCCGGGATGCAGGCAGCTCAACAGACTCAGTGCGAGGGACGTAGGCTATCAGTTGAGCAGAGTGCGTCCGGGACTCCGGCTAGCAGTTGAGCAGGGTGCTTCCTTCTCTTAAAATCTTTGTTTATCATTGTTGTATTTTGGGTTTGGTCCTATTATTGTTGATCTGGTTACTTCAGTTGATTGGGTGTTTCAGAAGGTTGTTTGAGCTTCAATGTTGTTGTTGGGTCCAGTGTGAAAATTGGATGAAATGTGGCCTTTCAGTTTATGGGTTGTGCTTCAGTGTATCCAGTATGAAAATTGATGAAACGTGGTACTTGGAGCAGAGAAGATTGTAGGCCAGTGCCTACGTACTAGTATCTAAGCTAGTACAAGAGCTAAAGGAAATCTTTGGAGCATTGTAGCAGGTAGTAGCCTGCGTACTAGTAAATGGATCGGCTAGTACAAGAGCAAAGGGGGTTGTAGCTCCCGTACTGGTATAAGGCTGCACCAGTACAAATATTGTAAAAGAATTTTCTTATTAAGAAGAAGATTGAGATGACTTGCAGCAGGTGGTTTTCTCCCGCATTGGGTTTCCACCTTATATCATTGTGTTCATGTGTGTGCCTTATGTGTGATGATCTACTTTATGTTACTGCATCTATTAACTGATAATATGGTTGATAATGTCCTAATGCACTCATTGAAGATCGATTAACTTAATCTTAAGAAGTTGTGGAAGTAGCATATATGAATCTGATTATGGAATTGAAAAAGTTTTATTAATGTGATAATACTGATTCACCCCCCCCCCCTCTCAGTATTATTTCCAACAATTGGTATCAGAGCAGGTCCTTTGATAGAAGCTTGATCGCTTGAAGGAGATCCGTGGAACAATGGGAAAGAGCTTAAGAAGAAAGCTAATAAGAAAAAGAAGTCATCTCAGAAGAACTATGACAGTGGAAGAATCGATTGGGGATTAGGCATAAGAAGCTCTTCAGATTCAGAATCAGATTCAGAGTCATTATCAGGTATGAATGTGTTATCCTCTGATGTTCCAGCTATATTTCCTTGTGAAAGAGATGAAAGTGATAGCGAAACTACTGAATTTGCTCTTATGGGTGAACAAGAAAGATATCAAATAGAGGCAGAATTTAAAAGGCTGACAGACAAAATTAGAGATCAACAAGATCTATTAAACAAAAAGGAATGTGATTTCAAAGAAGAAGCTACCAAACTAAGGGCACAACTAGAAGAAGGAAACAAGGTAAGAAAGCTACTCAAGGACAAGGAAGACCAATGTCAAAAATTGCAGCATGAAGTGACATCATTAAGAAAAGAAGTCAACGAAAGAAGCACAACCATCAAGAAACTCAAAGATAGATCCAGCTACTATGAAAATCTTGAAGCTACAATCCTCTCACTAAAAGGAGATCTTGAAGAATGAAAGAAGCAGAATACAGATCTACTCCAAGCTATTGCAAAACAAGAAAATGAAGTCACCAGCTTAAAATCTCAACTGGAATGTGCCTTCCGAGTTCGTCAAATGCAGCAGGATCTGTATGAAGAACAAGAAAAAGAAATTATCAAACTAAGGGAACAAATGGAAGAAGGAAGGAACGCTGAAGAAGTTTTGAAAGAGAAATCTCTTGAAAAGGAAGAACAGCTTCAGGTTGAGGTAAATATCTTAAAAAGTAAACTAGAAGAAAAGGATAAGCTTTTACGATTTCAAGATAGCTCTAAAGTATTGGATGATATTCTTAGTAGTCAAAGGTCCCCTGCTATAAAGACTGGTCTTGGTTTCCATGAATCTGTTGAAGGTGAATCTAGTTCACAAGGTGAGGCAAGAAACTCTAAAAGGAAATCTAAAGTGATCAACGAAGAAGTGAAAGATCAATCTCATCATCAACCAAGGAAAGAGATTCCTCAAAGAAAATCCTTTACTCCTCCTATGAATAATGTTGAATGTTATGTATGTCATAATCTTGGACATGTTGCAGCTAGATGTAGAAGAAGAAGAGTTCAAGACCATTATGCAGAAAGGTCATCTCAATCAAGGTACTTTTATGGATATTGCTTTGCTTGCAATATGTTTGGTCACAAAGCTACTGATTGTTACAGGAGGAATATGAAACATGTAAGATGTTATGCATGTAACAAGCTTGGACATATAGCCAAGGAATGCAGGAACAAAGGTTGGGCACCATATCAAAAGGAGAAAATGTCATCATCACGCTTGAAGATATGGAGGAAAAAGGAAGTACAGTCAGAAAAGGATGGCACAGTACAATGTACAGACATACCAGAATCTGAGGAAGCTGAAAGTACAGGACGCAGTACAGTAACAGGAGACCTGCGTGCGGACGCAGGCCAGACCAGGTCCAGGTGCGTCCAGGACGCACTTCAGTAACTGAAGATCTGCGTGGGGACGCAGAGCGACTGAGGATCAGGTGCGTCCCTGAAGCAAAAGGACGCGGCGCAATAGTAATTTTGGGTGCGTCCCTGAGTAAACGTACGCGGCGCGATAGTGTTTTTGGGTGCGTCCCTGCAGCAACAGGACGCAGCGCAGCAGAAGATGAAGTGCGTACCTGTCTCAAAGCTTTTATTGGCTGATTCTTCTTGATATGCATGATCAGATTTAACAGATGGCACTGGTTCAGGGGGAGCATATGTCCTAAATTCATTGTTGGCATTATGGTCCTTGGTGACATTGCTTATGATTCATCTTGCTATTATGAGTTGGTCACATGATCAGATGTATGGTTGATTCTCTAATGATGCTTGCATGAAGTCTTTATTATCCTTGGCACATATATGGATGAGGTTGGCTGATTTCGTGGATGATTATTCAAAGTCGCATTGTTGGAGACATGATGATGATGAGTTACTCATATGCATTTCATGATGATGTTGACATGAGCAAGATGCATGATTTCTTTCTTGGCACAAATGGATGAGGATTGTTGGCTGGATACAGGGATGATTATTCATACATATGTTGATTGATGCTGATGCTTTCATAATCATCTCTTCAGGTCATGTAACGGCCTATGTCCCCCCACTATGCATGGGATGAAGATGTAATGTATTTGGTTCTCATATTTCTGATGTAATCCCACTTGGTTGGATGGATGATCCTTATTGTGATGGGTGATGGATGTATGTATTGAGTCTTTTGGATAGGAAGGTCATTTATGATATATATAGAGTCATGTTCTTCTTGTAGAACATCTTCTTGCAGACCTTGCTTATAGTCAGGGGGAGCTTGACCATGAACAAACACCATACAGCAGACATCTCAGCTGGTTCTCAGAAAGACCATTATCAGATTGGAGCACCATGACATATACAAAGGGGGAGCTCATTCAGAGACTTCAGCAGATCTGGTTCATAGTCAAAGGGAGCATGTTCTTAGGGGAGCATACCCCTTTGCCCTTGATGTCAAAGGGGGAGAGTGATCTGGTGTTGTTGCCATCAAGTCCAAAGGGGGAGATTGTTGGCATTATGATGCGTGTGTTGTACTTGATGGCAACCCCCCTCATAGAAGACCATCTCACTTATATACATTCAGAAGAGATATCAGATGTAACATAATACATAGATACAGGATAGCTCAAAGGAATCAAATGGCAAGTTCTTAGTAAGCTTTGCCATCAAGTCCAAAGGGGGAGATTGTTGGCATTATGGCTAAAGTGTTGTCCTTGATGGCAACCCATTCAGGTGGTAGTTCACTATTCTTCAAGTCAGCAGCAGAAGTTGATGATCAGCTCTCATTTTATTGAAAAATTATGAAGGACGCAGGAAGCCAGTGTAGAGAGTGCGTCCCCGCAGGTATACCATGCAGAACCCGCGTCCAAAGACACAGGCCAGCCGTTCAGGGGGTGCGTCCACCCAATGCACACATTTCAAGGCAGAGAAAAGCACGTGGGGGTTTCTTGTGTGGTATCTAGCCGACGGTTTTATATTTCTACGGTGTCGGCTCATGGTATTGTTCCATGTTTTGAGGAGGAGCTTGCCTATATAAAGCAAAGGAGATCATTTGGATTTGGCAAGTCTTGGGTTGAATATCTTATGAGGGCTAGATCTGGTCTAGATATAAATAAGGCGAATCTACTGATGGACCGAGATCTCTTCGGCGCATGTTCAGATCTATGGATCTAATTGTCTGGGTTACTTCTAAAGTCTTGAAATCATTTATGCCCGGAGGGACGCAGGTGCAGTAAGGGTTCAGGTGCGTCCTGGACGCAGGAGCGAAGTGTTTCAGGTGCACCGGACGCAGGCGCAGAAGGGTTCAGGTGCGCCGGGACGCAGACAGCTCAACAGACTCAGTGCGAGGGACGCAGGCTATCAGTTGAGCAGAGTGCGTCCGGGACTCAGGCTAGCAGTTGAGCAGGGTGCTTCCTTCTCTTAAAATCTTTGTTTATCATTGTTGTATTTTGGGTTTGGTCCTATTATTGTTGATCTGGTTACTTCAGTTGATTGGGTGTTTCAGAAGGTTGTTTGAGCTTCAATGTTGTTGTTGGGTCCAGTGTGAAAATTGGATGAAATGTGGCCTTTCAGTTTATGGGTTGTGCTTCAGTGTATCCAGTATGAAAATTGATGAAACGTGGTACTTGGAGCAGAGAAGATTGTAGGCCAGTGCCTACGTACTAGTATCTAAGCTAGTACAAGAGCTAAAGGAAATCTTTGGAGCATTGTAGCAGGTAGTAGCCTGCGTACTAGTAAATGGATCGGCTAGTACAAGAGCAAAGGGGGTTGTAGCTCCCGTACTGGTATAAGGCTGCAACAGTACAAATATTGTAAAAGAATTTTCTTATTAAGAAGAAGATTGAGATGACTTGCAGTAGGTGGTTTTCCCCGCATTGGGTTTCCACCTTATATCATTGTGTTCATGTGTGTGCCTTATGTGTGATGATCTACTTTATGTTACTGCATCTATTAACTGATAATATGGTTGATAATGTCCTAATGCACTCATTGAAGATCGATTAACTTAATCTTAAGAAGTTGTGGAAGTAGCATATATGAATCTGATTATGGAATTGAAAAAGTTTTATTAATGTGATAATACTGATTCACCCCCCCCCTCTCAGTATTATTTCCAACACAGTTGGAGCCAGTCTAGATGGCTGAATTGCGCAATTTTGGAGGGCAAGGCTCAGGCCTAAGCACTAAAACTGCCAGTGCACTGTCCTGGGAGGTAGGAAAAGCACATTGTATAGTGCCAAAGGACAAAATTGCAGCTTAATGGTTGGAATTATGTAACGCAAAATTGATGAAGGTCAGATGATGCTAGGTTGCAGGGACGCTTTTTGAAAAATGGCTAAGTGTGGGATCAATTGTTGGAAATAATTCTAAGAGGGGGGTGAATCAATATTATCAGATCTATGATTTCATTTCCCAAACAGATTCACATATGCTACTTCATCAAAGTGAACTAGTGTGTACATGTGACTGTACTTAAAGAAACTAGCGTATATGCAGAGAATTTTCGATTTAGACAACATATCATGTATTGACCTTAAACCAGTATATCAAATATTTATTAGACAGTGCAGTAAAATCAGAATAAAGCATCACACATAAGAAACACACATGAACACCAAGATATAAGGTGGAAACCCAATGTGGTTAAAAACCACCTGTTGTTGTCGTCTCTGTCTTCTTTTAATAATAAGAAAATATGTTTACAATCTTGTACTAGTGCAGACTCATACCAGTACGCAGGCACCCACTTGCAGAAGGTTACAACCTTCTCTCATTTTCTAGCTACTACTGGAAGGGAGCTACAACCCCCTAGCTCTTGTACTAGCCAATATGTTTACTAGTACGTAGTTTCCAGCCTACAGAAAAACTCCACAGTGACCATGTTTCATGATTTTTTAGACTGGATACTCCTAGAACACAACACCACAATCTGAAGGCCACGTTTCATCCAATTTTCATTCTGTACCCATCAATAACATTGAAACTCAGAAAATCATAGCTGCAATACAACCATCAAATATATCTGCATCATCCAAACACTGAACTCAATCATCACTTTCTAAATCAACCACAACTGAATCAATCAATCACTGATAGCCCATCATCACTGAAGCAAATCACAATCAATCAATTTGATCATTCAAAACACTGTTACCAAAATACAGTCACTAGAACACAAAGAAAAACCCAGAACTCAGTAACAACAAATAGAAACAGTTGAAACTTTAAGCATCATCCTTCATAAGGTATACGCTACTTCCATGTGTCGAACCAACGTGTATACGCACTTTTACCTAAAGGGAACCAATGTATAGATCTACAAATTCAATTTATGATGTATATGCTACTTTGATATGCTGAACCAACGTGTATAAACTCTTTTACTAAAGCGAACCTACGTACAAATCTACGAATGCTAACTTAAAACATCACAACTATTCTAGACTTCAGCCATACCCATATCATCATATTTATAGAATAAAACATGCGTCAGTATTTAGATCTAGACTATTCAAGATCAAACCACATAATGATAATACTTTTAAGCCTTTATGATCCCGGTCCATCAACCTTCATCAGCGATATAGGTGCCTCCTTATATCAGATCAAGAAAACCATCAGAAACTCATGGTTTTCTTAATGCATATATGATCTAATGCCTCATAATATATTCCAAAAATAATTGCACACATGGCCTAATGATCTTCTCCTCCTTATATAGTTTTAGGCCTTTCTCAATACCATGGACCAAAACTACTTTGGACCAATACCTTGGGCCAAATACCTCAGACCAATTACCTTGGGTCAAATACCTTGGACCAAGAGATACGTTGGACCAAAAACTTTGTTTTTCCAAGATATACGCACCTTTGCTTCTGTGAAATTCATGTGTACATATATGCACTTTTCCTGCGTGAAAGTCCATTGCAACAAGAGGCAACAACCACATATTCTTCTTCAGCTTAGACAAAGCAATTGAACTTTGTTTCTTGCTGAACCAAGACACTAACCTGGAACCCATATAGAATTCACCACCACTAGTTCTTTTTCTGTCATCAACACTTCCTGCCCAATCTGCATCTATGTATGCATGAAGAGTAAGACCTGCATCTCTAGGATACCATAAACCAAAGTCCTGAGTTCCTTGAAGATATTTGAAAATTATTTTGACTGCCTGAAGTGTGATTCCTTTGGATTTGCTTGGAATCTTCCAACTATTCCTACTGCATGCATGATTTCAGGTCGAGTACCTGTTAGATAAAGCAGACTACCAATCATGGATCTGTAAGTTGGTTGATGCACTATTGTCGATTCATCATTTGAGCTAAGACTACATCCTATTACCATTGGGGTACATACAGGTTTAAATTCTTCCATTCTATACCTTTTCAAGATCTGTTTGAGATATTTGGTTTGTGAAAGAAAAATACCATCTTTATTTTGTTGAAATTGTAGAACAAGAAAATAGGTAAGTTCACCAAGCAAGGACATTTCAAATTCTTGTTGCATTACTGAAGAAAAATTCTGACTCATGGATTCTTCATTGCTACCAAAAATGATATCATCAACATAAACAATAATAATTAGCAATTTATCAGTTTCAATCTTCGTATATAGATTGCTATTTGCTGAACCTTTTGTAAAACCTTGTTGGTGTAGATATTTGTCAAGGCGGTAATACCAGGCCCTTGGAACCTGTTTCAGACCATAGAGGGCCTTTTTAAGTCCGCATAGAAGTTTTGCATCATTTCCAAGAATGAATTCTTCTAGTTTTTCAATATAAACTTCTTCTTCTAAATCTCCATTCAAGAAGGTTGATTTTACATTGATTTGGTATACTTTGAATCTATGAAAGCTAGAAAGAGCAAGAAACGTTCTTATGGCTTCAAGTTTGGCAAGAAGTGCAAAAGTTTCTTCAAAATCTATACCTTCTTGTTGAGCATACCCTTTACAAACAAGTCTAGCCTTGTTTCTAATGAATTCTCCATTTTTATTTAGCTTGTTTTTGAATATCCATTTAGTTCCTATAATACTTTTATCATGAGGTCTAGGAACTAATTCCCAAGTATCATTTTTTTTCAATTTTCTCAAGTTCTTCATCCATGGCCTTGACCCAACATTCATCTTTGCATGCTTCTTTTACATTTTGAGGTTCAGTGGAGGATAGTAATGCTAGATAGATTGAGGTCCCTGTATGAATTCTTCTTATCTGTACACCTATGTCTTTTTCCCCTAAAATTTGATTTTCTAGATGATTTTTCTGACATACCTGGACGGAGTCTTTTCTTCTACCATTATCTCCTCTTCTGGTGCTTCATTGGTTTCTTCTTCAATATGATTTTGATTTGATGTGGGAAAATAATCCCCATTTTCTTCATCATCATAATCTTTTGTTGATTTTATCTGTTTTAGATTTTTACTAGCTTCATCAACTACAACATCAATGCTTTCAACATTTTTTCCAAGTCTTTTATTATAACATTTATATCCTTTACTTGCGGAAGAATAACCAAGAAGAATACCTTCATCTGCTCTGGGTTCAAACTTACCAAGTTTTTCATCAATCCTTTTGATATAACATTTGCTTCCAAAAACTTTAAACTATTTTATAGTAGGAGTATTACCATACCAAAGTTCATGTGGAGTTTCAGTGTTGTTTACCTGAACATTTGCTTGGTTGAGAATAGTTACGACAACGAATGTAGCTTCACCCCAGAAGGTTGCAGGAGTTTCAAATTCATCTAGCATAGCTCGAGCCATTTGTTGGACAGTTTTGTTCATTCTTTCTACCACTCCATTTTGCTGAGGAGTCCTTGCGGTGGAGAATTCCCTTTTTATTCCATGTTGTTCACAAAAGTCAAAGAATTCATCCGATGTAAATTCCCCTCCTCGATCAGATCTGAGACATTTGATTTTTCGATCTAATTCATTTTCAACCAAAGTTTTGAAGGCTTGGAACTTTTCAAATGCTTCATATTTATGCTTTAGAAGACCTATACAACACATTCTAGAAAAATCATCAATGAACAAAATAAAGTATTCTTCTCCACGAGGTGACTTTTTCCTTGATGTTCCACATAAATCAGTATGGACAAGTTCAAGAGGCTTACTAGCTGACCCTTCCTTTTCCATGAAGTGAACTTTGGTTTGCTTGCCGATTTGACATGGTTTTCATATTGTATATTCTGGGATGCTGATATCTGGAAGATCACAAACAACCTTGAATCTTCATTCTTTTCTTATTTGAGAAAAGCTTAGATGTCCCAATCTTCTATGCCACAGTGAGTTTTCATCATTTTTTCTTAGATAGCACTATTGTTATCCTCCCTTGAGTATGTATAAGTTGTTTTGAGCTCTTGTACCTTTGATCACAGTCTCTCCAATATCATGCTCACTGTTGGGCTGTGAATACGACCACTTTTTAAACACTTATTTCATCCATTTTTACTCCTCTTTATCATGTCATTTATTATAATTTATTATATAAATCCATTTTACAATGATTTATGCTCTTATGTAAAAATATTATTTATTCTCCTTTATTTCTAATAAATTGATGATTATGCATGATTTTATCAATGATAGTTTTATAAATTGGTTGTAACATTATTCACCATTTTTAGCCTCCAAGACAATTTTCAAATTGAAGATTTGATCATTAGATATTCCAACTCAGAAATTCGATGGAATAAGAAGTGACAGTTTTGAGGTTGAGATTCTGAGCAAATGAAGAAGAATTTGGAAAATCTGGAACATGGGTTTTGTCTAGAACGGAACAAATTAACTTTACCAAAGAATGGTTTGCTAAAATTCGACTTGTACTGAGAGAAATGCAGGGTTCTTTGAGCACAATTTTCTCAGATTTGTTGTTGCGGCCGTCCTCCAAATCTCAGCTACAAACCCAAATTCGCCTTGCTCTTATTGATCAATTGGTTAGAAACAATCCAATTTTGTAATAGAAATCATGTTGTAATTATCTCTATTGTAACGTCTCTCTGATCTCTCTCTATTTAAATGAAAACAGAGATCAGAGATGGGGATGATGAATTATTCACGATAGGATAGGAGGAAGAAGGGATTGTTGCATGTTGTAATTTTAAGAGCTTCAACTGTTGTAATGATTTCACAGTTTAATGATTAATACCTGATTTGGGAGTTGTTGTTCATTCTTCTCGTCTGAAGTAGCCCAGCAGCATTCGTTGGTAGCTAAGGGCCTAGCCTCTGGTGGATTGTGCTGCTGCTGTATATTATATCTGTAGTTCATGTGTGGTTTTCATTATTAGCTTTATTTGGTAATCTGGTATGTTTTGTTATTTTACATCGCAACTCTGTTACGTAATCTCATTTTCTGAGACAAAAATATCATATCGACTTTGCAACACATCGTTGTTCCTTTAAGTGCTGATATATTTGGTTTTTACAGAATATTGTTGCTGTTCAATTACAAAGTATCTGTTTTGTAACACTTATTAATTGGTATTACTGAATTCATCTTAGAGATTATATTTCCTTGCGATTATTGAATCTATGAACGTTGTTGTTCCATTCTAAAATACAGGCGTATTATTTATAACTAACACTGACAATTGGGCTACCAAGATCAGATTACTATTGAGTTGTGCCGTGTGTTAAGTTACTGTATATTTATATTTGAACTTTCTAGCATTGTTACATCATTAGTCAATGCTATACTATTTCTGTGTGTTGTTCGATTCATCCTTAAAAATAGAAGATTGCCATTTGATTTCTGTAGGACGTGATTGTTGCATTTAATCTTGTAGACTAAGGTGTTGTTGCTTATTAAACTCAATTGTTGTTATAGTTTCCTAGCTGTTGTTCCATTTCCCGTTATTCGCATTATCTTTGCTTTGGTGTGAAGAATGATCTGAAACTGTAGTGGGCATTGACATTTGTTGTCTAGTCCCCAGATTGATGATCTTTTCCTTGATTACTTTTGGTTACATCAGTTTCCAAAGGGATGTGTTATTGTTACTGGACCCTTGACTGATACATTGCCTATTTTTCCGAATGAATGATTTAGGCTTCAAGGTCTTTTGTTGTAAGTAGATTTTCTTTCAAGCATTCATTTACTCTTGTATTTTGAGCACTGTACTACATCTTTCATAACATTACTCTTCAGTAAATAGCCGCCTTAGATTGAGTACACTCTTGGAATAAAAATTCGTCCTTGGGTTGACAATTAATGTGAAGATAATTAGGAGTTAAAAGACACCTTTTTATCGCTCGACACTCACGAACAACACATTCGTTTGATTGAAACACCACTTCATTTCCTTGATCACACATTTGACTGACACTCAACATGTTATGCTTTAAACCGTCTACATACATAACATTTTCAGATTTAACCTTTTCTTGCAAGAAAACAAAGCCTTTACCTTTTATGACAACAGGAGTGTCATTTCCAAATGAGACATTCTTTTCCTTTTCTAAGGCATTATATGAGTGAAGATTTTCTTTGTCACCTGTCATGTGTTTTGAGCATCCACTTTTGATGTACCACTGATTTTATTGTCCTTCTGCATACGAGGCTATATCACATCTTTCTGTTTGAGATTCTTTCCTTCTCCATATCTTGGGATTTAATGGAGTTTGCACCTTTTGAGATGTTTTCCAATATTTTCTCCTGCATTCATATTCTTCATGACCAAAGTTATTACAGATTGAGCATTCTATTTCATTTTCAAGAAGAGAAAAGTTATTATAGGAAATTTCTTGATCCCTGTTACATTCCTTTGATTTCATGCTTCTCTAGTCATGTTGGTTTTGTAAGAAACACATTGAGCAACTTTGTGTCCAAAATTATGACACAAAAAACATTTCCCATTAAAGAAGTTCCTACGACTATCGAATCTATTGACCTGGTGATTGTAGTTTCTATTGATATTCATCTTGGAGGAAATTGAGTATGATTTACCTGAGGTTGGTTGTGGCTTCTATCCATCCTTGGAGTAAATTGAGCCTGGTTTACCTGGTGATCTGCTTTATGCCTTTGCTGACGATTGTCATACTGTTCACTGGTCTTTGCTGCATCAAGATAGCTTTTGGTAGAGGTTGACGGATTCTGTGATTGAGATGCTTCTTCAGTATATCCAAGACCTGTATTTATCAGAGGAGAATGCTGAAATTTGATAATTTCATTTAAAGTTTCTAATCCTTTAGCAAATCTAAGATTGAGAGATTTCGTTTTCTTAAGATCCTGTCTTAGACCCACATTTTCACATTCTACTTTTTCATTGTGTTTTTCTTTTTCTGTAAGTTGGTATGTTAAGGTATCTATTATCATATTCTTTTCTTCTAAACACATTTTGAGTTTAGATATTTCTTCATGAAGGTCTTCCTCTTCTAAAGCATCCCAAAAACTATCATTTTCATAAGCCATGAGAAGTTTGTAATCTTGTCCAGTTTCATCTTCGTCACTATTAAATAAACCATCACTATCTTCATGAGTGTAGTAACTCTTTTTATTCACAACTTGTTTTCTATTACCTTTTGCATATTCCTTTCCTTTTTCAAATTTATCTTTATGAAGACATCTGGCAGCATAATGATCGACTCTGACACAAGGAAAACATTTGAAGGGTAACTTAGCTCTAAACCTTCTAGAACCCCATTGAATATTTTTGACAAAGTTTACCTCATCTTTTTCTTTTGAAATATGTCCTGATTCATTGTGTTCTTCCTTTCCTTTTGCTGAGGATTTGAAAGCCTCTTCTCTCATATCTGATGGTCTTCCTTTTCTCATCTCAAAGGCAGTTAAGATTCATGAAGCTATGTCATATTGATATTCTGCAAATCCTATTTTTCTTCTATGGCAGACACTTTGGATTCAAATTTAGCAGACAAGGATCTCAAAACGATCTCAACTAAGGTAAATTCCTTAATTTCTTCACCCATATTATTCATACAATTGACAACCTCACCTATTCATAGCAAATAACTAGCTATGCTTTCATCACTATGCATCTCAAGAGTTTCATACTGAATTCTGAGAGTTTGAAGCTTAGCACATTTTACCTGAGAGTCTCCTTTGTAGCTCAGAGTGATTTTGTCCCATATTCTTTGTCTGATTTGAGCTGCATGACTTTAACAAACTCTAATTCTGACAGACTTCCCAATAAAGTATTGACAGCTTTGGCATTGGTTTCATATTGCTTTTTACCTGCCGTATCTGTAGGGATTGCTGTTGGAAATACATATCCTCCTTCCACAATTTCCCAGACATCCGTTACAAATGATTGTAGATAGGATGTGGTTCTTATTTTCCAATAAACAAAGTTGTTCCCATCAAAGATTGGCAGTCTGATGGATCCCATGCTTTCTTGATTAGTCATGTTGATGGATCTCCCTTCAAGCGATCAAGCTTCTTCTGAAGGACCTACTTTGATACCAATTGTCGGGAAAAATAATCAGAGGGGGGTGAATCAGTATTACCAGATCTATAATTTTATTTCCCAAACATATTCATATACACTACTTTAGCGAAGTGAACTAGCATGTACACACGACTGTACTTAAAGAAACCAGCGTATATGCAGAGAACTTTTGATTTAGACATTTTATCATGTATTGTGCTTAAACCAGTATATCAGAGATTTATTAGACAGTGTAGTAAAAGCAGAATAAAGAATTAGACATAAGCAACACACATGAACACCAAGATATGAGGTGGAAACCCAATGTGGGTAAAAACCACCTACTGTTGTCATCTCTGTCTTCTTTTAATAATAAGAAAATCTATTTACAATCTTGTATTGGTGCAGACTCATACCAGTATGCAGGCACCCACTTGCAGAAGGCTACAACCTTCTCTCGCTCTCCAGCTACTATTGGAAGGGAGCAACAACCCCCTGCTCTTATACTAGCCAATATGTTTACTAGTATGTAGGTGCTGGCCTACAGAAAAACTCCACTCTTCAACCAGGGACCACGTTTCATGAATTTTGAGACTGGATACTCCTGGAACACAACACCACAATCTAGAGGCCACGTTTCATCCAATTTTCATACTGGACCCATCAACAACTTTGAAACTCAGAAAATCATAACTGCAATACAACCATAAAATACATATGCATCAACCAATCACTAAAACTCATTCATCACTTTCTGAATCAACCACAACTAAATCAATCAATCACTGACAGCCCATCATCACTGAAGCAAATCACAATTAATCAATCTGATCATTTAGAACACTATTACCAAAATACAATCACTAGAACACAAAAAAGAACCCAGAACTCTACAACAGCAAACAAAAACAACTAAAAATTTAAACATCATGCTTCATAAGGTATACGCTACTTCCATGTGTTGAACCAGCATGCATACACACTTTTACCTAAAGGGAACCAGCGTACAAATCTGAAAATTCAATTTATGATGTATACACTACTTTGATATGCTAAACTAGCATGTATACGCTTTTTAATTAAAGCTAACCTGCGTATAGATCTGTAAATGTTGACTTAAAACATCACAACTATTCGAGACTTCAGTCATACCCAAATCATCATATTTACAGAATAAAGCACGTGTCAGTATTCATATCTAGACTGTTAAAGATCAAACCACATAATGATAATACTTTTAAGCCTTTATGATCCTTTTCCATCAACCTTCATCAGCCATATAGGTGCCTTCTTAGAACAGATCAACCAAACCATCAAAAACTCATTAACCTGCATATATGATCTAACACCTCATAAGATATTCAAAAATACTTCACACATGGCCTAATGATCTTCTCCTCCTTATATAGTTTTAGGCCTTCCTCAGTACCACGGACCAAAACTACTTAGGACCAATACCTTGGACCAAATACCTCGGACCAATCACCTTGGGTCAAATACCTTGGACCAAAAACTTTGTTTTTCAAGGATATATGTGCTTTTCCTTCTGTGAAAGTGCGTGTGTACGTATACGCTCCTTTTGTTCAGTAAACCTGCGTGTATATGCAGCTTGGAAAAGGTGAACCTACGTATACCTCTCTTTCTTCATTCTTTGTAGTCTCATCTGCAACTCTTTGACCTGTTGCATTGTGACTTTTCATCTGAGTGAGTTTCCATCAAGGACAACACCTGTATCATAATGCCAACAATGAGACTAATGTGAACAATTATATGACTTGAATATGATCACATACTTAGTAAACATGATGAAATAAAAACATATATCATCTCTAACACATTAGCAACATATTTCCCTCAATGCGATAAATTTATGATGTCTTTGCAACAAGTGTGACACTAAAGATACACTTTACGACTACCGTGATGACACTTGTGCGATAGTGCTTAAAACTTTAGAAATGAGTGTGACATGTGTTTAAATCATAATATCAACTCATTTTCTTGAAGGTAAACCCTTGAAACAACCAAAATGAGCTTATACACATTCTGAAACAACTAACGTGCATAAATACAACATTTACTATATGAAGAGAAAAGGGAGAGCGACACTTGCGATATGTGAACAATATTGAAAGAGACACATGCAATAGTGAAGATAACATGAAAATGACACTAATTAAAGTGAAATAAAGAAAGAGAGATAGTCAAAAGCATGAAAATGACACTTGTGAAAATGAAGGTGCACAAAATTGACAGTTTAAAAAACTCACCAAAATAGAAGTACAAACATAACCAAAAGTGGGAGAATGTTAATGAGATTGCGCACTAACTACCAACATGGGTTGAACATTGCACACACACTATATTTGTGGACTGTGATTATGTTTGTTCAATATTTCATGGAATAATGCATTCATGAACTCATTGCCAACTGAGAATAGATAAGCAAGTGACTTCGATCGGTCAAGAAGTGACCATGGAACAACAATTGCAATATCCACAATTGGCTCCAAAATCCAATTATAGGAAAAATTTTGGACGGTGTTTATTGCAATGACAACATAAACCATCATTGAAACATATTTACTTTATATCTAGGATGGATCAAATGTCTTGACATGCAATCCTCTCTTTGGGTCAAAAACACGAAAACATGTTAGAAACTTAGGAGATTTGATCCATTGCTTGACAAATTTAGGGCTAAGATGGATCTATGTTGGTTGTTTATTGGAATCAAAGGCCCTCTATATCACAATTTGTGAGAGATGTTATAGTGTAGCATATGATGAGATGATTTTTTAACCTAAAACAATAATAATAATAGAATATAATGTCAACTCAATTAAAATCTAATAAATATAATAAGTGGGGTCAATTCAAATTGTTATATTGCAATGCTTTTATTATTAATAAAATTGCAAACAATTTATTTAGAAAAAAATCATAATGTATATTTAAATATTCATGATTCATATTTGAGCCCCTAAGCGAAAACTCAAATGGCCATGAAAATGAATTGTTAAGTGCAAAGTGCAAAGTTTGAATTTCCAATCCGTCCAATTCACTTGTTCTTGCAAAAGGAGCATACATAGGAACATAAAGGTTAAGTTGCAGCAGTTGAAATCGACCCTGTGTCATGTGAGTACAAGGCTAAATATATATATATATATATATATATATATATATATATATATATATATATATATATAGATATATATATATATATATATATATATATATATATATATATATATATATATATGTATGTATATATACGATTATCAATACAAATCATCAATTTTAGATGAATAGTCATGACTCGTTTAAAATAGGGCTTCCAAGATTTTAATTCAACAAAATATTATAGAATATTCATAGTAGTATAAAATCTAATGTCGAGATTCATCTCTAAAGTAGTTTTTCCCCTTTTTCTCTTCTAACTAGATTGATTAGGTAAAAAAAATGTAATGTGAACAAGTGATACATGAAGTGACTTGTGGTTCTTCTGGGAGTATGGGATTAATAGGCCATGGTATTGTAGCAAGTCATATTTAAAAATTAAGAATATTCATGGTAAATTCAGGACAAATATTCATGGTTACATATATATACATACACACATATATATACGTATATATACATACACACGCACACACACACACACACACACACACACACATATGTAGATGTATATGTTTAACTTATAGTTTCTATGTATTTTTTTAGAAACACCAGACGTATCATTAAGTTAGGGCCTTAAGGCATTTACCAACCTTTAATTTGTATGGTTGCACTAGTTTTAGTTTTTAATTTTGATTGATATCATAATGATGGGTGGGTATTCCTCTTTCACTTCTCTGTGGCCTCTATATTCCCTTTCATGGTGCCAAATTTCCCTGGGACTTCACCATCCAAGACGAGATGAAACGAACAACATTAAAGGATATTTTTATGTTTGTCGGGTCCATTTTGTGACAATACTTCCCCCAACCAAATTTTTTTTTGAAGTGTCTTATTTTCGCAATTACATAGTGGCAACAGAGTGGTCATAGCAATCAACATGAAAATTTATGTATCTGAGGGAATTTAATTAATGAGACCTCCCACCACTATCAAATCAGTTTCTATTATCAATAAACCTTCTTTTGACACTGTGATCATCGGTGTGGTGGATCAATCACCCAACTTTGTCTTGGGTGTCCCTAGGTCTATTGTGACTTTACAAGAGCGGGTGTCTTATATCAAGACTCCTATAATGGGGCCCTCATTAGCTGGACATGAGGTTTGAATAGAAATATCATAACATTTTCTATTATATGGTCATGATTCAACACAAGGCCTTGATGGTCTTTGGCGGGTTAATGGAGGGCACATATGAAACCAGAACCCACACTTGGAAAACCCACTGTGGTTTTGCCTCTACTCCAATTTGATTGTATTCTCCAAGGCCTTATTAAAATTTAGTGTTTAAGTTGTTTCTCTATTTGGATATTATTCACTTGACTCAGATGTTGTTTTGAGGGTCCAATGATTCATATCTTCCCTTTATTTTCTTTCTCTTGGCCTAACTCTACTTTTAGAAATTGCTCCTAAATATGCTCTAGCTTACTCTATACACAATTTGTTCTATGCACAAACAAATCCCTTCTCTCTGACATCCCAATTCACTCATCTACTTGAATCCCTCTATGACCATGAAAGTTGACTTAATTATAGTCAACTATACATTTAGAACACAATTATAGAGAATTAACATGCATACCTCTCCTTTCTTGTGTGGGCTCGACTGTTTACACAGAAAGACTTGAATACGCAACAACGCATAAGTCACAATTACATATACTTAACATTCATAGGTGATAACTTATAATTTTTAGTGCAAATATATCAAAACCAAATGGAGGGTAATCTTCCAAAATTTCTATTGTAATAGGATCTACACATGCCTGGCCTAATTAGACAATAATCGACACATTTAATGTAATTCATAACTATCTTAGTCAATAATATTTTTCATTTATATCCTCTATATTCTCTACTTCTTTCCTCTCCTCTATCAAACCCATCCTCTCTAGCCTATAACTAATTAATATATCTCGATTAATTCATGGTCTTTTTCACTAAAAATCCCCTTGTAGTTCGACATTTATACTACTTCTAGAAATTGCATAATTTCTCATCCTAATTACTTGTATCTACATGATAAATCTAATATAAACATATTTTAATAGGGGAATCTTGTCCTTGTAGTAAAGACCCATTTACCTTTAGGAAAAAATGGTGGACTTGGGTGTATCCTCCTACATCAGACTCACAAGGGGCGAAATATTCATCATCTCCTAGTCATGTGTCTCTATGGAAGTCTTCCTTGATTCCAAACTTGATTTTATTTTTTTCCACATGCTTGACTTCCTCGTGGTTTTATTGTTGCTACTTCGTGACATGTTCCAAGATCCCAAACTTTGGTTTGTTGTTATCCTCTTCCCTTGTTAGCATGAAAATATTCAACAAATTGTGTTCTAATGATGAAATTCCTAATTTACTTAATACCCATGACTTCCTATAGTTTTTTATTCATTGTTATTGTCCTCATTAGTCTAGGTTTTCATACTTTAATTTCTAATTCTCTAATCACCTTACTAATATACTCTCTTGTGGTTAGCAAATTTTTGTTGTTTCTGGTCTTCCTTATTTTGTTATGCATCCCCTTATGCGATTATTCAATGTCTTCCTTCTCCCATTGCTGATACATGCTATTAGCATTTATCAATTACAATGTTGCTTCAAAATTCTAAAAAATTATGGCCACACTTGATATTCCACTATTCTCATAAGATATTGGCTTCCATTTTTCATTATTACACCTCTCTAAAGATATTTAAGGAACTTGATTACCTTTTCAATGCCTTCGCTATATTTCTGACAACCTTTATACATAAAACTATTATATTATATAAAAAATGTTGAGAAAAATGTTAACACTGAGAAAGGGGGCTGTGAATAAATATTAAGGCTAATTTAAACTTTTAATGTCAATTTATATTTTGTTTTATTCTTGGAACTAATTCATGTGAGAAACCACCATCATAACATGTGAAACAATATAAACCAACACATAAACGCACACCATCAATGTGAGAAATTACTTACACATATGGAAATGGATATTTAATGTGTAAAACCAAAAGGGAAATACCACCAATATTTTTCTATTATAATCTAATAAGTGATCCTACTCTATTAGATCATCTCTCTTCATGAGCCACCATTAAGAGGAAGAAGCAACTCCCTTATATTTTTTGCTAGCACCCACTAGGAGGAAGTCACAACTCCCTTCTTGGTAGACACCTCATCATCTTATCATGAAGCACTAACTCCCTTAGATTTCTTGCTAGTACCCACTAGTAGGAAGTCCCAACTCCCTTCTTTCTAGACATCTGATTAGCTTACCATGAAGCACCAACTTCATGGATTTATGCAAGTATGCACTAATAGGAGGCATCACCATCCAAGATCTCTTCAAACAACCACTAGATGGAAGATGCAACTCCATCTTTTGTAGGAAATTATTGCTCTTTGTTATGGGACCCACTTGGCCTGATTTCAGCTTAGGATTCATCAAATATTGGCCCTTTCTTATGCTCAACATCATATACTCACTCATACCATGCAGCAATTAGTCTTTTCATATATACTCACCCTGTAATAACACACTCCATATATATCTTTGCCCTCATACACTTTGCATATCATCTCTTGACCCTTGGCTGTTACACTAGCTCTCTCAACCTCTCTCAACAACTCTAACCAAGTCACTTGTTGCACAACACTCAGCACAAATCTCCCACTACACACACCTACAATTAATGGTTTTGTTCCTATATTACAGAAAGAATGAGGTAGGAAATTTTCTCATCCACATTGTCGAAGATCATACTCTAGCAAGGCTCTCGATTATGTTGTTACATTATGTTCTCTAGCATATGCAACATGCTATCAGTGATATTAATATCCTAGTCTGGTTGTCCATTATTATTAATTAATCATAGTGCTCAGAATGTACTTCAACATAGATGATTGATTTGCAATAAAGTGCCTAAGTATGGACACAATTTACTCAACCAACATGCACATGCATGGTCTCTATTGTTGATTTATGAGGCACACAAGACTTGAGGAGAAAAAATTGTAACACACCATCAAAGATCATAAATTCTTCTATGAGTCCCCTTACATGTAGCTCTTTTCTGATTTAATTCCTCATGGCTTGAGGTACAATGTGGTATGGCTCATTTTGATTAAACCAAGAAATTCAATTATGTGTCCTTCTTGTTATTTTGGAGTTATAATGTCTACAACTAAATCTTTAGTAGACTTTCATAATGTTGTTGACTCTTTTAAGCCACACATACCAATTATTAAGCAATGCTACATCTGGCGTAGCTGTCAAATATGGTAGATAATGCGAAATTGGTTATTGAACAGATCATGTTATTAAAACTCCAATTGCTAACCTATGCTAGCCCCATTAACCATGCTATAGAGAGCTACCTCTCTTGTAATAATTGCTAAGTATATCCCATCATTCTAAAATTTTTGTTGGATTTTTCATATCCATATTCCCACAAAGTTAAGCCTATGACCCTTTTCCAATAAACACCCACAATGTTTCTCAACAAAATAATCTTGTAGGCCCTTAGTTGCTTTAACACACAATAAGCATTATGATGTCGATTAATTGGCTCCATTGCCGCAAGATTTTTGAATGTACCTCACCTATAAAATGCTAAGGACGATCCTTTATGGTTTTGAGTCACTGTGGGACCTCTTATTAGCCACATTGCACCAGTGGAATACCTCCTAAGATTACATGTAATTTCCTTACCCTATTCATGTCGCCTTTACCCAAATCTATGTTAGCCCAAAAGAAACTACATGAGTGTGTTTCTTTTCCTCTAGGGTATAAATTCCAAGATTAAATTTCCTCGTGGGATCATATTCCACATACATGGACCAATTGACAAAAAAATGACCTCATGTGTCTAAGCCACCTGTATTCCATGATGTCCTAGAATTGTCTCCCTGGAGCTTTTTTCCTGTGCACCTATGAGAACATCTGGGGTCATCTTTTTGGGATTATGTGTCCCTGTTCCACTCAATTTCATCTCACATGGCCACCCCAAATTGCCAAATATGCATGCCACATGTCACTAGCCTTTAATTCCACGTGTCTTTATCTTACATCACGTCGACGTCATCCCAGACCTATGGGTTTCATACGTCATCTCGTCATTCCAATTTCTCTCCATGTCATTTTTGTTCACCAATGGGATTGTTCCACTTGTCCTTAAACCATTGGTCCACCTCTACACCTATGCCATCTTATCCTGGACCAGTCTCCCTGGGACTTTGGTCATGCACTCCTTCGAAAAATGTTAGGGACACACCTTTGGGGTTACTTGCAATGTGGGGCTGTGTTGTGATTGATCCACCCTTTTACCTCTAGACCAACCTCTATTCCACGATGACCTATAAGCCAATTCACCTTTGACCCAGAATCCTCGGAACTTTGGTCCTACACCATCATTCAAAAACTCCTAGAGGAGAAATTTTGGCGTGATGATTCTTGGACAAAAACCGTGTTAACTCTCCCAATATTCAAATTGGTCCATCCCTTTTACATCATGTGCCATGTCATCCCACTCCATCCCTATTGTGCTTTACCATTTACCACTTGTTGTTTTACAGATACCCCCCTTGTCTTCTTTTGTGATATAAGGGTAGTAGCCTGGCTTTTACCAATGACTATTGATCATGTGATTAATGGTTTGGACGTGGGACCCCCTTTGTTGTGAACCCATGTGAGGGCATGGACCCCCTCATTTTCTCAGATGATATGGTGGGTACATGTGTCACATGATATGTCCACGAACATGAATGAGATTGAAATATTTTCCTCTGTTAGATGCTCCACTAACTTTGGAAAGCCTTGACAAACTTGGCCCTAATTAAAACCATGACCAACTTGAGCTCTACAACCATTGAACCCTTTTGGCATGCCTAACTTCGATTGGCGATATATTTTGATCCTGGATGCCTTTCTTGGACTTCAACATATAGTTGGAAATATCTTTTCAAGAATTATCCAACCTTTCTACTTCTAGGAGCATCTTGACTGATCTCTCGAGGCAAAATTTCCTTCAAATATTAGGCCAACCAACCATCATAGGTATAATTTTTTCACTTCTTTAATTGAATTGTTACTATGATAGTTCTCTACTAAATACTGTAACAATCATAGGGATGCCCTGAGCTTGACACTTCATGAACATTAAATTCCAAACACATTAAGCATCTAACATTATTACTATATCCCATTTGACATCAATTCCAACAAACTTGATGCTACATGCCATCCTAACAATGGAAATTATCTAACAATATCCCCCTTTGGTATTGATGGAAATACCTCATTACTCGATATTGATGGCCACTCCTCATGTTACATCCAACAAACACAATTTCATTTAATGAATAACTGTCATTGAGTGTTTTGTTCCCTACATTAGCCACCAATAACTTTCTCTCCCCCTTTGACATCAATGCTAAAGTGATATAAACTACTTTTTCTCCCCCTTTCAAATAATGTCAGAGGGTCGAGATACTACTGTTCATTCTTCTATGTAGAGTTCTCTTCTTAAGAGTTTATATCTGTTTGATGGGGCACTATAAGTATACCACCCAAACTTATATACAACATCAAGGGAAAAGACACCAACAAAATCAAGCAGTAACAAAACATGTCCTTGTATCTTCTTGTGGATATTGTTGCTTTAGGACATAGACATATATGATATGCACCCCGTGAACATAAACCATATATTATTTGAATTTTCATCTAGTTTTGAACACCTTATGGTTGATGGCTCTCTTTTCCAATGCATACTTTTATACAATTCCATACTACTACTGGTATTATTGTTGCAACAGGTAAGAACCGATAGTGATGCATTTTGTCTTTCTCTTCACTTTTGATGTTGACTTTATCTCAAATAGAGATGTACTCCACCTAAACCAAAGACTACCAAATGATATAGCAATATTGATTATTATTTAATGAACTTGTAAATATTGTACTAATTGTATTCATGAACCCAAGGTTTCTAGGCATAATCAAACTTGCAAATTAAATGAAATAAGAGTATCTCATACAAGATGAAAACCTTTAATTTCTTGAAAAATAATTCTTGTTAAACATACATGGAATGTAAAGAGATAATTTTAAATATAAGCATTGAATTACATATATTATTGACATTATATACATTTATAGTACATTGATGTGACCCTTGGATTCATATTCCAAGTCGTCTCTTGGACTACGGTGGCTGTTCAAATTCCACACCAACCTATAGATGATTAGGTGTCCAAAATTCCTACCCTTAATCTGAAGGGGTATGTATGAGTCCAAGAAGAGAGTTGTAAAACAAAATGAGCAAAAAATGCATGGAAATAATAGGTTGAATGTGCTATATGAAATGTTTGTATAAGGGGGGTAGTTTAAGGATGACCTCCAACATTGGAACACTTAGTACAATTCCCATAACTCTCCCAAATATGGCATGAAGTTGAGGTCTTCTTGTAGAGGAAGTGCTCCTAATGTTTTGAAGAGGGAAACCTTAAACCTTGAAAGGGATGTATCACCTTGCATAAAAATGGAGAATCTCAACTTAAAAAGGGAGGTCTCAACCTATTATGGTTTAAGGATGACCACAAACTCTGGAATGCTTAATGAAATTCCTGGAAATCTTCCAAAACTAGCAAGAAGTTGAAGTCTTCTACTAGAAAAAGTGTCCCCAATTCTTTGATGAGATATATTAACCCCGCATACATGGTTTAAGGCTAATCGCCAACCAAAGGCATGCTCAGGGGCATCTTTATCTCTGGCTACAACACTAAATCTAGTATGGAAGGTTTTTGTTTAGGCTCGCTTGATGTGGATTTGAAGCTTGTAGATGACCATCACTTCACCCCCTCTCATATACAAGGTGAAAAAATGAAGAGATCTAAACTTCAAGACTTTATAATACTCAAGAACAAATCTTGTTGTATGAGAGAAATATCTTCTTTGTTGTTGAATTCCATTGCCAAAAAGTGATCCATCCAAGATGAATCTTTGTTCTTGCAGGAGTTTTTCTTTTAAAGCATCAATGTGAAGAATAAGTATGCTGACCACAATACTTGAATGGATTAAGATCAAAACAATGATCTTTCACATGGAAAAATCTATCGCAATGTTGCCATTTCACAATCGATTGTTGTGGCTATGGAAGAAGAGCAGAATCCAGAACAACTGAAGGTGAACTATCATGAAGGAATCCGACACTCTGAAACTAGATGGGCTTTGACTAATCTGGAATGTTAAAGGACACATCCTTGTCATATCCAAGACTGGTTCTGTGCTTTTTATGGACAAGCTCTTCCCAAGGTCTGATGATGAGCTTGGGAAGTGTTGGATGAATTCTTGCATCTGCATGCAAATATTCTCCTAAAATGGGCACATGATGGGAGTCAAACTTAATGTTACTGATTTGACCACTTGTTGGCTATTGATGGGTTTCATGATGCTTATGTTGTTGTAACTCATCTCTCTATAACTGTGATTCAAGTTGCAAAAATTCTTTCTTCTCTTCTCCATTTTTCAAACATGTTTGAATTTAAAGAGATCATCCATGCTAAATTTTACCATCCCATCAATACTGGAATGTATTAGGGTATTCAGTAACTCTAATAAAAAATACATTCCATCCATTTAAAAGGAATGCTTTAACTACAAATGCACTTTCATAGAATGTAAAAGTGCAAGTAAACTTATATATGTCAGACAATTCCAAATAGGTACAACTTAAAGAATATAAACATCCCCTAATTCTGATGAAATATGTGCACCAAGATCATTAATTCCCAGGGTTCCAACATCACTAATAAGAGTAAGAATCTCACTCTGCAATACTTACTAAACTTGTGGTAACTTAGAAGAAGAGCACCAATATTATACTACTCAGAGAAGCTTTTAAAATATCAAATTTGAAAATTTGATTTGTTCACAGTACTGTTGCAGACAGAAACCTGAACTTTTTCATTCCCTTGGACTTGAATAATAAAATGGAAAATGTTGTAGAAGTGTTGATTAATAGTGGAAGAAAAATCAAGTCATTCAAATGTGTTCATGCATACGGTGATTTCTAGCAGCATAACCAAATTCAGAAGAAATATATGTTTCCATATGGGGCTATACAAAAAATTCAGCCATAGACAAATGACCTCATGACTTCCTCCTCTCCAAAGTCTCCACACAAAAATCTGAACTGATTTATGTATAATCCCAATGTCTAAAATTGTCAATGCATAGGACCAAAGACACCAAGAGCAATAAACACACTCAATGACATATAGCTACACATGTAATGTCGTTGGATTCCATCTTGCAGGTAATGCAAAGATCCCCTAATTCATTCGATTCTCTTCGATATCCATTGTAATACCAACAAAGTTGATAACAATCCAACATTGTCCCAAGAAACAAATAAGAATTCTCATTATTTGTTTGCACCATATTTATGATATTTGGTGCGCCCTAAGAAGAATGCATCACTGAAAACATTTGAAGCTTTCAAGAATTCCAAAGGATTAAACTTTAGAAGTCCTTGAAATAATTCTATAAGTACTAGAGATGAACGATCAACAATCAGGTTGTTGTGCTGAGGGAAACAATGCTTGAATGCCGAAAAATCAAATGCCAACAAGAATTTTGTAATAAAATTCCAACTTCAATACTGTATAATGAACCACCGAGACCCTAGAGTCAAACTGTTCGAGTGAACCATCACAGTGCAAAAAATCTACATCGCATTATGCCAAGTCTTCCAACTCCCAAAAATGCATTTAGACTCATGGTTATATCCATATTGTTCTAGTGACCTCATAAAATAAGATAACTAGGAGAGATAATTTGAATCATGGTTGGCTACCAAAAGGTTTCATTCAAGTCACGAGTTTGAAACAAGTTTCTCATTGTTGGTTCCATAATCCATGGGTGTTAGTGGTGCAAGCCCTTAAATGGGCCAACAAGAGCCAACTTCAATGATTATATGCCAATTATGGGAAGAGAAATCCTTATTGTGATGCAAAAGTTAAGGTTGTTTATAGGGATCTTGGAATTAAGGATGTTTTTTCTGGAATATGAGCGTACTAGTTATAAGGAGCTCATTTATTCCATCAAGGCTCAAGAGAATGAATCTTTGCAGCTTGTGTTGGAGTCTTTTTTAGGGAAGATATACAAGTGACAAAAGTAACATTGCAAATCTGTAATGTGTGCCACAAAATGTTTTAAATGAGTGACTTCAGAAATTCCCTTCTTGATAATAGTCACATTTGATTTCTACACTTGTGGTAATGGATAGTGTGTTACAACACGAATACACAGATAGAAAATTCATTCACTATGCGTTAGCATATTAGGGGTGCGACATCACTCAAAAATAAAGGACTAGAGAAAGCATAGGCCAAAAGATAGGCCTATAGAGTGATAGCCAAGGAAAGGAGTCTGAATTTTTATGCACCACTCAACACATAATTCCCACGATGCATTCACATTGTTCAATCCACAAATAATCAACACACATAGTTGTCTATGCACAGATGAATGTAATTCACAGAATTTAACTATTCAGTTCAATGATCAGCCTAATGCCATACCAATTAACTTGAATACCAATCATAGGTTGTTTTAACAAATTGATGATAGTCAAAACTTAATGCATCAATAAACTCAACGTATAATACAATAACAGTCTTCAAAATCAAGCCCACTCACATTCCACTCACACACAGCACCCAAAGAGCTCACATTCGACACTCAAACACGTTGTAAAGAGCTTAGAGGAAACATTACTCTGCCAATGCATTACTACTGGCTGAGGAAATTGAAACAAAACACATAAGGACCGATCTCTCTTAATATGGTAACTACACCACACACCGAACACCAACCAACTTTCATGAATGCTAGGGTTTATAAGCATATTACAGAGTGTTAGAGTAGGTGGATAGTAAGGGGGAGTGTTTTGCACGCCAGGCTGAGAATGGTAGAAAAATAATAGGTGGTGGAGCTCAAATGCACATAAATTCCACAAAACTAGTGGCTCACCCAAGACTGAGAAGGTTAGGTGTTAGAGCCTAGATTGACCTCAGGCTGAAGGGAGGTAATCTTAGGATAACCAAAAACCAAGCTTAACCTGGTAGCTAGCCCTACCAGGTTGGGAGAGGGCTCTCTCCTTGTCAATATCAGTTGAGATGATTGAATTGAATATGGGTTTTAGGCTAGGATAGTATCTCTAAGGTTTTTTGTTGATTTTGATGGTTGGTTGCTGGATCAAATGAAGCAGGCAGCTTGGGTCCGGGAAATCAAGTCAGGAATGCAGGGTGTTTTGTGGGGCGAGGTAGGTATGTGTTTTTTCACTTGGAAGCAAGTGAGATGGTAGGTCTAAGACTGGTGAGGGGCTGAGGAGGGCATGCAAAGGTCATGAATCCTCTTCAAACAGATGAAAACATCAAAAACTAAATGTATTCCCAAGGAAAAGCATTGTTACCAATGTAGTCTAACTATCTATCTTGATTCAATTAGTTAAGAAGAATGAAATAGATTTTGGCACATATAGCACATGAGAAAAACAAATGAAAGAAGGAGAAACAATACCAAGACTCATTACCACAATAATCCCGCAAAAATAGTTGCAAACCCTCATTTATTTCCTTGCCGAACTACTGTAGAGATGTACAATATAGCTCAAAGCATATGCTAAAGTCCAACCTTTACAAATGACTAAGAAAGTACATAATATAGGCATCAAACCACCTATGCTAGCCATCAAGGGTCGAATTCCTGAGAAGAGGGGTGGTTTTAACCATATCTAAACTAAGAACAGGAATATATGTAGTGGAACAACTTGCCTCTAAAACCAAGGAAACTGATTCATTTACCCCAAAACCACCTAAAAATGATGTATCTACCCTCTAGAGTCGTTTTAAAATTACATTTACATATCATAGCATCATTTACATTCATAAATTCATCCAAAATGAGAGTAAAAGTCAACTTGTAGAAAAACTAGGCGAAATTTTGACTTTTGAGCAAAACTGGCAAAATTCATCCTATGTGCAGCGCCACTGATCCTATGCTCAATGCCTTTTCAAACCCTGTTTTGGAGACCTTCCCCTTAACCATATTGAGCCCAAGATAACTCATTGGAAAGGACTTCCTGTCTAGTTTCTAGAACATCTTAAATTTTTGCATTTAGAGGTCATTTCCCCCCTTGGCAGTGGAATCTCTCGAGACTGCTTCCTGTGTGTCCAAAACGTGGCAGAGAGGGCATTTTTTGAAGGTTTTTTGACCTTTAGGTGACCAAGATTTGCTCAAAATTTGCTGAAACTTTTCAGGTTTGCTTATTTTGTCATGCTGAATACAAATATGCAAGCCATGCTTCCAGAAATTTCCCCAATCAAAAGCGCAATGCCAGTGGCACTGTGCACCTATTGCAATTTCCCGTGTTGAAAATTTCTATGCGCAACGCCACTCATTCTATGCGTAGTGCCGCTTTCAGACCCAGTTTTGGAGGCCTTCCACTTAACCAAATTGAGCACAAGATAGCTCATTAGAAATATCTTCAAATATACTTTCCAGACCATCTTGCATTTTTCAATTTGGAGTTCCTTTGCCATGTCAAAAGTCAAATCTCCCAAGACTGGTCAAAATGTGCGAAATGAGGCTGCCTAAATGCAAAGTGTTGGTGCAGTCAACTTTTGAAGGTCTTCCTCAACTCCAAATTAAGCTCATGATAGCTCATTGGAAATCTCTTTGTGTCTATCTATCATTTTACTCATCAAGAAATTCATTTGGCCAACCAGGTTAGGCAAACGCTTGATTTTAGCAAGGTCACTCCGGAGGTGCAGCAACCCTGTTGAGGAAATTATATTTTTGACATTTCTCTAAAACCATGACACCTATGTAAAACCTGAAGGATGTTTTTCTTGCTTGGCCTATTATGGACAAAACCTCTCTCACGTTTTACAAATTCATCTTCCAGTTGTCAGAAACATCATTTGAGTAAAACCTATCCCGATGTGTGGAATAGGGGATTTGTAGAAATAAAGGGAAATGAAGGGGATAAGGGGCTAATAAATTCTTGAGAAGATTTTGGAAAATATGGAGGGATGTTAGGAAGGAAGGGAAAGTGGAATTTCAAATATTGAGTGAGGGGAAGGGGTCCAAAAGGGCAAAACACAGGCCTAGCCTAGAAAATTGTCAAATTGTAGCAAGAAAATAGGGTTTGGGGGAAAATGATGCATTTGAGGGATATCAGTGATGGGAAGTGCTTAAGAAGGTACATTAAGGATAGGGGAAGGTTTATGAGCATCAGGATACAATTTTTGTTGATGATTTGACTATCCAAGAGAAATTACCTTCAAAACCCTAGGAGAGGGAAATGAGCCTTACCCAAGTACAACTAAAGCACGAACAAGGTGTAAAATGACCCATTGAAACTTGAAATGATATTGAAAACTCTCTGAAAGATGGTACACTCAGCTGAATGGTGACATGGACTAACACTTTGAAAATTTTGGAAGGAGTGAAAACAAATCCTAGACCTAATACCTAATGACCAAATTTTACTTGAAGACTCACTGAAATGACAAAATTTGACTTTGGCACCCTAAGACCACTTTGTAAGAGCTTGTTTGATCATCGGTGGAAGGCTTCAAAGATTGACACTAAAATTAGGAAGATACCTTCTCTATACCATGTTAAACATACATGGAATGTAAACAACGAATGTGAAACATAAGCATTAAATTACATATATTATTGACATGATATACATTTATAGTACATTGACGTGACACTTAGATTCATATTCGAAGTGGTCTCTTCAACTCTGGTGGCTCCTCACATTGCACACCAACCCATAGAGGATTAGGTGTCCAAAAGGTCTTCCTAAGGCTACAAATTATTTCCTACTGTTACTTAATAAAGCAGGCCCCTATGCAAATGCTCTCTTATTTTCTCTCTTCTCTTCGCATATACCTCCTGTATTCTTCTTGGGGAAAAATCCTATAGACATGATTTAAATTTGGGCCTCTTGTCATTCCACACCTCTATTGTAGCTCCTCTTCTTCCCACAACAATTTTTTTTTTTTTTTTTTGGCTACACTCTTCTCTCTCCCACAATTATAAATATTTTTGAAATAAAACAACCCATTACTTAGATAAGTTATGGGACTCAATCATCCCTTCAACATTCAGATGCAATTATCTATCTATTCATTCTTAATTCCTACTTCTGACTTCTTTGGTTTCGCTTAAAGCCATTATTTTCTTTTTAATTAAGAGAAATTGAGCATCTACTTCCCTTAAGTAGATTGTCATTAATTTTCTTTTTAACCTTCATAGGCTATGTCCTAACATGAGCTTTACCTTCCAACTTTTCATTTACTCTTATTTTGGATTTATATTGGTTTCACAGGGATAGAAAAAACTTCTTCTTGATTTCTTCTTTCTTTCTGCGTATCTCCTTGCTGCCTTTTTGCTCTACCTACAATGGAGAAACAACAAGGCTGGTACATCCTTTGTTTTCTTGATGCTTACATTTAATGCAACCAATACTTACAGAGGGGTCAGCCATGAGGGTAAGAGGATCATTCTTCCTAATTTTCCTGTAATTTATTTATCCTCTTTTTAGCATGATGTATTCACATAGAGCGTTAAAGACAAACTCATATTCCTCTTCTGCTAAATTTCTTCTCATCCTCAATGGCAAAGTCTCCTCTTTTGCATGCATATTTTGTGAAGTGGGCTTCATCCTAATATATCTGCAATTTGCTACCTTGTGCCCAATGTTGTCACAATTGTAGCATTCAACCACACTTAAGAATGGGAAAAGGGGATTTTGATATCTCACAAAATTTCTAATACATATTCTCTTTCTCTAATCATACTGACTCCTTGGAATCTTTTTCATTATTGTGTCGTTTCTACCAAACACATTTTTCTTTCTTGCATTCCATCTACAATCTATGGATTTATGCCAATAATTGTTGCAATAAAAACAATAACCATGAAAAGGCTTTCAATAATTGAAAATACATTTTATTTGAGAGCTTTGTCTTAGAGGATGGAAGGACCTTTGTCAGTACTCTCTGTGATCATTTGAATCATTGTCTTGAGTTATTCTTTATTGTTGCTTCCTCTTTTGGCTATTACTCTCTTTTCCTCTCTTTTGTGGCTACCAATTCTTAAGGAAATTATTTTCTTTTATCTTCATTTGTTATTAATTTGGAACTTCACTTAGATGTTGTCGCTACTTCGGTTGTCCAAAAATTCCATTCCCTTAACTATTGTTGGTATCTCTAGTTTTCTTAGGGTGGAAAGCTATCATTTTTACATTTTATTTATTGGGAATTGATTCTTGTTTGAATCGCAAACTAGCCTTAATAAAAAGAGACCTTTAACTGCTCCAAATATCATCTAGGGCTATTGTGCTCTTTTTGAATTTTTTATATTGAGACAACTCTTTATTGGACAAATGGAGAATATGTGTTTATTTTGCTAAATTTCTTGAAAAAGAATATGCTTTGGGTTTTATAATTTTCTTAAAAAAGAATATGTGCTTATATGTACACATATAATAGTTATTTTTCTAATTCTTTTGAAGAAGAATATGTGTTTATTTTTCTAGTTCTTGAAAAATAATATGTGCTTATATGCACATAGATAATAGTTATTTTTCTAATTTTCTTGAAATTCAATAAGTGTTTATATGCACAAAAAATATAGCTATTGTATTAGTTTTCTTGAAAAATAGTATATGTTTATGTGCACAAATATAATAGTTGTTGGGCTAGGTTTTTCTTGAAGAAGAATATGTATTTACATGCAGAAAAATAATAGTTGTTGGGCTAGTTCGTTTTCAAAAATGAATATGCATTTTCATGAACAATGATAATAACTATTGTGTTAGTTATATATATATATATATATGGGTAGTTGTTGTGGTTTTTCTTTTGGAAAGGAATGTGTTATTGTGTGAATAAATAACAATAGTTGTGGTAATGATCATTTCGAAAGACTTCCCTCTTCCGGTGCAACAAAATAGTATTAGCCATGGTGATTCTTTTAAAGTATGACCTGTTCTTATGAGAAAAGGTAACATGTAATTATTCCCCTTCTTATAATGCCTTGGAAATATTTATCCATTTTACTTTATTCATGTGGGATTTGGATGGTTATACATGTATAATAGCCATACACATGCATAGATAAATATACATGTTTTTGAAATTAATGGATTTTAAGTAATGCATGTGCAATGTCAATAAAGAGGCATGTGTTGATACTCATGCATTTTGTTTATGCATGTGACAAAAAATGGTTTTGCACTTGAGATGAATGTATAAGTAAGATATTAAAGATCAATTTTAATGGCATTTATGCACATATAAGGAAGTGTTCTTTCACTTGGAGATAAATGTAAAAGTAAAATATTAAAGATGGTTTTAATGTTATTATGCAACATGAAAATATGCACAATGCCTAGAACATTTTTAGTGATAACTGGTAGAGATTGATTATTGGGGTTTTTTTTAATAGATATTTTACCTAACCATGATGTTAGAGTTTCCAATGATATAAATTGTGGGAAACAATCACAAATTATGTAAATAAAGGATTGGTAGTTTCTAATATATTCCTTTTGCCACACCTAGAAGATGGATGCTAACACTAGGGCGGGAAATGAGGTCATCATGTTTGAGTATTGGATCATGTAAAGTGAAGGATCATCAAGCATAGTTTCCAAGGGATAACTTACCACGCCACCAAGATATTGTTCTTGAAAAATGTGGGGTAAAGTGTTGATAAACATGACATGATGGAAAATGTATTGCCATATAGTTATTTATATTGAACTATAGATTATGTTCTTTTGTAAAATTTACATTTCCTTCTTTTTCACTTCAGGTTTTCTGGTGTATATCGATGTCTATTTATACTTTTTCCTATTTTGTTATTTTGATGATATTGCTACCTTGCTTGACGTTGTCACTTACATCATGAAATATCTTATTAACTAGCCTAACTAAATGAATGATGATAATGATGTTAGGTTACAACATAAAGCTTTATGTCAATAAGATGTATTAATGGTTATTACATTATATGGATTTCTTATTCCATTTCTAAGGTTACTTTATTTAAGGATGGCAATTTTATCTGATGATCAGTTAAGTTATATGGAATAAGTAATTGGGAATATTACATGCTAGTAAATTTGGTATTAAAAATATTCTAATATAATGTATTTTTGCATCAGGTCTATTGAGGGATGTTACAAGTATTTCCTCTTTTAATAGTTTGGAGAGTTTTCCTTGCAATAAATAGAGTTATATTTGTCAAAGATTATGACATTCCTATTGAGGTTTCTACGACATAGATTTTAGCTATTAATGACCTTCTCCCAAAGGACCAACGGGATAACAATAATAGAATCCTTAATCTAGTAGTCATTGATAGATCTCATCCTTGGGCATTTTGTGATAGGGATTCACGAGGAAACCCTCCTAGATGTGGTGGAGGAGCTATTCTACATCTTTCAAAAACTTATTTTTCTCTCTAAAAATGCGCTCGGGAGCAGATTCCAACAACTATATGGAGCTCTTATATTTAAAATTGTGCTCATGTTTGTAATTTAGAAAGGATTTTATCATTTACAGGACTTTTGAGGGTCTACCTTGGTTATAAATTTAGTCAAAAGGTCTTATAAATGTGAAAGTATGAGACTATTTCCTTTGCTAGAAGAAATATCAAGACTAAAAGATACCATTACCCATTTCTTAATTCTTCATGTTTACAGGGAACTAAATAGTCAAGAAAATGACCTTTCTATGGAAAGTTTGTGAGTGAGTGGTTCATGTTTACGGGAAATTAGTAGTCAAGTGGATGGCCTTTCTCATGAAATCTCATGATTGAATTTTGGGACTTGTTAATGAAAGAACAACAAAATGATCAATTTTATGAATTTTATCATAGAATTGTCATTGTTAGAGTTGGTCAAATATGACAGTTTTATTTTTATTCACATGTTTCAGTAACATTTTGTGGGACTTTTTATTATACATTCATGCATACATACTTATCTTGTATGGATATTTTATGTACAAAGACTATGATGTTTGCACTCAACCTTGTTGTAATTATTTTGGAGGAGAATATTTGCATTAGCTTTTGTATGGTTGTGTGGCCTCTCTTTTAGGAAAGATCCGAGTGGATCCTCATATTTGAATACATGCTTTTCATGTATGTGCTGAATGTAATTTTACATATTAAATACAATTAAACTTTTTCTAGGGGAAATTATATGTGTGTGTGTGTGTGTGTGTGTGTGTGTTTTTATATGGTACATACATTGAAATATTTTATTTATGATTCATATTTCACACATTAAAATATTAATATATGCCAAAGTCATTTTTGGAAGTAGAAAACATATACCCATAAGACCATCTCTCTAAAAAAAAAAACTTAATAAGCCAATAAGAATTATCTCTTTATATATATAATCCATATTAAAAAAATTATATATATATATATATATATATATATATATATATAGAGAGAGAGAGAGAGAGAGAGAGAGAGAGAGAGAGATTTTATTATGGTTGACATTCTACACATTAAAATGTTAATCCATACCATATATATATATATATATATATATATATATATATATATATATATATATATATATATATATATATATATATAGATAGATATAGATATAGATATAGATATATATATATATATATATATATATATATATATATATATATATATATATATATATATATATATATATATATATATATATATATATTATTACTATCTTTAATAGTTAAAATGTGACATTTCAACTCCATATTAAAAAATAAATGAATGACAAATTCCCATGAAAACCCTATTAATGGAATAAGAACCCTCTCTCTACATATATATAACTTTGTTAACTAGCTGAATGTAATTTTACATATTAAATACAATTAAACTTTTTCTAGGGGAAATTATATCTGTGTGTGTGTGTGTTTTGTTTTATATGGTACATATATTGAAATATTTTATTTATGACTCATATTTCAACATTAAAATGTTAATACATGCCAAAGTCATTTTTGGAAGTAGAAAATATATATCCATAAGGCTATCTCTCTAAAAAAAACTTAATAAGCCAATAAGAATTATCTCTTTATATATATAGTCCATATTAAAAAAATTATATATATATATATATATATATATATATATATATAGAGAGAGAGAGAGAGAGAGAGAGAGAGAGAGAGATATGATTATATGATTCGCATTCTACACATTAAAATGTTAATCCCTGCTATATATATATATATATATATATATATATATATATATATATATATATATATATATATATTAGTTTAAAAGTGACATTTCAACTCCATATTAAAAAATAAATGAATGAAAAATGCCCTTGAAATCCTATTAATGGAATAAGAATCCTCTCTCTACATATATATAATTTTGTTAACTAGCTGAATGTAATTTTACATATTAAATACAATTAAACTTTTTCTAGGGGAAATGATATATGTGTGCGTGTTTTGTTTTATATGGTACATACATTGAAATATTTTATTTATGATTCATATTTCATACATTAAAATGTTAATACATGCCAAAGTCATTTTTGGAAGTAGAAAACTTATATCCATAGGACTATCTCTCTAAAACAAACTTAATAAGCCAATAAGAATTATCTCCCTATATATAATCCATATTAAAAAAAATTAATATATATATATATTATTTATGATTCACATTCTACACATTAAAATGTTACACATTGAAATGTTAATCCCATATATATATATATATATATATATATATATAGATAGATAGATAGATAAAACTATTTTTAATAGTTAAAATGTGACATTTCAACTCCATAATAAAAAATAAATGAAAGACAAATGCTCGTGAAAATCCCATTAATGGAATAAGAATCCTCTCTATACATATATATAACCTTGTTAACTAGTAAAATGATATATATATATATATATATATATATATATATCACATTCTATCAATTAAAGTGTTAATATATGCCCCATTAATATTTAGAAGTACAAACCTTATATCTATAGGAGTCTTTCTCTCTATATATAATAGTTTTTGTTATAAATGTATTTGTAAATGTTAAACACAATTTTTTATGTATTATTATTTAAAATGTTACATGTTAACTCCATATGAAAAAATGAAAGAATTTGAAATATATTGATTGTATACAAATCTCTCTATATATAATCCATATTAAACTCTCTTTTACCTTAGTATTATTTTTTAAATGTTATATGTCAACTCCATATTAAAAATGCAATAAATTGTGCATGTAATTTACAATGTAAAGCCAAAACATGAGGAATTTTTTAATTAATTAATTTTTATTTTTATTTTTTTACAAAAACTTGATTTAAAACTATGTTATGTTATGTAATATGGAAATTGAAATATTTTTTTTATGTTTAATAGCAAAATAATTTATTTTTTTTCTCACTATCGTGTAACAACAAATAATTAATTTTGCATGGTATCTGTGAAAGAAATACATATCTCTTTAATATTAGAAAGTAATTTCTTTTTTCTTTACTTTCAATTACATTATTATAAGAAGGTCATCAACCCCACCCTAGAAGATCGAAAGTATCTCTCTATTTTAACTAGCTCAAAGAAGAAAATTAATATAGCAAAGATTAGAACGAATTCTCATGAGCTCCATAGTGAAACAGGTCGTTGGGCAGTTCCTAAAACACCATGGATGGAAAGGATCTGCCATATATGTGAGAATAGGAGCATCGAGGATGAAAACCACTTCCTCTTAGAGTGCCCTGCATACAACCACATTAGATCTCAGTTTCACAATCTTTGTTACAAGACTGACGTTCCTAGCCTTTTACAATGTCAAAATTATAGTGAGTTCGAGAGGCTTCTCTCCAAGCATTTTGAGTATAGAAATAAAATCTTAAATCAAAATAAATAATTTGTTTATTTAGGTCCGATAGATCATTATTTGGTCTCAGCGAACGTTAACCACCACCATCATCATCACTTTATATATATAAATTATTTATAACCAATATTAATTTTTTTTTTATTATTACTATAATTTTTTATTATTATAGTAAAAAGTAATTTATTATTTATAAATATAACATTAGATGGCAATATCTCCCCCCAAAATCGTTTAAGCTATATAAATAAAATCTCCACACAATATTTAATATCCATTTAAAAAAACAAAAATTTACAATTTAATAATTTTTAAATCACATAATCTTTTCCTACATAATATATTGTCCACGGCCTTTCTAGGCCCCATATCCGAATCGAAATGTCGTGAGAAGGTTGATCACGTAACTTTTATGTGTTGTTTAATTTATATATATATATATATATATATATATATATATTTATTTATTTATTTATTTGAATATAATTTTTTAAAATATATATATATATATATTTATTTATTTATTTATTTGAATAAGATTAGTATTATTCCTATTTAGTTTTTAATTAACTAATAAAATTTAATGAGATAAGTTTACAATTAATTATATATTTATATATATATATATATAGTTTTTAATTAAAAATAATAATTTTAAAAATCTTATTTAACTATTTAAAATATTTAAAAAATTAAACTATATTGATATTCAGATATAATTATAAGTTTATTCTCTTCCAATATAATATTTAACATTATTTCTCAACCAAAATTAAATATATTTTCTAACATATTATTTACGTGACACTTTACATAAATATATTTTATTTAAATAATAATGGTAAGTTTAGATATCAATATAAATTTCAAAATAATATTTTAGGTTGTTATATATATATATATATATCACGAAAAAAGGAAGAAAACGATGGCTAGGGTTTCTGAAACAACGAATTGCGCCGCTGCCATACTGCAAACCAAAGATGGGGCTTTTGTGGCAGATCGTTTCTTACACAGAACAAAGGCATGCTCTCCCATCCATCATCTAGATCAGCTAAACGATAATCAAGAATACCTTGGCTTCTATAGATCTGTAGCTCACAGGCGCAACGACCAGGGAGATGCCATCTGGTAGGATCGGGCTATGCGTGATCAAATATGGGCTATGTGGCCTAATGAGTCTCGGGTCTCTGTTGGATTGGTGAGGGTTTATGTTACCAAGCGGATAGTGAGGATAAACATTGTGGCAGCTCTAGACCAAACTGCCATGCGACTAGAGGACCGGGCACACTTGAAAACAGCTGGGATCCTGGGCATGGTAGCTGGATCTCTGGAAAACGACCTTGACAAGCCCAGTCTAGAGAAAACAAGACGCAGATAGATTCCAAAGCTTGGTGGGGTTCTCCGACTTAAAGAGAAAATGCTCGATCCAATAGATCGAGGGATAAAAGAGGGGTTTCCTCTAGATAGGGAGACAAATCTGCTACAAATTTTTATCAGATCGCTAGGGGGCAGACACTACTGCATACGGCTCAGAAAGGAGACAAGTATTCAAGAGTTAAAGAAGGAAATCCAGGCAAAACTTGGAACCCCAACAAAACACCAAAATCTTATATATTTAGGCCACATTTTGCAGGACAAACATACACTTCAGGACTATGGCATCACCAAAGATTCAACTATCATACTAAATCTGAGACTGCATAGTGGGTGCAATGAAGCCATCTCAAAAAATACAGGTTCCTTGCGAGATGCAGTCAAAGGGAAGGAACAAATGAAAAACAAACCAGCAGTAACACTAGAGCTACTAGGGCCCTACATCGTGGAGCAAAAACCGAAATCTCCAATGCTTACAATATCAATGCCGGAGGTAACTGATCTATACACAGATCTATCCAAAAATGTTGTAATCTGTAGATTCAATGGTTTCTGGCCTAGATTTGATGCACTGCACCAATGGATCTACTCCACATGGTCATATACCTGTGAAATTTACCTATCCCCAAAGGGGTTTTTCATAGTTAGATTCGACACAAAACAGAAACGAGATAATACTATTAGTCAGGGGACTTGGTTCTGGGGCAATGTGGGCCTATTCATCAACCCCTAGTTCCGTAATTTTGATGCCAATAAGATGATAGTTTCAACAATGCCTGTTTGGGTTAGGATACATAACCTCCCTCTACATTTTTGGCATCCAAAAGTTTTAATAGCCAATGGGAATACCTTGGGGAAATTCCTAAAATTGGATGAAGACAGAGCTATTAGGGGAATATTCACATTTTCCAGAATTTGTGTAGAAGTGGATCTGAGTCAAGGGCTATCGAATCATATCACATTGCATTTCAATAATTCGTTGTGGACACAACCACTTGATTACGAGAACACAACATTTGGATGCGCAGATGCTTGCAAATAGGGTATCTCCAATATGCTTGTCCACTAGCTAGGAAGGATCCCAAAGGGAAAAAGAAACAAGAAAAAAAGCCCAAAGGGTGGCAGAATACTGAGCCACTAGAAGAAGAGGACACAAAGACAGAACCCATAGAAAACAAGACAGAACCTGATACACAAAAAGGACAAGGAAATACACAGGAAGAGAAGATCCCGGATACTAATCTGGGGCCATACAACATGAAACAACAACAGGATCTCCAACTAGAAATACGCGGTAATAAACAGACTCATCGATTTGAAGGATCAGAGTCAGACAAAGAACATCCAATGAATGCAATCAAAAATCAGCTTGCTATTGCTGCACCCACTCCCAAAACTGGAGGTTGGTGAAGGGTGTAGAAGAAGAAGGGCAGAAAAGTATAGACTAGCTGGTTCTATTTTGCTTTCATTGTAATTTTTTTATTTCCTGATATTACATGAATAGATCATATGCATATGCTCAAAGCATCTACAAAATGTAATTTTCCTCAAATGAATAAAATTACGAAATTTTTCTTATGGGAAAAATATATAAATATAACATAAAAAAAATAACAATAATAAATATATAGCTAAGTAAAGACATTATATATATATATATATATATATATATATAGATATTTCTAAAAATAAGTGGATATAATTTTATATGTAAAAGTCATATTTCATTAATGTTATTGAATTTCAAGTGTTTTGTTTTGCAAAATTATTTCATAATTTCACAGAAGTTTATTATAATATGTAATGTTTAACATATAAATTTTTCTTTGTGTTATATATATATATATGGATTAGCTCAATTAATCGATTTTGCTATATATATATATATATATATATATATATATATATATGGATTAGCTCTATTCATCGATTTTGCTATTGAGAGATCATGGGTTCAATTCTCTTGATACTATTGAGTGAGGTTTAGTTGTTGAGTAAGATCACCACAAAGAAGAAAATATATGATTGGTGAATAAATTAAGTTTTGTTACAACCTTGTCATGATATAATTCCATGTTTATTGAACTGTACTTACCACTTCACCATTTCAATTAAAAATTTTTCATCTCTATTTCGGTCTTTTAACACCTTATCCTTAATTTCTGTAAATTGCTATTATGTTTTTGATAATGCATATATATACATTATGATTCAAACTTTTTAGGTGGAGACTATGCTACGTTCAACACTTGTTACTAATGCATAAATGCGGAACACTCTTACATAGGGTTCCCCACAATTGTTTCCAACTAAAAACTAAATCCATGTTTTCTAATTTTTTTTTTTTATTTATGGACAATAACATTAAAGTTATAAAATAGACTATAATTGCATAGAGAATATTTGATTGATTTATGTTGTACAATATATCAATAATGTATGTAATAATATTGATAAGTTATAAAATTTCTTAGTCTATAAATAATATCAAAATTGTGAATATGATCCATACAAAAATATTACTACTAAATAAACTAAAATCTACATTTGATTAATCATTGTATTTGAAATAGAATATTAGAATAAATAATAAAAAAGAATACATTAATATGAAAATAATTAAATTGAATAAAAAAGGTGAGATCTTTTCGTTTCAAAAGAACATTAAGAATGTTAAGATATATGGAAGACGAAATTTAGGAATGAACAACACAGCTCACAGGTGAGACTAGCTGCACATAGAGGCTGCCCAAGTAGCGCTACTGAACATTCATTGAAAAAAAATCAAAAGATACAAATATTATAGGAGTCCATTTAGTTAGGGAGTTCAATCAAATTCCTGTAAAATACGATATAACTCCTAAATACACACACAATCAAAACTACCTAATAAATCCATTCTTCGTTATTTTCAAATTTCCCCCTTAATGGAGGAAGGATTTATTTTCACAGCTAAGATCTACCTAAACAACTCAAATTTAATATTCCCAAGGGGCTTTGTGAAAATATTAGTAGCATTTTCAGAAGTATTACAATATTCAAGAAAAAAATCTTTAGACTATATCTTATCTCTAATAATATGAAACTGGGCATCAACATGATTTGGTTTTGCATGATACATTGGATTATTTTCCAACTTGATCGAACTTCGGTTGTCACAATTGACCAATGTAGCCTTCTTTTGTTCTTTTCCAACATCTTGAAGAACTCTTCTCAACCAAACAACTTCACAAGTTGATGCACACAAAGCTTTATACTCTGCCTTAGTGGATGACAAACATATAGTATGTTGTTTCTTGCTATTCCATGAAATAATCCTGAATCCAATGGTAAAAGCATAACCTGCAAAAGGTCTCTTATCTTCTAGATTGTCAGCCCAAATGAATCAGAGTAATGTGTCATCTCGACATCAAGTGAATCAATATATTTGAGATCAAAATAAATTTTTCCTTTAAGTCACTTGAGTACACATTTTTCTTCTCTCCAATGTCTTTCTAGAATTCTTACCAAAAATCAACTTAATACACTAACAAAGTATGCTGTGTCAGTTCTAGTTGTAGTAAGATAATTCAAGATTCCAACAAAGTGTCTATACATTGTACAATCTACCTCATTTGAGACATCATCAAAATTAAGTTTCACATTATGTTAAATTGGAACAAAAACAACTTACATTGATCCATTTTAAACTTCTTAAGAAATTCTCTGAAATATTTACCCTAAGAGCCAAAAGTCTTATCAACATTTTGTGACATCTTAACCTTAACTCCATCAATTTATTTAAATGAATTTCCTGTAAAAATTAAATCATCAACATACAATGAAATTAGTACTACATGCCCCTTTGCATCAAATTTGGTATATAGATTTGAATCACATTGGCTCCTCATAAAACCCCATCGAACAAAGAAGGAATATATTTTTTCATACGATGACCCAGGTGCCTACTTCATCCCATACAAATCTCTCTTTAATATGCAAACTAAATGTTCTCGCCCCCTTTTCAGAGACTAATGTAGGCTAGGAATTTTATAATTCCATACTTAGTGAATCCTTCACAAGTCAAGGTTTAAAGATCCTTCAATAAACTCTATGTAGAAACATTTGATTTAACTATCCAAATTCTGGACCTTTATAAACCTTTGACCGGAACCTTATAAATCCTTCATTTATCTTTGGTTAATTCTTATTACCCACACATATTAACCATACCATGGATTTTAGACTTTGGTTAAAACTCAAATTAAACCATAACACATTCATCTCGCTTATTTCTATTATAATCCCCATAGAATATAAATATTTCATAAACTACACTTAAACCTTACCTTTCCTCCATTCCACAAACCTTTGCACATAAATCGATGCTCTCCTTAGTGCATTAAATCTTCGACGTCTATCTCATTCCTCAATCCGACAGTTGTCGTGCAATAACTCGTGCCAACTAACCTAGCCAATCTCCACCATTTATTTCTCCTACTGGAATCCAACGATGATCGTGTAATCTCGTGCGATTAATAGCACGATACATAATAGGTCGAGAGGGCGAGATTAGCAGTTTTACTTCTCCATCGATGTGCTATGTGTCAACCCCTGAGCTTAATCACGTGAATTTGTAAAATACCATTTATAACTTTAGGGCACGCGAGATACCGATGACCACTTGCGAAGACCGCTCCATGCTTCTGCTAACATGTGGTTTTAATCTCCACCATTCATCTTCCGTCAATATCATTCGTCGATTTGGCCAATCCGACGGTTCCCATTCTTTTCTATTTAATTCTTTCTGCATCGTTGATCTTCCGTGTGCAACTTGACTATTCCATGACTTTGCTCTGGGATCGATCAATCCATACATTTCATCAAATACTTCAACCACAGAACTAGGTTGAAGCAAGGATTTCTCATTCCTTTCACTGATTTCGATCTTTGATTGTTCTTCCACTTGACTCCTTCCTGAACTTACTTCTACATAATTTTAAGCACTATCACATTTGAACTTCAACTTTGATCCTTCAATCGGATTCAAATGATCAGACCACTATCCTTCATTCTCCACGTCTATGTTTTGCTTTAATTCCACTTGCATATATATAATATGCAGAATTACTCTAATTCACACACAATTTATAATTCCATTAATCATTACACACCACAAAACTCAGCAATCGAATTCTCTATCTTTATAAACAATTATTTACATAATGAATCTCTCTCTCTGGCCTAATTTTCTAATCAGTGGCCTTTTTCCTTTCCTGCCCGTAGGATTACAATCAAACCCTATCTAATCTCTGAACTCTAATTCTCATTCTCTCAGTAGCTAACTCTGTCTATGCCTTTTAGGCTTACATTTATACAAAAGGTTTTGTAACCCATTTTGCTTCAGATCCTTAATCTTTTGAATTAAAGCCTAAAAATCCTCTAAGTCCACTTTTGACTCAAGTAATCCCTAAGGATCCTCTCTAGTACCACAAACCATGAAACCAATTCCTAATCTAAGATTTACAATTGATTTCAAAATCTCTCAATCCTTATGGAATCTTAACTAGCCTAAATCTCTCATGTTCTCCAACATTCGAGAACATTTACAATATTCCTCACAATATCTAATTAATTCCTATTCTTAATATCTCTCATAAACTCACTTAAAAGCCTTAATAATTACATTAATTTAATACTTAGGAAACCAACTTCCTTGAAAACACAAGACCCCCTATGTCTACTAAAATACAATGAAATTACTGAGCTGGATGCTCCTGCATTAGATTCCCAAGGTTAAAATAATCATGATCTCCAGATCATGTGCTCTCAATCTTTGTCCTCTTGGCTCCTATACTTTGTTCTGTAATTTGTCTTTGGTTGATGTTGTTGTTTGCTACTATTCTCCAAGTCTCCACGATTTATGTTGATTTGCCCGAATAGCTATGCTTTCACTCTCTACTGTTGTCTTTCTCTTGCACCTGCTTGGCCCTGCTACTTTTGTTTCCTTCTGGGGCTCCTTCTTCATCAATCTTTTTATTCTTTCAATCTCGATGTCCAATTTATATTCAGACTGCTTTTTTTTATCTTCTCCTTGAAGTTGTCAGATTCTTACTACCACCCTTTCATCCTCACCCTCTTTTGACTTTCGAAACAACCTCTGTTCAATATCTATAAATTTACTTTCAAAAAATAAATTGTCCTCCAATTCCCCTTGTACTTGATTCCTCTCAAATACATCACTATGTTGGGCATTAATTCCAACATATTTTCCTTCCTCTTCCTTGACAACCCTCAATAATTTTCCTTTACTTCTTTGACTGATTTTGACAGTCAATTTAATTTCTTCAAGCACGATATCTTCATGATTTTCATTTTCCTCATCAGCATGTCCAACCTAGCAACTTCCAATCTTCTTCAGTTCTAAAACTGACTCTTCAACTTGAAACATGTTTGTCTCATTTTCATCAAATTTTGTAATCATAAGAAATTATCATAGTTAAAAATATAAGGCCTCATTACCTTATCTTTCTCTAGCAACATCTCAGTATGCTGCTCTCATTTTTCCTCCTCTATCAGCACATCAGTATGTTGATTCAACCTCTCTAAATAATTCTCTAAAGGACTCTTGAAACTATCAGCAAGTCTCTCTTCCACACCATCTGCTCTTGTCCACTGTAGTGAACTACTTCCTCCACAATCACACTGTCATACTCTGATATTTGCAGCAAACATTCCAACAATTTAATTTCTCTTTGACTCTTCATAAGTATTTCATCATCACTTATAATTCCTGCATTTGTACACAATTTATCAGTTTCAGAATTACAAGGTTCAACAGTCTCAACTATTTCTTCACATGTCAGCTCTTTAGACTGAATCTCATCTCCTTCTTTCACAAGAAATTTCTGGTGTGTCATAACATCTTCAAACATCAATGCTTTTCTAAATTCTTTGTACTGTAACAAGTCAATGTTTTTTTCATCTAAGAGACATTCTCCATCCTTCTTTACTTCAGAGTATTTATCTTCTGAAAGATACTCTTCCATACTTTTGACAGCTTCAAAAGACTGCTCATCTTCTGCAAAACCTGTAATCACATCAAAATTATTAGATTCCAATATACAAGGTTTCATATCCTCCTGTTGATCTGAGTTTGTCCAACAGTTCAAAAAATCATCAATAATTCCTTCCTCAGGAAAGTAAACTTATTGATGTCTTGAATTTGCACAATGGTTCATAAGATCTTTCACAGATCTCCAGTCTTCATATTCACGCAGAACTTCACCTTGTCCTACTTCACAAATGGAAACTTTCATTCTCAACTCCACTTCTCTGAGTTTTTCAAATTTCAATTTAACATTCGTTACCTGTTCAAGCTTCATCAGCTCTTTTGCTAACTGCATATTCACCTGTTGATTTCTCTTCTCTTGTAGCCTCTGCCACTTTACTTTCTTCCTCATGACACAACCATGCCTCTGGTCTTCTTTATTTATCTGCAATATCTTCATCAATATCTCAAGATGAAATGCAATCTCAGCCTTCTCCCTCTCATATTCTTCTTCACTTAATTGTCTTCGTACGCCATTTACCTTAGCATCCTCTTTCTCTACCTTTCTTCTATTGTGGCCTTGATTAGAACCTTTATTATAACTATTAGTAGTCATTTTCTCCTCTATCTTCTTGAGTTCCTCACTCACTTACTATGAGCTGTACTAAAGCCTCTGTAACAGCAAGTCCTCCCTGATGTCACTTACCTCACCGAGCTCTCCTCTGTACTTGTTCCTTTTGTAAGCACTTGGTTCTCTATTCTCTTGAACCTATTTGAGAACTTCTCTCTACTCCTTCTGGGTTTCAACTCATTTACACCTTTTAAGAACACATCTGTCCTCTTGTATTTCAATCACAAATGAGATACTAGGTTTTGGCCACCTCTTCTTTCACTCAGAAATTCTTACCAGCTTTCTTCATTACTGCTTCTTTGATTTTGATGAGATACCTTCTTTTATCTACAACCTGAATTACGCAACCACAATATTCAAACCAAATTAAAACAAAAACATATCATCTCACCTTCTAGATCTCTGCATGATCTTGTTCTCCCATGCACCTGTACTTTGAATGTATTGTTCTCTGTTTCCTTGCATCTGCAAATTCTGCTACACTTTATCTCTGTGTGCCTACTGTTTGTCAGATTCAAAATCTGATCTCCTCTTCCTATATACATACCTTCAAAATACAACTCTGTTCTAAATTTCTCAAAGAATTTTTACACACAGAATTTCCTTGTTCAGCTTCGACACCAAATATGACGCAGCCTAAGTTGCATCTACCCACATTATGCAAATAAAATTGCATGTCACACACTATCCTAGGAATTTTATAATTCCATACTTAGTGAAACCTTCACAAGTCAAGGTTTAATGCTCCTTCATTAAACTCTATGCGGAAACCTTTAATTTAACTATCCAAATTCTGAACCTTTATAAACCTTTGTACAGAACCTTATAAATCCTTCATTTATCTTTGGCTAATTCCTATTACCCGTGAATATTAACCATACCATGGATTTTAGACTTTGGTTAAAACTCAACTTAAACCATAATACATTAATCCCACTTATTTCTATTATAATTCCCATATAATAGAAATATCTCATAAACAACACTTAAACCTTACCTTTCCTCCATTCCACGAACCTTTGCACACATATCGATGCTCTACTTAGCACATTAAATCTTCATCATCGATCTCATTCCTCGATCTGATGGTTTTCGCGTAATAACTCGCTCCAACTAACCTGCCCAATCTCAACCGTTTATTTCTCCTACCTCAATCCAATGGTGATCGTGTAATCTCACGCGATTACTAGCAAGATACATAATAGGACAAGAGCATGCGAGATAAGTGGTTTTGCTTCTCCACCGATGTGCTACATGTCAACCCCTCAGGTTAATCACGTGAATTTGTGAAACAACATTTACAGCTTTTAGGGTGCGCGAGATACTGCTGACCACTTGCGAAGACCTCTCCATCCTTTTGCTAACGTGTGGTTTTAATCTCCGCCTTTCATCTTCCGTCAATATCATCTGTCGATCTGGCCAATCTGACGGTTCTCATTCTTTTCTGTTTAATTATTTCTACGTCGTTGATCTTCCGTGTGTGACTTGACTATTCAATGAATTTGCTCCAGGCTTGATCAATCCATACATTGCATCAAAGACTTCAACCACAAAACCAGGTTGAAGCAAGGATTTTTTATTCCTTTCACTGATTTCTATCTTTGACTGTTCTTCCACTTGACTCCTTCCTAAACTTACTTCTACGTACTTGTAAGCGTTATCACATATGAACTTCAACTTTGATCCTTCAATCAGATTCAAATGATCAGACCACTATCCTTCATTCTCCACCTCTACGTTTTTCTTTAATTCCACCTGCATACATATACTATGCAGAATTACTCTGATTTACACACAATTTATAATTCCATTAATCAATACACACCACACAACTCAGGAATCAAATTCTCTATCTTTATAAACAATTATTTACATAATGAATCTCTAACTTTGGCCTGATTTTCTAATCAGTGGCCTTTTTCCTTTCCTACCACCCTATCTAATCTTTGAACTCTAATTCTCACTCTCTCACTAACTATCTCTCTTTGTGCCTTTTAGTCTTACATTTATACCAAAGGTTTTGTAACCCGTTTTGGTTCAGATCCTTAATCTTTTGAAATAAATCCTGAATATCCTCTAAGTCCACTTTTGACTTAACTAATACCTTGGATCCTCTCTAGTTCCACAAATCATGAAACCAATTCCTAATCTAAGATTTACAATTGATTTCCAAATCTCTCAATCCTTATGGAATCTGAACTAGCCTAAATCTCTCATGTTCTCCAACATCTAGGGACATTTACAATATTCCTCTCAATATCTAATTAATTCCTATTCTTAAAATCTGTCATAAACTTACTTAAAAACCTTAATAATTTTTAATACTCAGGAAACCAAATTTCTTGAAAAAACAAGACCCCCTATGTCTACTAAAATACAATGAAATTGCTAAGTTGGATGCTTCTGCATCACAAACCCTTGAAGTTGTCTCAAATATGCCTCCTCTCTTAAATCACCATTCATAAAAGAAGATTTTACATCTAATTCGTGCACATTTCAATGGTACATTGTAGTTAATGCAATTAACAATCTAATGGTATTTCTACAGGTGCTAATGTTTCTACATAATCAATGTCTTCCTTTTGTGAGTACTCTTTTTTCACCAATCTAGATTTATATTTATCTATACTGCCATATGATTTAAATTTGGATTTGCACAACCATTTACATCCTATGGGCTCTTCATCTTTAGGTGATTTAGTCAATTCCCAAGGTTTATTTTTAATTATAGATTCATATTATTCCTTCATTTCTTTTCTCCTCTCTTCATGTTCATTAGTTTAATTAAAACTCATGGGTTCTATGAAATTTAAAACACTACTCATTAAAGCATAATCCTTATCCTTTTTAGGTAGCAAACCTGTCGAGTAATCTCCTTTATACTTCACTATCTTTACCTTTGTTCTATTAAGGTACTTCTCCACGTAAGTGGACTCTGACTACTGGTGATTTCCATATCACTGGATTATTCCTCAAGCTTTTGCTTCTATTGTTGATTATCTTCTTCTTCTTATTTATTGTATTCAACTTCACGAAGTATGTTCCACCTTTCATAGTCATTATCCTGGTTGTCTTCTTGTGCATGCTCATGGAAAATTACATCTCTACTTGCAAACACATTATGAGTAGAGGGATCAAATATTTTATAAGCTTTAAATTATGAAAAATATCCTACAAAAACACATTTTATACCATTAGCATCAAGTATATTTCTATTCTCTTTCGAAATATGTTCAAAGGCCATACACCCAAATACCCTCAAATGATGAAATGTTGATTTAAAACCATACAAGGCTTCGAATGGGGTCTTAAGATGAATATACCTCGTTGGACTTCTATTATTTAAGTAAAAAACATTACCAATGGCCTCTGCCCAAAAAGCATTTAAGAGATTTTCACCTTTTATCATACTCCATGCACACTCCAACAACGTCTTGTTTTTCCTTTCTCCCACATTGTTATGTTGTGGACTGTAGGGTACTATAAATTGCAACACTATTCCATGATCCTTGGAGTGCTTGATGAAGTTCCCCGACTTATATTCTCCCCCTTGATCAAAATAGAGGATCTTTATGAAATTCCTTGTTTGCTTCTCTGTCATGTTTTTGAATTCTCTGAAATACTAAAAAACATCAATTATTTTCATGAGGATGTACACCCAAGTGTTCCTTTTGTAATCATTAATAAACAACAGAAAATAATAAGCACCTCCTAGGGATTTGGTTTGCATAGGTACATAAACATCAGAATGTACAAGTTTTAATACATCTCTTCTTCTCCTATCAGAATTACACATAAATTCATCTTTGTGAATTTTTCCTGATTCACAGCCTTCACAAGAAACATACTCATTATTTAACATAAGGAGTCCTTCAACCATTCTTTTTTTTTGAATAATAAAAAAATGTGATAATTGATACGAGCATACCTCTGGTGCCAAAGACTTTTAGCTGACATAGTTGTAGAAGTCAATGCTTGATGACTCCTGCTAGTGACATCAAGTTTGTACAATCCTCTAACTTCTAAAACAACTAGTTTGTAGTGATCCAATAGGTCTTTCATTATGCAATGTGTTTTGAATAATTCAACCTTCACATTCTCATTTGTAATTGTGGACATTGAAATAAAATTTTTCTTGATCCTGAGCACATAAATAACATTATGAATGTGCCTGATACATCCATTTGGTAAAGTCACTAGAATATCACCATATCCCTTGATCTAATGTGCACAATAATCTCCAAGATAAATATTTCCACCATTTCTTATTTCCTTGGAATTCTCATACCAATCCTTATTACATGTCATGTGAATTGAAGTTGTAGAGTCCGCAAACCAAGCATTTTCATCATCTGTTTCAGCAAAGAGCGCAACATTAGACATAAACAACTTAACATTTTTGAGATTAGAGTTCAAGTGTTCTCCTGCCAAATGTTCTAAATATCTTTTTTGATCATTATGCATAGCTTCATCATTTTTTCCTTATAATAGTCTTTGGAAAGATGCCCACATATACCATAATAGGAACATTCTATTTCATAATCATTTCTCACAAATGAAATATCTTAATTTGATTTTTCAAATGGCCTTTTGTGATATAGACTTCCACCTTTACTTCCTCCTCCTTGTTTCCCTTTGAAGAACTACTTTTTCGCAAAGAGTGCTAAATCCAGATTCTGAGACTCTAAATTCTTGCATCTCTCTTCTTCCTGCATCAGTATACCTGTCGATTCCTCAGAAGTATGATCTTTTTCCCTTGTTGCAAGAATTGTAATAAACATCTAATAGTCCTTTGACATTTCATTTAAAGTGATTGTCACAACATTAATACTAGGTACCCAATGCCTCCTACCTTATCTTTCAAATATTTGATTCTTGAAACAAAAGAACTAACATATTCATTTTCTTCCATTTTAATATATAGGAGCTTACTTTGTGGGAAAAGAACTTGATTTTTATTCTTAGTGTCATATAAACCCTTAAGTGTAGTCTAGGTTTCAGTGGAAGTTTTACACTCATGCATGTGGGGGATTATATACCTTTAACACACATCCTTAAAAATACATTTTCTTTGTTCTCTCGCTTCTCCCAGTCTTGAATTGATGCAGTTGTTGCACTTGTAGCAAGTTTTTCCTTTTCTCCCTTTGTGATGATCCAAAGGCCATATGCTTACAGCAATGTTTGCAGCTTGAATTTTCAGTCAAGATAGTTGGATCTATCCAATTTATTGGCCTCATTCAAGTATATCTCTGCAAGGGGATTATTCATCTTGACAAAATCCCAAATTTCCAATAGAGACCAGCTTCTTACTCCACACTTCACGAGCACCACTAGTAGCTCCACAAATCCCTGATCCATAGATCCACGACTCCAATAATTCCCGAGCTGGGGTTCCACGCTCCTATCAAATTAAATTTACATAGAGGCTCAATAGCTCCAAACAAAAAATAAATGAAACTCAACCAAGTTATAAATTCAACAAAAATGTGTCTATTCACTCTTAACACATACACTGCACAAAAACAAAATATTGTAAGTCTCTCGCTGTTAGGCCCCTATACTACTAGTGTAACCCCTTATTGTTATTAGTATAACCCACTTATTATATTGATGTACCCATGTAGTGCCCATATTGTTACTATTGTGCCCCATAGAAGCCCACTATTGTTATTATTGTGCCCTTACATTATTATTGTCATGTCGGCTCTGATTATGTTATAACCCCTTAGACTCCTATATATAGAAAGGAGGACTTTTCATTTGTATCATCCAAGAATTGTTCATTTATGTAATGTAAAGGAGGTTGCCCCCTCGAAGAGGCTGAATTCTAAAGTGTTGATCTATCTTTTCTATCTTTTCTTGAGCTGGTTTCATAACATTTGGTATCAGAGCTTTGGATTCTAGGGTTTCGCTGCTCCAAACAGGTAATCGTGGCATTTTTTCCATAACTTTTTTTCTGTGACGTTTCAGAAGTCGCAAAAAAAATCCCATTTCAGAATAAATCGCGCTGAACCTTGGGTCCGAATTTTAGAGCTTTTCGCGCGATATTTGCTGAGATATTATCTGAGGAAGTTGGTCTTTTTGCAGACTCCTAAATTACATTCAAAACAAGTGACCTGGGGAAAATCGTCATAACTTTCTCTCTGGGGATCGGATTGAAATTTCGTAAGAAGGTACAGAAAGAGGATGGAGTGTAGTTTCGTTTGGGTGCTTTTCAGATCCAAAGGTTGAAACAGTGACTCGTGGCATGTCGTACAAGTTCGCTCTACTAAACTAGTCTATAATCAAGCCACTGTGGGAGATTTCGCATAACTCTTCCTTGGAGACTCCAAGTTGGGTCAGACTTGTGGCATTGGAAAGAGGACACAGAGGGCTACTATAATTCACAATTTCAGAACTTAAAGATCTGAAAGTACATAGTTACAATTGTTTCAAGGTTGAGCTCCTAAAATCAAGAAAAAGCAAGATGAGGAATTTTGATGGCAAGGATCCGGTAAATTGGATACTTCAGATGGAGCAACATTTTGATCTACATGGTGTACAACTGTTACAAAAGGTATGTATTACATCTTCATATTTAGAACCAGATCAATTTTTATGGTATGAAGGGCTTTGTTCTCGTAAAAAACTTGTTACGTGGACAATTTTCACGGAGGAAATGATAGCACATTATGAGGATACAAAGAGCAACACCACAACAATTGGAAAGAGTAAAAGGGCTTTGTGACATAATGGAAAGAAAATTTATGGAAACCAAGAAGCATACCCCTCACAACTATAAAGATGGAAGTGTTGTTTCTCGCAGCCTTCCACAACCTACAAGGGTTACACCACAACAATTGGAAGAAAAAAGAGAAAAAGGGCTTTGTTACAATTGTGATAGCAAATGCACTAAAGGTCATAGGTGTGCTGATAAGAAATTATTTTACATAGAATATGAAGAGGAGGAAGAAAAGGATCAAGAAACATGAAAAGAAGAGGATATACGCCAGGACACCACCCCAGAGAAAGAAGAAATGAATCAGACCATATCTTCTAAAGCATTGGCAAGAATTACCACTCCTCAAACTCTCAAGATAGAAGGACATATCAAGAAGAAAAAGGTGCAAGAAGTGAAAGATCACATCGAGAAAGAATAAATGAATCCAACCATATCTTGTAATTCAATGGATGAAATTACCACTCCTCAAACTATCAAGATAGTAGGACACATCAAGAAGAAAAATGTTCAAGAAGTGAAAGATCACATCGAGCATCAATAAATGAATCCGACCATATCTTGTAAAGGACTGGAAGAAATTACCACTCTTCAAAAGATAGAAAGACATATCAAGAAGAAAAAGGTTCAAGCAGAGAAAGATCACATCGAGCATCAACAACAAGTTCTCCAACTTTTAAAGGATAACGCCACTTCGGTGCAAAATCAAACGAAACAATAGGTAGATCAACATCGTAGTGAAAAAAATTTTGATGTAGGTGAATGGGTATTTTTACTTCTACATCTCAAGCAAGCTATTTATGAGAAGGAAATGTTGGCAATACTACATGCACTTAAAAAATGGCGACCTTACCGAATGGGAAGACTCTTCAAGGATGAGGATGTGGAAGCATTGTTTTGTGCTATTTATATTATCCAACCAGATTGGATAAACGAAGCAAGGGATGAATGGAAGAAGGACGAAGAAGTATGGCCACTTATTCAAAAGTTGCAAAAGATCCCAATTCAAGCAATATTGCCAAAAATTGAAGAGGAAGGAAAAATCATATTGGAACCTGGAGTAGTCACAGAAACAAGAACCCGACAGCTACAAAATCGATCAATTTCAGAGTATCTCATCAAGTGGAATAACTTACCCGCTGAATATTCCACATGGGAGGACAAGAATTTTATACAGAAGCATCAAGAACTACTCAAGCATTGAGGACAACGCTTTTTGAAGGAGAGGGGCATGTTAGGCCCCTATACTACTAGTGTAACCCCTTATTGTTATTAGTATAACCCACTTATTATATTGATGTACCCATGTAGTGCCCATATTGTTACTATTGTGCCCCATAGAAGCCCACTATTGTTATTATTGTGCCCTTACATTATTATTTTCATGTCGGCTCTGATTATGTTATAACCCCTTAGACTCCTATATATGGAAAGGAGGACTTTTCATTTGTATCATCCAAGAATTGTTCATGTATGTAATGTAAAGGAGGTTGCCCCCTCGAAGAGGCTGAATTCTAAGGCGTTGATCTATCTTTTCTATCTTTTCTTGAGCTGGTTTCATAACACTCGCCCATTTTTCCTTAATAGAAATTACACAAATCTATTATTTTCAATTTTAAATTTTCAATTAATAGAAATTAAACATGTACTTTGAAAAAATCTAAAGTAATACTTAATTGATAAAATAATTCTAAATATGAAATAAACTCCAAAATAATAAATAGAAATCAAATCATCTTACCCAAAAATATGGTGAACAAAAACTCTAATTATAACTAACAATATCAACATTATTAAATAAAAAAAAATAAAACTATCAAAACCACTAAAGATATTCTTCACTTTCAATATAAAATTTATAAATCTAATCATCAATAATGTTTATATGGTAATTATTCCATGCATATCGGGTCACAAGAAAAATAATAGTTATGTTACCCTCACCCATTCTATTGTAACACTACCCTCATGGATCTTCGTAATTTTATAATTTTGTTGGTACGGTAAAAAAATTCTTGTTAATGGTGTGTTTGTTTCTTTATATCTTTGTACACCATAGATTCAACATTTGTATAATTTGATTATGGCACTTACATATTTATGAAATAAATAAAAAAAATGTAAAATAAAAAATATTCATTAAGGAAAAGACAACATTTTAAATAAATCATAACCCGTTTCTTTAAAAAGCCCTCATAAATAATATAAACCAGAACTTTATGATTGAAGAGATTAAGATAATGTGAATTTTAAAAGTTGTTCAAAAAAAAGAAAGATATATATTAGTCATTCAATTTAAATATGAGAAAATCACAACCATTTAAAAAACAAAACAGTGATAATAACACCCAAAATTGTAACATAATCATTACAACGAAAATGTAAATTTTAAAATGCAACTAAAAAATATAAACAACGAAATTTAACATCTTTAGTCAGAAAACATGAATGATATTCCTAGTGAAAATTAAAGCAAAAACCTAATGAATTAACGAGTCATTGAGTTTCAAATATTGGGTCATTGGCAACCCTAATGCAAAACCAAGTAAAGTTTTCAATCTATTAAAATAATAATGAAATGAGATCATGGTTCCTCATTCTCCCCATTTTATGACAGGCTATTATAGTTCTGAAAATGTAAGAGGTAGGAGAATTGATTAAGGGTTTATGGCAATAAAAAAATCTTAAGCCCTTGTATTACCAGAAGCTTTCATGTAATGGGTGTTGAAGGTACTAAACACCTACATGCGGACACTTAGTTAGAGCATGGGACTACATGCAAGATTTCTCCTACATGATTTACTCCCTGATTTGCTCCTTCTTTAACTCTGCAAATGGCTAGTTCTTCTGCATGATTTACTCCTTGATTTGCTCCTCCTCTCACTCCGCAACTGGCCATTTCTCTCCGGAACTTGTTGTAGGTGTTGAGTCCTCTCATTGATCACCACTATGGTGCATTACCTTGGGATCTTCACCAAATAATGCTATATCATGAGCATTCTAACCTATTTTCTAATAAATCATTCTTTTGTTCTTTCGATTTTCTTTTAGTGTTTTTGCTCTGCAAAGTTGTGTGTTCAACCTTTACTAGCTAGATTCATCTGTGCGGGTTTTCTAACACATTTACATGGTATCAGAGCCCATAGGTTGCTAGATAAAAGGCACACTAGTACTTTATTTTGCAAGTATTACAGCTTGGAGATCAAAGATCGACAAAAAAATGGAGTTTCCCAAAGCATCGATCCTAACACCGTACAACTATCACGAATGGAAGAACCAAATGGCTCGATACCTTCGTCAGAAAGGGTTGTACAGGATTACCATGGCTGCAGAAGTGGAACCCACTTTAGCCAGAGAGAAATCCAAGTACCTCAACTTCATGGATGAGGCCCATGGATCCATATGCATGTGCATCTCCCCAGAGTTGCAGTTTCATCTATTTGCCTGCAATACTCCCAATCAGATTTGGAAAAAGGTTGAAGAACTCTACAGGAAACAGGATGAGATGAAAGACATCTGCTCGAAGTGGAGCTGCTGGCATTGGATCCACGGAACTATGACAAAATTCAAGACTTCTTCACCAAATATAATGATATATTGCTGCAACTCAAGGGTTGTGGAATTGACAAATCCAAGCAGGAGAGTCGCCAAGTTCTCTCTATTATGTGAAAGCTTGGACCGGAATACTCCATATTTGTGTCTACATTTCATTCAATAAGGCTCGCAACAGGTAAATCCTACACTATGCCTTCTCTCAAAGACTTCATGGAGTCCCTTACTTTTGAGCAAGATAAACTCATTGGCATGGGGAAAATCAAACCTCCAAAAGTGCACATACTTGTTGTGCATGATGGCAGCCAAAATAAAAATCATAGATCTGATTCAAATCAGAAAAATCAGCAACAAAAAGGCAAGGGAAAAGTGCATTCCCATCCAAAGAAGGAAGGGTACACCAAGCCCTTCAATGACTCCTCCGACTCTAGAAATGAGAAAGGGAAGAAAGGAGACAAATGCACCTACTGTCACCAAGGATTCCATCCAGAATCCTCCTACATGAAGAAACAAATTGACCAAATGATAGAAATCCTTCAGAAGAACAACCTTGGGGACCACATGCCTCAGGGCGCCAAGAAGAAAACTGAGGATCCACCACACGGGAAAGGTAAAAAATTTCATGCTTTAGCTGCAATTAATTCTTCCCCTGATGCATTGATTATAGATTCTGGTGCATCACATCATATGGCTATTGGAAAGGAAGTCTATTCCTCTTTGGATACATGAAAAGGACCTGCCATCCTCATGGGAGATGACTCACCTATTGAAGTCACCAGAAAAGGTAGAGTGGAACTTTTACACGGAAGCTTTGAAGATGTACTTCATGTTCCAAAACTTTCAGTAAACTTGCTTTCAGTTTATCAGATCACTCATTCTGGCAAGAGAAAGAGAGTGGAATTCACTCCAGATGCAGTGAACATATATGACCTACATAGCAACTCCAAAATTGCAACTGGTGAAGTAAACAATGGAGCCAGACTGTATACATTTTTTGAATTTATTGAACCTGAATCCTCCTTATTGCTTACACACGCTTGTTGTGGGGAAAAATGCCTATGCAGGACGATCCTATCCACCTAAGGTGTGACAGTGCCTTAGCAACAAACAGAGACAGCTATTCTAGTATTCTTCCTTTATGAATTAAGAATGAAGAGAGAGATGGATGGACTAACCGGTGTCTTCCGTTTGTCCCTCGATCCGGCTTCTCTTCTCTTGGAGAGTTCCTAGCCGCTTGCCTTCTCGCTCGCCCAGCTTCAAGAGGTTTCTGCAAGATCAAAAGAAGAGAACACTACACAAGACATGGATTCATATTCATAACTAGTTCAAGATTAGAAATAAACCAAACACACTAATGTAATCATACATCAAAGATACATCAGTATATAGGAGAAAATAAGATAGCTTTATTGATGAATAACAAGGTTCAGGAAGAGATACAACCTAGAGGGCTCCAATCCAGCATCTCCTTCCCAGAAAATCGAATTCCTATCTTCACCCCCTTCAAAGTATTAAGCACCCAATGATTCCAATCTCAAACCAACAACAATTCTTTGCAATAACAAAATTCCAGCCTCTAGATCTCATGGAGGAGAGATCCATATATAGATGTTTGGAGAGAGGATGAGACAGCTTGAGATCTGACTAGTGTCCTCTCCCTTTGTCAGTTCTTGATTCCACTTGGAGGTTCTTGCTTCCACTTGGAGATTTGGAACCTCTTACTCATCACCAGTCGAATTCACTGAGGCAAGTGTCATTGAGGAAGATTCTGGAAGCTTCCTGGGTCTTGACACCTCTTGGAATGAACTTGCCACATGTCAACTCTCACTCAGCACAGGTAGTCAGTGTTTTCTTTGACATTCAGCGCAGGTAACCAGCGTTGGCTTTGACATTCAGTGCAGACAGCTAGTGTGGCCACTGAAATGATCCTGAATTGACTTGTTTTTGAGCAGTTTCTGGTGGAGAACTTCTGTGAATTGCTGTGGTTTGTTAGCCTTGTTCCTCTAGGGGTAGGAACAACATGTTTAGGGCTTTGGATCCCTTAGATTATGGACATTTCATGCTCAATGCTGTAAGGCACAAAAATGTCTATAACAGTTGCCCCTAAAGTATGAGGCCGTTTATCGGGTGAAATGCTTTATCAGGGGGATCCGAAGTTCATCCAATGCTGGGAGGAGACCTGTAATAAGATACAATACAATACATTATTTTTCATACTGCTTTCATGATCTAGCTGAGGTGGGCATTCCCATGCTCAACTTTATAAATTCATTCTTTTGTACATAGAAGAGACAATCGTCTGATGGTAGACTGATAATTTTGATGAAATTATCATCCTTTGAGTAGGATGATTATCTGCTGCAATGATGTACATGTCAATGTCTTTATCTTTCCTGAATATATACGCAGCCCGGATGGATGAAACTAGATCCGGGGTCTTCAAACTCGTTCGAACTTCACTCTAAGTACAAGTCGATCCATGTGAGAAATGTTCTGAAGTCGAACATGGAAATACATCGCTTGATTACCGGTCAATGATGTAAACCGTTAACAAGCGTGAGAGGAATCACCGATAATGATAATGACCCTCAAGGTACTGTAGTACAATTCACGTGGTGTGAATAAAGGACTTGGCGTCGAACAACACACAAAATCTTTCGGTCGAAGGTCATTGATGTATACCTGTCGCCGGAAGTGAGAAACTTGCCATTGAGGCATGCAAGCTTCAAAGTACTGAAGGGGTTGTTCCTAGACCAACTTCTTGGATAATGAGCTGATGTCGACAAGTAGCGATCTGTCAAAGGAGGGCCTTAATGAATCCCACATCAATGACATGGAACGGAGCTAATGATTTTGATGGAGGTGAAAACGATCTGTGACATATGATTCAGGGTGGCAGTCATGAAAGGATGAAGGATAATGTATGGCAGTGGATGGGACACGGTTGACTTTTTTGAACGACTTCTCTTGAACATATGGCGACACTGATGCGATGGATAGGTAGCATTACCCCAAATATGGATGGTATGGCGAGACCATGGTGATGTGACCGGCGAATGAAACAACCCAACCCGATTGTGGTATGGAGGAAAAGTGTCATGTTCAAGAGCGACTTGCTACCATCAAAGTTTTCTTGAGTTTCTCCCAATTTTTCCCTAGTCATTGCTGACCAGTACCCCTTTATTTTTGTCAAGCTTGAGGAGGATAACATATGCTTATTCTATAACCTGCCCTTCGGGCAAGCCCATCGCTATGTTTTAACAAGCCCAGCGATAGTGAAACTCGTTCTCGTCTAAAGACAAGTTTGTCGCTATTTAATGATTTTAACGAGTCTAACGACAAGGATAACTCGGTCCTTTTCATTTTTAGGGAGTCTGAAAAGGTACATAAAGTTAACTCCAAAAGTCCTTTTTCGTCATCTAATCCCTTAAGTCCGAAAAAGTATAAAACAATACAGAAGGGATGAGTTTTCGATAGTTTTAACAAGCCGAATAAAACAAGTGCTCGATATTTTTGTGCAATAATCCCTCAAGTCCAAAAAGATTAAAATCTAGAGGAGGGATAGCTCTTCCGGTCGCTTTAAGGAGCTAGAAGGCCAAAACTCGACAATTTTTTCATATTTTACGAGTCAGATGAAAAGAGCTTAAAGAAGACTCGTCTTTTGAGGAACGAGTGATGAAACGGGTTATCAGCTGATTCCAGGTACATGTTGGAATTTTCCAATCACGGCAGTGTCACAAGGATGGCTAGTGAAATCACTCTTCGCAGCTGTTCCTCAAAATGGGTAAACAATCATATGGAGGTGAACGATCGGCCAATGGAAAAGTGGAGGTGACGGTGCAAACACGACCAAGGCTTTAATGGCTGATGATATTACATTCACAGTGGTTATTTACCGGGATAATTCATTTTTTAATGAGCTTAAACGCGGGTGGAAACATTTGCTCGATCTTATGTTTATTTTTTAACGAGCATGAACTGTGTGCTAAAACTGCTCGATTCTTATATGGTCAAATTTTTTATTTTTTACCATAACTAGCTTTGCCCTTTTTCAAAGATAGTACTGTATCCTCAATTGCTGCATCAAAATAGTTAGAAATGAATAACATTTGCTTGAAAATGAGATTAGAACCCTAATATTTCGCTTCAAACTACGTAAAAAGCAATTAAAAAGTGTTTTTACCTCTCATTTTACCATTTCATTTGAACTTGGTTTGTTGGAGCTTTGGAGGTGCCTCTTCCCCCTCGATTTTCATCAGCTGATTCTGGGAGATTCTGCGGACGATTTTCGGCGCCGTCTGGACCAGGTAGGAGCTAAACCCTAGCTCTTTCTTTTCATGGTTTCCTTTTCCCATTCTGTGCCTGTTTTCCTGTCCCCCTGAGCCCCTGGGGTTTTGCTAGGGCGTTCTGCCATCAGCGCAGGTAGTTCACTCGGAACTTGCGTTGAATGTCAAGCTGCATGAAGGCAATTTGACCTTCAATGCAGGTGGAACACTAGCCAGTTGCGTTGGGCATAGAAAAATAGTTTTGTTGCACAGTTTTTGACGAAAATTTTGCCTGTTTCTCATCAAATCCAGGATCTTACTCTTTCTCTTGTTTGTTTTGCAAGGACTTTTGAGCAAAATGACCCTTACATGGCGAGAACAAGAACATGAAGAAGAGGACATGATTGCGCTCCATGACCCTATCACAGTGAACGCGCTGCGGAACTGTGGCCTGCTGAAGTTCTTCCGTATCTCTAGTATGAGAGCACAGATCTCCTTACTACAATATATGCTTGATGCTTGGGATCCTATCAACCAAGTATTCCAGATTAGGGGCAAATCCATCCCCTTGACCATAGTAGACATTTACTTCTTGACTGGATTGTCAAGGCGGGGTGCCCCGATTTCTTTGTCAGGTTCGGCCCGAGGGAATGACTCCGTGAGAGATTATGTCCACCAGTATTGCAGGGAAGGATCTCAGCCGAGCAGAGACGGCAAGGTCATTATCTGTGAGATTACTGATAGGTCTCTCAGGTCCATTCTATATACTATTGGTAGGATGGCCGTTAGCGCATCTCTTCATGTTGCCAACAGATCCTATGTGCAACACGCCTTGGAGTGCCTCCAACCGAAAGTATTCAACTGGTGTGATGCAGTACTTCTTCAAATGAAAGGTCAGCTGACCAAGGTAAAGGACGGGAAGCTGAAGAACTTTGGATTTGGTTCTATTTTGACTGCCTTTGCCTTGGAGAAGATACCACTGATGCAGCCTGAGTATATCACACTCGACTTTCCTTCTCCTATCGAGCCACGCATGCAGAGATAGGTTGATCACATGTCCAGGCATGCTGGTCAATCTCAGATTTCTTTCACTGATACCTTCTTCAGGTGGTTCGAGTGTCAGGAGATGGTCTATTCCGAGTATCCATATGTTGGTATGGATTTCCGAGGTGATCCGGACTTGGTACTGCCGGACGGCGAACAATGGGGCGCTATTGGTAAAAATCTTCGACCACATTACTATTTACTGTTTGTATTTATAATATCCTTGTGCTTTATTCTATCAACACTTTAATCGAACTCATGTGTGCATGCAGATGTTGGTCCTGTTCTTCCAGCAGTTCGCCCAAGAGCGCCAGTTGTTGCCCCAGCAGGGGAGACTGCTGGGAGGGTTATTCTTCGTGACCTTGATGTGGCCGAGACCCTTACAGCTATGCAGGAGCAGGTTGAGAGCCTTACTCTCGGCATTCCCGATGTGAGGATCGATGAGTTACCTTTACAGTTGCAGCGGCATACTACTGGTGTGCCTAGACGATGGACTCATCTCTTACGCATGATTGCACAGGCCGTGACGTGCTATCATGAGCATCACTAGGCTAGGGTGCCCCCTAGCATTTTTGAGTTTTTGGGTCATGCGACCGATTTTTGTCTTGGTTACAGAACATTATGTACAAACGATAAACAACTTATATATATATATTTTGATTTTCGGGGTTTATTTTGGTTGAGTTATATGATCCATATGTACAACATTGATGATGTGTCTCTTTTTATAAATGTCGCAAATGTCTATCTAACACATAGTTTGCTAATGAGTCGGTTAATGTGTTTAAGTTTCTGGAAATATGTTGGTATTGAATTAAATCAAATTGTCTTTCCAAAATCTTAACCCTTAGGAACATGCGATAAATAGCTGGGTTGCGAACAGAATATATACCATTGAGTTGTAGTATTACGAGTTGTGAGTCTAGCCTGATGATTAGTCAGCGTATACCATGGGTGATGGCATCAGAGAGTAGTTCTATCAACGCGCTATACTCAGTGATGTTATTCGTTGATTGCCCGATACATACACCTCTGAAACTTACTAACTCGCCACTTGGATAAAAAATGGCCCAGGTTGCGGAGGACAGGTTCCGCGAACTACGACTCGCTCCGTCGGCATATCCAACACATGCCTCCAGAAGGTTTGACATCTGCAATAAATGTAAAAAGGTGGATTACTCGACCAAAACAAACACTTTAGCGAAAACAAAATACAACAAAAGCATACAGGTTACTATTTAAGCATAGTAACGCTTGAGGTACAACCCATTACGGGGTTGCGCCAGTGGAATTCCGTCATAATCCATTAACTCGTAGGCTCCTTTTGTTAACACTCGTTTAACAATATAGGGGCCCATCCATAAAGAATTAAATTTACCTGCTCCCGATTTATCGGATTCTTGGTCATAAAGTAAGACCAAGTCACCTTCTGAGAAGACACGGGGTTTGACATTCTTGTCGAACTGCGCCTTGACTCGTTTCTTATGGGCTTCATTAGCCAAAGCGGCATCATGATGGGTTTCATCCAATTGGATTAATTCCAAGAAACGAGCCTCTTCTTCCGAAGTTTCGGGGAGGAGATCAATCGCGAGTTTAAGAGACGAGATTTCACACTGGATTAGCAAGACTGATTCCAGGCCATACACCAGTTGGAAAGGTGTGAACCCAGTCGCATTCCTTACCGATGTTCGGTAAGCCCACAAGGCTGAGTACAGGATTAGGTGCCACCTTCTTTTGTGAACTCCGATCATCCTTTGCAACATACACTTCAGGACCTTGTTGATTGCTTCAACGTGTCCGTTGGCTTGTGGATAATACGGGGTAGAGCTGTCGTGAGATAGACCTAGTTTGGCAGCTAATTCAACCATCATGTGATTGCGAAAATGAGATCCATGATCTGTAACTATGGCCTGTGGTACGCCGAACCTGGTGACTACATGATTGAAAAAGAAAAGGGCAGTTGTTTCACCATTGTTATCTAATGTAGGCATCGCCTCGGCTCATTTGGTAAAATAGTCAACAGCGACTATAATATACCCATGCCCCCCGGTCGAGGTGGGGTTACATGTCATGAAATCGATGCCCCATTTGGCGAAAGGCCCAACAGCAACTATTGGCTGTAAAGGTGCGGGTGGTCTTCTGGTTTTGCTATCAAAATTTTGACAAGCATCGCAACTTCTCACTGCGGTTAGCAATCTTTGAAAATGGTTGGCCAGAAGTATCTTGCTCGTAAAATTTTCTATGTTGTAGCATATCCAGATTGATGCCCTCCACACGCGCCTGAATGACACTCATTCAGGGCTTTTTCGGCCTCTTCATGGGTGAGGCACCTCCTCAGAACTGTATCGATACCACGACGGTAAAGTGTATCACCGACTATCATGTAGTCTTTTGCTTGGTATCGTATACGTTTCTGTTCTGAGTGAGAGGTGTCAGGCTTGAACTTTTGGGTTTGGAGATAAATGATTATATCTCCATACCAGTCATTACTTGTAGATATCAGAAACAAACTTTCGTCCACGATTGATTCTTCGGATGTTTCATCGTTGGACGACGATGGGAGATCGCACAATAATTCTGCGAAGACTAAAGCTTTCTTTGATTTGGATTTTACAAATTCCAGATCAAACTCTTGAAGGATCACTATCCATTTTGAATATTTTCCCCCCAGCAACTGTCGCGACAATATATAAGTCATGGGGTTACAATCTGATAGAATGGTAGTTTTCCGAAAGAGGACATAATGTCGAAATCTTTGTATCGCTTGAACAACAGCGAGTGCTAGCTTTTCAACGTAAGAATATTTTCTTTCTGTATCATTTAAGTTTTTACTTAAATAATATATTGGATGTTCAATTCCATCGACTTCTTGAACTAAAACCATCGCAATGGTCGTATCTGCTGCAGCCAGATACAGGTTAAAATCTCTTTGATAGTCCGGGGCATACATTAATGATGCTTTTACTAGAGAATCTTTCAGAGCATCAAAGGAAGCTTGCGCCACCTGATCCCAGACAAAAGGTACATCCTTTTTCAAAAGACGAGTATAACCTTTAGCAAGTTCTGCGTAATTTGGAATGAACCTCCTTAGAAAGTTTGCTTTCCCTTGGAGTTTCTGAATCTGAAGCAAATTTGAAGGTGGAGGAAAATTAATGATTGCCTGAACCTTGCAAGGGTCGAGACGAATCCCATCCTTAGAGACCACAAAGCCAAGTAAACAACCAGAACTGACGCAAAATACACATTTGTGCGGATTGAGTCTTATCTTGTAGTGTCGGCAACGTAGAAATATCGCTCTTAAATGCTGCGGATGATCAGTCCGCTTTCGCGAATGAGCTGGAAGGTCATCGAGGTATGCTTGAACGATGTTCTTGATGTCATGGAAGGCATAATTCATTGCCCTCTGAAATGTCGCCCCTGCGTTCTTTAAACCAAAGGGTAATTTTCGATAAGCGAATGTGCCCCACGGACAAATGAATGCGGTCTTTGACTGGTCCTGTGGGCCGATATTTATTTGATTATACCTGGAAAATCTATCCATGAATGAAAATATTTCACATCCAGCGCATTCATCAATTATCTGGTCGATGAAGGGTGTAGGGTAGTTGTCTTTCGGACAAGCTTGGTTTACATCCCTATAATCGACACACACTCTAATTGTCCCTTGTTTCTTCATAACAGGGACAATATTCGATACCCAATCGGTTAGAGGAACCGGGTAGATGAAACCAGCATGGAGAAGTTTTTCAACTTCTGCTTTAATGGCAGCGGCTTTCTTGGGGTGCACCTCCCGAAGCCGTTGTCTTACTGGTTTGACATCAGGATACATCTTAATTTCGTGTTCAACGATACTCGAGTCAATGCCTGGCATTTCATCATATGACCAAGCAAAGACATCTCTGAACTCGTGAAAAAGAGCGTTATATATTTCCAGTTCTGAAGGAGAACATCCTTTGCCGACATAAATATTCTCTACAACATTTGTTTTAGTCGAGATATTTATGGCTATAGTCTATTCAATATTGGATAAGTTTCGCTCAGAATCCACCGTATTTACAGTATTTGATAGGAGATCAAAAAACTGAAGGGTGATAAAGGTCATGCTGAGTATCTTCTTCATATTCCGGAAGAAGGGAACGATGGTGGCAATCATTCCATGGTGCCCCCTCAATCAACATTGATTGTAGAATTCCTTTGTCAGTCCCATGCACTTTCGACCAAGGATCTAATGGGGTACCATATTCTCTACACCTATCTACCCAAACGCTTGATGAGCGTTGACTTGGGTTCGCCTCCCATGCCCGAAACATTAATTGCTACAATATTTCTATAGGGCTTGGGGGCAAAACCATTTCATGATCCATGTTGATATCGTCTTCTGAGATCTTCGTGGAAGATATCATGTTGCAGGCTCCTACCAACGCTACTTCTCCTATATAGATTGGAGGTGGAAGTGCGAAAGTTCCCATTAATGTGGGGTCTTTCAGTAGGCCTACTCCGATGTCTTGAAGCGAATGGTTGCTTCCATGGATCATGGGAATGCTTCCTGTAACTTGTGAACCATTAGGGAGGAAGTCTTGTTGGTCGACGATCAAAATCCCTCCTTGAAAATGGAATGCGATCTTCCTAAAATAAGTCGACACTACAGCTGCCATGGCATATATCCACGGTCTTCCCAGTAGGATGTTGTAGTCAAGATTCCCATCGATGACTTCAACATCTATTTCCACTGTTTTTCCTCCCAGTTCAACCTTCAAGTTATTTAGGATACCGCACGGGGTATATGTCCTTCCATCGAATGCTTTTAATGTCGTCGAATATCGCGACAAGGTTGGAGATCCTAAAGTTTTCCAGCAACTCATCAACATAATACATGTAGATGCCCCCTCATCAATAATTGTTCGGTGAATAGTTTTGTTGAGGGCTTTCACTTGAATAAGGAAAGCTAGTTGAGCTGGTAACTGAGGATCGTATCCTTTGTGGTCGAAGGATACAAGATTGGAATCCTTAGGGTCAACCCCACCAATAGCCGATAACAAAGCCTGCCTTTGGGATGGGCAATTTTGTAGTACTTCAAGAGTCGACATAGCGGATGGCGATTGGGCCAAATCTTCCACTATGTTATAATGCTATGCCGTTCTGGCGCGAGGATTAAACGTCGACTTGTGTACTACTCCCTTTGGCGGTTTTATTATTAATTCAGGAATGATGGGCGGTACAACTTCTGTCGAAGTTGTTGTCGAACTACTTGGTTGATCTTTACCTTTGTCATTCGACAGCTGCGGATTCTCGTAATCTTTGTTCCTTGTCGAAATCAAAGCATCATTTTGTTGCTTGGAGATCGACAACATTAGCACTTGCGACGGGGAAGCATTTCCACTATCAACCAGATTTTGACCTGGATTTGGGAACGGATCAGTTAACACAGCTGAGGTTTGCGAACTTTTGAAGAACCTTTTAAGCTCAGCTTTGTATGGACAATCGGCTGTCCAATGATCCTCGTCACATATCATGCATGGACTTTTTGGTTTCCCTTTCCTAGGAGGGTTTGAAGAAGTTTTTTCAAGGGATGACTCACCCTGTTTCTTCTTCTTCCCTTTGTTTTGCTTCTTCTTGCTTCCTGGTTGATTGGTTTCTTTGCCTTTATCTGCTGATATGGCATTTACTTCCGAAGCAAGAATTTCTTCTTTTGCATTTTGATCTGAAGTCTTATGGGCTTTCTTAGACGAAGCCTTTGTTGATTTCGCGTTTGTCATGCCAATCACACCATCGCCGGCATGAGAGTCACTATTTGATCTAGGAGGTGGAGGAATTGAGAATTCCGGTCTAGGGGCGTCAGGTATTTTGTCGTAGAGCGTGCTAGACTGAGTGTAGACTAAGTCTAGATATTGTGCACGAGCAATAACTTGCTCCTCCGTTACGACTCCCCCCTTGGCCACATCTTCCGTTATGGCAGGAAGTAACGACTTGATAAACCATTCAGTTAATAACTGGTCGGGAACGTACGTTTTTACCATCCTACGACGACGATGCCACTCATGTATATGATCAGATATGTGAGTGGCTGTTGTCTGCTTGAAGTTGGTTAAGATTTTCGTTCCCATTTCATACCTTATCGGTAATTGAAAATGGGTTAAGAATGTCGTGGCTAAGGTGCTGAAATTGTCGAACGAGGCTCTAGGTAATTCAATATACCATTTAGCCGTTGGACCCGTTAACGTCCTCTGAAAAAGGCGAAGTCTTATCGAATCATCATTTAAGGTGTTTGATGAACACCACAGATGAAAGGTCATCACGTGATTCGATGGATCTTCACCTGGATTTCCATTAAATTTAGGAATGTCCGAAGGAAGCTTGTGAGGAATCGCTGGCCACCAAGGGGCGTAAGCAATTGGATCGTTTGTTAACCGGTGTAAATCGGGTAACTCTAAAGTTGCCACGAATGGTAACTGTTGATTCAGGTTAGGTGAAGCATACCCAGGGTATGATGGAATCGCCTGAGCAGTGGGCCTTTGCATACCAGCATAATGTAATTGATGCTGGTATGACTGATACAGTTGGTGGACTTGACCATTGTAAAGCGGTTGGTTTTAACCGTTTTGAATATACGGTTGTCCACTGTTCGCAAAGATATGCTCCTCAGAACCTTGGTACACTTGCTGGAATTGTGGTTGTTGGTATTGCACCAGCCATGGTTGTGAAGCCATGTTCTGTTGTGCTATACTAATCGTTGGACCAAGGTGTGGGGTAATTGTACCCGTTTGGACCTGTGTCGCCCCACCAGTAGGCGATTGTGGTTGAGTCACAGGGTCAAGGGGCTGTTGCATTACAACCTGAGAAATCTGAGGTTGACATACAATAGGCAACATTTGAACTTGCGACACTGTCACAATGTCCGGTGTGGTCGGGATGTTCGACATAGGTACACACTATTGCATTGAATATACAACCCTTGGTTGTTGAGGTAACATAGGTACCCAACCACTTGATGTAACTCCAGTATAACCTGAATACTGTTGTGAACTCCCGTATGGATACCCTCTCGGAGGGGGTAATGAAAGGGCATACTGCCCCCCATACGGTAGCAATCCGGAACTCAAGGGGATTGTTTGTCCTTGGGGACTGGATTTCCCAAATTGACCTCCAAATGGATCAATCTGGCGAGTTTCAACATAAGAGTTGCCGGATATTATTCCGAATGAACAAACTGGAACAGACCACACTGTCGAAATAGTCCCTGGGTGGACTCCTTCTAGCGGTTGTGAGCTAGTTGGGACAGATGGTATGCCGGAAAACATTTTCGGAGTGACGACAGGGGGTTCTGATGTCGCTGTGTCATTCGACACAGTCGTAGATGTTGACGGTTGTTCAGACATTTTGAGTCTATCCAATAGATTTCCTAGCGATTCTAGAGGAACTCCCACTGGTGATAGACTAACTTCTGATGTAGAAGGAAATAGAGTGACCCCTACTCCAAAATGTGCTGTAGTACTTGCTTGCGGATCCTCTACAATTTCCTCTATCGCAATCAAACCAGGTGGAAGGGGAAGACCGTCAGGTCCGTAAAATATTTCTGGTGCCAAAGAAGGGGTTGAATCGACAGCGACATTTGTTTGAGGAGCAAGACTCTCTGAACCGGTTACAGATGGAACTGGTTCAGTAACGCAAGTATTTGCTCCGAGACTAGGATCAGTGTTACTGTCCCTCTGTGGCTGTTGAACTTCTTCTATAGAGGCAGGGTTTCCAGAAATGTTTGGAGTAACCGGAATCTCAGATGTCGTTGGAACACTTGTTCTAACTTTGATAGGAGATTTCGAACCAGTTAAACAAGTTCGCTTTGTCCGTACTGTTTTCGATTCCGGAGACAAAGACGGTTGACTCGTAAGCCTCCGCGAATGGCGGGGTTTCAATTGAATTTCTTCCACGATTGCGGATTACTCAATCAACCAAAATACAAAATGGGAAAGTGTGTTTCCGAATTAAATGAATTTTTTAGACGCTTTTAGACACAACTTGCTTTTTCACTTTTAAAGAGTCGAGAAAAAGCTAAAGATGACTCTAGTGTCCTTCGATGTTTTAATGAGCTCGAAGTGACAAATGCTCGGATGGACGTTTTCCGTTATAGAGTCTGAAAAAGGCCAAAAGGAACTGCTCTGAAGTTCTAGGCAGAGGGTGTGCCAAACTTTTCGCAAAACCACAGAATACTTTTTAGGGTACGGGCGATCGATCTTCCTGAATGTTGTGTTCAGTGCATTGCGATCAGTAGGGCGGCCGACACGGCTTCCTAAGGATAAAGGTTTTATGCCTATAGGGGTCTCCCAATATATACGCGACGGTACGTGGGAGCACAATCCGTACTGGCGCTATCGTCCCTCAGGAGGAATCACCCACCATCAATGAGATCGACAGTCACTAGGCTTTACAACGCCGGAACACATCTCTAGCCTAGACCTCTATGTTGTGCGTTATGTTGCAAAGCGTTGTTAAGTTAATTCAATTTATTTTAGGTTGATCTTTTTAGAAGTTTGCCTTTTGAGGTTCACCACGAGATGTATGATACAATTCCTAAATGCAGTCTACAGATGATAAGCAAGCTTTATATCTTTTCAACTTTGAAAATCCTAGCTACTAAGGGAAAAGAAAGACACCATCTTTTCTCAAAGAGAAATCAACACACTCTAATGCACTTTTCCTAAATCAGACATGCAAACTATCAAGATGCAAATGCACAATGCAGGTGTTTGTTTTCCACTTTCTTAGTATTGATGCCTACAAAGAAAGCTTTTTGTACAACTTTGAATTTGCTTTTAAATGACCAATACAAACAAGTTTGCTTTTTCAAAATCAGAGAGGGTAGAAGAGATTACAACACTTAACGATTTTCGAAATGAATACTTGTTTCGACACTTAAAAGAGACAAACTCAAACCAAATGCAAAAGTAAATGTATAATCAACTGCAAACAGCCAATGAACTCTCTCCTAAGATCACAATCAACAGATCTGAATCAAGGGCTACAGGATGATTATTTCACTCATGCAAAGGAAAACTATAAATGATGCCACAAACACATAAAAACAATCATAGTATTTTTGTACAAAAGGAGGCGGAATCTAAGCAGAGAAAAGGAGTTATCACACTGGTACCTATGCTGGTTACAGACTGCAAAAATTAGAGATCAAAACAAGGCAAAACAGAGCAGAGAACCCCAGCTGCACAAGGCCAAACTGGATCAGCGCAACCTCAACACAGGGGTTTTGACATTCAGCATAGGTAGCCTTCATGGGCCTGCGTTGAAATGCAGAATCCCTTCACAGGGTCTACGTTGAAGGAGAAACTCTCGTTTCTCACTGGTTCTGAGTCACAGATTGCTATTTAATCTACTGTTTCAGGCCAAATAAAAGAAACAAGAAAGGTGTAATCAAAGAGATGCTTTGAGGGAGTACTAAGATCTATCACAAAGGATCATCAAATCATTTGTGAGTCCCTTGTTCAGATCATAGACAAGTCCAGTGATTGGATCAAAGCAGCGACTGTCTACTTTGCATCTGGGAGTAGCAGATGCAGTTCGATTGTTGCTGTCGAGTCTATGAAACAAACAATGATAGAAACACAAATAAAATGACTAAACAGATCTCCCCAGTGGAGTAGCTAATTTGTTGTGGGGAAAAATGCCTATGCAGGACGATCCTATCCACCTAAGGTGTGACAGTGCCTTAGCAACAAACAGAGACAACTATTCTAGTTTTCTTCCTTTATGAAATAAGAATGAAGAGAGAGATGGATGGACTAACCGGTGTCTTCCGTTTGTCCCTCAATCTGGCTTCTCTTCTCTTGGAGAGTTCCCAGCCGCTTGCCTTCTCGCTCGCCCAGCTTCAAGAGGTTTCTGCAAGATCACAAGAAGAGAACACTACACAAGACATGGATTCATATTCATAACTAGTTTAGGATTAGAAATAAACCAAACACACTAATGTAATCATACATCAAAGATACATCAGTATATAGGAGAAAACAAGATAGCTTTATTGATGAATAACAAGGTTCAGGAAGAGATACAACCCATAGGGCTCCAATCCAGCATCTCCTTCCCAGCAAATGGAATTCCTACCTTCACCCCCTTCAAAGTATTAAGCACCCAATGATTCCAATCTCAAACCAACAACAATTCTTTGCAATAACAAAATTCCAGCCTCTGGATCTCATGGAGGAGAGATCCATATATAGATGTTTGGAGAGAGGATGAGTCAGCTTGAGATCTGACTAGTTTCCTCTCCCTCTGTCAGTTCTTGATTCCACTTGGAGGTTCTTGCTTCCACTTGGAGATTTGGAACCTCTTACTCATCACCAGTCGAATTCACTGAGGCAAGTGTCATTGAGGAAGATTCTGGAAGCTTCCTGGGTCTTGACACCTCTTGGAATGAACTTGCCACATGTCAACTCTCGCTCAGCGCAGGTAGCTAGTGTTGTCTTTGACATTCAGCGCAGGTAGCCAGTGTTGGCTTTGACATTCAGCGCAGACAGCTAGTGTAGCCACTGAAATGATCCTGAATTGACTTGTTTTTGAGCAGTTTCTGGTGGAGAACTTCTGTGAATTGCTGTGGTTTGTTAGCCTTGTTGCTCTAGGGGTAGGAACAACATGTTTAGGGCTTTGGATCCCTTAGATTATGGACATTTCATGCTCAATGCTGTAAGGCACAAAAATTTCTATAACAACGCTGATGATAGGCTTTGGCATCAGATGTTTGGTCACTTAAATTATAGGTAATTGTCGCAGCTAAGCAAGCATGAGATGGTGGAAGGCTTGCCAAATATCGGTTTCTCCAAAGGAGTTTGTGAAGGGTGTGTCCTTGGCAAACATCCTAGTGAAAATTTTGACACCAGCAAGACTCACAGAGCATCCTCTCCTCTAGATCTGATCCATAGTGATCTCATGGGGCCTTTTCCTCATCCTTCCATCAACAAAGCAAGGTATGTGCTTACGTTTATTGATGATTTCTCACGGTATACTTGGGTGTATCTTCTTAGGGACAAATATGAAGTTTTTGCGCACTTTGAAGATTTCAAAGCACTAGTTGAGACACAATCAGAGAGAAAGATCAAAGCCCTCCGTACAGACAATGGGGGGGGGGGGGGGGGGGAATATGTTAACACAACAATTCAGAACCTTTGCCTTGAGTCTGGCATATAGTTGCAATACATAGTTCCATACACTCCGGAGTAGAACGGAGTTGCTGAGAGAAAGAACCGATCTCTTAAAGATATGGCTTCCTGCATGTTGCATGCTAAGTCACTACCTCATAAGCTACGGGCTGAATCACTTAACTGTAATAACTACATCCAGAACAGATCTCCTCATACGTCTGTCAATGATCAGACCCACTTCCGTGTTTTTGGCTCCCGAGCATGGGCCAGGATCCCCTCTGAAAAGTGGAAATATTTTGATCCACAGAACATTGAGTGCATCTTTTTTGGATACCTTGATGGTGTGAAGGGATACCGACTCTTGATTTCCTCTACGGATAAGCTGATCATTGAGTGAATTGTCAAATTTGAGGAAAACCTCTCGTATGCACCTCAATTGCTGCATGCAGACACCTTTTATCTACCTCATGTCTGAGATGATGACTCAGTACACTAAAATGCAGATACAGATCATGCAGATGCCACGGTAGAGCATGCAGATGCAGAGACAAAGTCTTCAGATTCAAATCTAGTGCATGCATATGATGATCCACATCCAAGCCTAGATCGGGCTTCTAGTAGTGAATCAACTCCCCCTGTCATAAATCAGAGAACAAGGAGCTTACGTGAGATATATGCACAAGACCACCCACCTCCTAGAAATGGTCTTATGGGGGATAATTATGATCCGCAGAGGACTAGCCCAGAGATTACTGAGTCTCCTCTTGCCCTCATTGCCACTGAACCAACGTCATCCTGGCATTGTCATTTGGTTCAGCCTTCTGATCTGTAGTCTTATGCTGAGGCTGCTGGGCATCCATCTTGGGAGTCTGCATGGAGGAGGAGTATAACTCCCTCCTCGAGAACCAGACCTGGGATCTAGTCCACCTTCCTTCAAGAAGGAAACCTGTCCGATGCAAATGGGTCTATAGGACCAAGAACACTACAAGTGGGAAAATCACCAACAGAAAGCTAGGCTAGTAGCCAAAGGCTTCCAGCAAGTGCATGGCATTGATTATGATGAGACCTTTGCTCCAGTAGTGAAGATGGATTCCATATGCCTTGCACTTTCCATTGCATCTGCCCAAGGGTGTGAAGTACATCAGATGGATGTGAAGAATGCCTTTCTTCACGGAGACCTATCTAAGGAGATCTACATGGAGCAGCCACATGGTTTCATTCAGGATTCATCTTTGGTCTGCAAACTGAAGAAATTTCTCTACGGCCTTAAGCAAGCCCCAAGAGCTTGGTATGCGAAGATGGATTTTTTTCTCTTATCACAAAACTTTTAAAGATGTAAGTATGATACGAATGTTTACATGCTCAGGGCACATGATTCTCTTCTTATCTTAGTTTTTTATGTGTATGATCTCCTGATCATCGGCAGCTCGGCTTCAGCCATTGCTGCAGTCAAGAGGGCCTTGAATGATAGGTTCTTGATGACGGACATGGGTCCATTACACTTCTTTCTTGGTCTTGAGATCAACCAGGATGCCACAGGCATCAAACTCTCTCAGGCTAAGTATGCACAGGATCTCCTCGAGAGATTTCACATGACTGTTTGCAAGCCAGCACCGACTCCTTTTCTATCTGGGGTCCACCTTGAGGATGGAGGTGACACTCCATTAGTTGACAATACTCTCTACCGACAGCTAGTGGGGAGCTTATTGTACCTCACCCACTCCATACCAGATCTCTCATATGCAGCAGGGGCGGTTTCCAGATACATGCAGGAGCTGCATGAGCTACACTGGAATGCTGCCAAGTGCATCCTTTGATATGTGCAAGGCACCATCACCTTCAGGATTCACTATGCAACAGGCTATTGAATCTCCTTGGCATCACTGATTCTGATTGGGCAGGCTACAACATTGATCGCAAGTCACCCTCTGGATATTCACTTACTCTATGGTTTGGCCTATCTGTTGGTCGAGCAAGAAGCAGGCTACTATTGCTCTCTCTTCAGTCGAGGCTGAGTACAGAGGAGTAGTCAACATCACCATTCAGGGCCTATGGCTACAAAACTTCCTCACTGAGTTGGCCGTCCAGTTCCACCAGCCCATTGTCATCTGGTGTGACAACCTGAGCACTCTCAAATTTGCAGGTATCCAGTATAGCGGCAACGGACGAAGCACATAGAGATCCATATGCACTACATTAGAGACTTAGTACATGATTGGGTCATTGATTTGAATTTTTGTCCTTCAAGAGAACAGACTATAGATATATTCACCAAGACATTCACTGAGCAGAATGTTTGCTCTCTACGCAGCCGTCTTGGAGTGAAGGACACAATTGCTTAGCCAATGTCTTTTCTTCCTCTTTTCTTTTGATTACATTGTATTTTGAGGGGGTTTTTTTGCACGAGGTTTTCCCCAGGGGTTTTTCTTTTGATTACATTGTATTTTGAGGGGGGGTTCAGTCATTGTTACAAGGAAATTGTGTCAAACGAATGCATGGGATATTAGCAGTGAAGACTTGAAGCACGCGATTTCTATTATGCAGAGATCGCGATGTTTCAGTAATCCAATTAACTCAGAAATGTTGGTTAATGCATTAATTATCTGCATTGTTAGAGAAAATAATAAATCAAAAGAGATGAAAGATGTCGGTGACGAACAGTTGCTTGAAGCCGAAGCCGAGGGGCGGCATAGTTGTGAAGCCCTTGAACTGGGTCTTTCTCTTGTCAAAGATATATTTATGACAGAAGGCCCATCAGTTGCTCATATCGTCGGAGAAAGTTGGAATATAGCAGAAGAGATCATTCGCATGTTTAAACATTCTACACGTCAAGACGCGAATGAGGATGAAACTCTAGAATTGCACAACTTGGATTGGATATCTTCTTAGCTATATGGAGAATTGGAGGAATTATATGGAGAATTGGAGGACTTCTCCTAGAATTTGTAAAATCAGAAAGTACTGTTCCAGTTTGAACGTGAAGATGCATTGGGGACTAACTTGGTGATTTTATTTATGTTTGCAATACGTGACAGCTTAGAAAAAATCTATGTTTAGATTACTTAGCTTAACTCCATCTGTTTATCTGTTTGTGTTATTGTAATCTAGAAATAGAACTCCATCTGTCTTAGTATTTCTCCACTGGGATTATTTAATGTGATATAATGATGTCAGGTTACAACATAAAGCTTTATGTCAATAAGATGTATTAATGGTTATTACATTATATGGATTTCTTATTCCATTTCTAAGGTTACTTTATTTAAGGATGGTAAGTTTATTTGATGATCAATTAAGTTATATGGAATAAGTCATTGGAAATATTACATGCTAGTATATTTGGTATAAAAAAATTCTAATATAGTGTATTTTTGCATGAGGTCTATTGAGGGATGTTACAAGTATTTCCTCTTTTAATAGTTTGGAGAGTTTTCCTTGAAATAAATAGATTTATCTTTGAAAATCACAACATTCCTATTGAGGTTTTTGTGACACAGATTTTAGCTATTAATGACCTTCTCCCAAAGGACCAAAGGGATAATAATAATAGAATCCTTAATCTAGTAGTCATTGATAGATATCATCCTTGGGCATTTTGTGATAGGGATTCACGAGGAAACCCTCCTAGATGTGGTGGAGGAGCTATACTACATCTTTCAAAGACTCATTTCTCTCTCTAAAAATGGGCTTGGGAGCAGATTCCAACAAGTATATGGAGCTCTCATATTTAAAATTGTGCTCATGTTTGTAATTTACAAAGGATTTTATCATTTACAGGACTTTTGAGGGTCTACCTTCGTTATAAATTCAGTCAAAAGGTCTTATAAATGTCAAAATATGAGACTATTGCCTTTGCTAGAAGAAATATCAAGACTAAAAGATACCATTACCCATTTTTCAATGCTTCAAGTTTATAGGGAACTAAATAGTCAAGAAAATGACCTTTCTAAGGAAAGTTTGTGAGTGAGTTATTTATGTTTATAGGGAACTCAGTAGTCAAGTGGATGGCCTTTCTCATGAAATCCCGTGATTGGATTTTGGGACTTGGTTAATGAAAGAACAACAAAATGATCAATTCTATGAATTTGGTCATAGAACTGTCATTATTAGAGTTGGTCAAATATGATAGATTTATTTTTATTCACATGTTTCAGTAACATTTTGTGGGACTTTTCATTATACATACATGCATACATACTTATCTTGTATGGGTATTTTATGCACACAGACTATGATCTTTGCACTCAATCTTGTTGTAATTATTTTGGACAACAATATTTGCATTAATTTTTGTACGGTTGCATGGCCTCTCTTTTAGGAAAGATCCTAGTGGATCCTCATATTTGAATACATGCTTTTCATGTATGTGTTGAATGTAATTTTACATATTAAATACAATTAAACTTTTTCTAGGGGAAATTATATATGTGTGTGTGTGTTTTGTCTTATATGGTATATACATTGAAATATTTTATTTATGATTCATATTCCACACATTAAAATGTTAATACATGCCAAAGTCATTTTTGGAAGTAGAAAACATATATCCATAAGACTATCTCTCTAAAAAAACTTAATAAGCCAATAAGAATTTTCTCTTTATATATATAATCCATATTAAAAAAAATTAATATATATATATATATATATATATATATATATATATATATATATATATATATATATATATATATATATATATGATTGACATTCTACACATTAAAATGTTAATCCCTGCCATCTCTCTCTCTCTCTCTCTCTCTCTCTCTCTCTCTCTCTCTATATATATATATATATATATATATATATATAGATAATTACTATTTTTAATAGTTAAAATGTGACATTTCAACTCCATATTAAAAAATAAATGAATGAAAAATGCCGCGAAATTCCTACTAATGGAATAAGAATCCTCTCTCTACATGAATATAACTTTGTTAACTCACTGAATTTAATTTTACATATTAAATACAATTAAACTTTTTCTATGGGAAATTATATGTGTGTGTGTGTTTTGTTTTATATGGTACATACATTGAAATATTTTATTTATGATTCATATTTCCTCACATTAAAATGTTAATGCATGCCAAAGTCATTTTTGGAAGTAGAAAACATATATCCGTAAGACTATCTTTCTAAAAGAAACTTAATAAGCCAATAAGAATTATCTCTTTATATATATAATCCATATTAAAAAAAAATATATATATATATATATATATATATATATATATGATTGACATTCTACACATTAAAATGTTAATCCCTGCCCCATATATATATATATATATATATATATATATATATATATATATATATATAGTTAAAATGTGACATTTGAACTCCATATTAAAAAATAAATGAATGAAAAATGCTAGTGAAAATCTTATTAATGGAATAAGAATCCTCTCTCTACATATATATTACTTTTTTAACTAGCTGAATGCAATTTTACATATTAAATACAATTAAACTTTTTCTAGGGGAAATTATATATGTATGTGTGTGATTTGTTTTATATGGTACATACATTGAAATATTTTATTTATGATTCATATTTCACACATTAAAATGTCAATACATGCAAAGTCATATTTGGAAGTAGAAAACATATATCCATAAAACTATCTCTCTAAAAAAATACTTAATATGCCAATAAGAATTATCTCTTTATATATAATCCATATTAAAAAAAATTAATGTATATATATATATATATATATATATAATTTATGATTCACATTCTACACATTAAAATGTTAATCTCTCTCTCTCTCTCTCTATATATATATATATATATATATCTATATATATATATATATATATATATATATATATATATATATATAGATATATATAGATATATATCACATTCTATCAATTAATGTGTTAATATATGCCCCAATAATATTTAGAATATATAAACACATTAACACATTAATTGATAGAATGTGTTAATGTGTTAACATAATATATAAAGGCCTCGATTCTCTCTATATAATATAAATTTTGTTATAAATATATTTGTAAATGTTAGACACAATTTTTTATATATTAATATTTAAAATGTTAATATTAACTCCATATGAAAAATGAAAGAATTAGAAATATATTGATTGTATACAACTCTCTATATATAATCCAATAATATTTAGAAGTACAAAACGTGTATCTATAGAAGTCTTTCTCTCTATATATAATAATTTTTGTTATAAATATATTTGTAAATGCTAGACACAATTTTTATATATATTAATATTTAAAATGTTAATGTTAACTCCATATGAAAAAATGAAAGAATTAGAAATATATTGAGTGTATACAAATCTCTTTATATATAATCCAAATTAAACTTCTTTTACCTTATTATTATTTTTTAAATGCTATATGTCAACTCCATATTAGAAATGCAATAAATCGTGCATGTAATTTACAATGTAAAGCCAAAAACATGAGGAATTTTTTAATTAATTATTATTATTATTATTATTATTATTTTTTACAAAAACTTGATTTAAAACTATGTTATGTAATATGGAAATTGAAATATTTTATTTATGTTTAATAGCAAAATAATTTATTTTATTCTCACTATGATGTAATAACAAATATATAATTTTGCATGGTATCTGTGAAAGAAATACATATCTTTTTAATATTAAAAAGTAATTTTTTCCATTACTTTCAATTACTTTATCTATATATAAATTAATTATAAAATTAAAATAGAAATTAGAGTATTTTATTTATAACCAATATTAAATTTTTTTATTATCACTCTATTTTTATTCATAATAAAAATTAATTTATTATTTATAACATTAGATGACAATATCCCCAGAAATCAATTAACCTATTAAAAAATCTCCACACAATAATTAATATCCATTTAAAAAAAATTACAATTTAATAATTTTTAAATCCCTACATAATATATGGTCTACTGTCTACATATGGCGAGATAATCGAGGCCTTTCTAGGCGCCATATCCCAACCGAAATGTCGTGAGAAGGTTGATCACGTAACTTTTATGTGTTGTTTAATTCCTAAACGAGACATTGTTGACCATGATGCGTTAAACATCCTTCTTGCCAACGTTCGTAGCTTTCCACCAATCTTCTTTCTCATTTGTCGTACACTGGATATAAATATATATAAATATATATATATATATATATATATATATAAATATATATATATATATATATATATATATATATATATATATATATATATATATATATATAAAATTATAATTATAATGTATATAAAAATATATATACAGATATAAATATAAATATTCATGGAATAAAAATCTTCTCTCTACATATATATATAATTTTGTTAATTAGTAACATTATATATATAGATATATCACATTCTATCAATTAATGTGTTAATATATGCCTCAATAATATTTAGAAGTAAAAATAATATTTAGAAGTACAAAATGTGTATCTATAGGAGTCTTTCTCTCTCTATATAATAATTTTTGTTATAAATATATTTGTAAATGTTAGACACAATTTTTTTATATATTAATATTTAAAATGTTAATGTTAACTCCATATGAAAAAATGAAAGAATTAGAAATATATTGATGGTATACAAATCTCTCTATATATAATCCATATTAAACTCTCTTTTAGCTTATTATTATTTCTTAAATGTTATATGTCAACTCCATATTGAAAATGCAATAAATTGCACATGTAATTTACAATGTAAAGCCAAAAACATGAGGAATTTTTTAATTAATTAATTATTATTATTATTTTATTTTTATTTTTTTTTACAAAAACTTGATTTAAAACTATGTTATGTAATATGGAAATTGAAATATTTTATTTATGTTTAATAGCAAAATAATTTATTTTATTCTCACTATGGTGTAATAACAAATATATAATTTTGCATAGTATCTCTAAAAAAAATACATATCTTTTTAATATTAGAAAGTAATTTTTTTCTTTACTTTCAATTACTTTATCTATATATAAATTAATTGTAAAATTAAAATAAAAATTAGAGTATTTTATTTATAACCAATATTAAAATTTTTTATTATCACTCTATTTTTTATTATAATAAACATTAATTTATTGTTTATAAGGTGACAATATCCCCAGAAATCAATTAACCTATTAAAAAATCTCCACACAATAATTAATATCCATTTAAAAAAATTACAATTTAATAATTTTTAAATCCCTACATAATATATTGTCTACTGTCTACATATGGCGAGATAATCGAGGCCTTTCTAGGCGCCATATCCCAACCGAAATGTCGTGAGAAGGTTGATCACGTAACTTTTATGTGTTGTTTAACTCCTAAACGAGACATTGTTGACCATGATGCGTTAAACATCCTTCGTGCCAATGTTCGTAGCTTTCCACCAATCTTCTTTCTCATTTGTCGTACAATATAAATATATATATATATATATATATATATATATATATATATAGAGAGAGAGAGAGTGTATGACAAATGAGAAAGAAATATATATATATAATTTATATATATATATTTTTGAATAAGATTAGTATTATTAAAGTTTATTTTTTAATTAATTAATAAAATTTAATAAAATAAGTTTACAATTTTATATATATAATTATCACTATTGTATTATATATATAAAATTTAATAAGATAAGATAATTTAACCATCACCATCATCATCATATATAAATAATGTTTTTAATTAAAAATGAATAATTTTAAAAATCTTATTTAAGTATTTAAAATATTTAAAAAATTAAACTATATTTATATTCAAATATAATTATAAATTTATTTTCTTAGAATATAATATTTAACATTATTTCTCAACCAAAATTAAATATGTTTTCTAACCTATTATTTACATGACAATTTACATAAATGTATTTTATTTAAATAATAATGATAAGTTTAGATATCAATATAAATTTCAAAATAATATTTTGGGTGTTTATATATATAATAAAAAAAATTAAAATAATAAATATATAGTTAAGTAAAGACATTATTAATTATTTTATATATATATATATATATATATATATATATATAAAAGTAGATTTAATTTTATATGAAAAAGTCATATTTCATTAATGTTATTGAATTTCAAGTGTTTTGTTTTGCATAATTATTTCATAAATTTACAAAAGCTTATTATAATATTTAATGTTTAAGATATACATTTTTCTCTATTATATATATATATATATATGGCTTAGCACAGTTCATGGATTTTGCTATTGAGAAATCATGGGTTCAATTCTCTTGATACTCTTGAGTGATGTTTAGTTGTTGAGTGAGATCACCACAAAGAAGAAAATATATGATTGGTGAATAAATTAAGTTTTATTACAACCTTGTCATGATATAATTCCATGTTTATTGAACAGTACTTACCACTTCACCATTTCAATTAAAATTATTTCACCTCTGTTTTAGTCTTTTAACACCTTATCCTTAATTTCTGTAAATTGCTATTATGTTTTTGATAATGCATATATATACATTCTATTCAAACTTTTTAGGTGGGGAATATCCTACGTTCATTACTAATGTATTTCATAAATGTAAAACACTCTTACATAGGGTTCCCCACAATTTTTTCCAACTGAAAACTAAATCAATGTTTTCTAATTTTATTTTTTATTTATGGTCAATAATATTAAAGTTATAAAATAGACTGTGATTGCATAGAGAATACTTGATTGATGTATGTTGTACAACATATCAATAATATATGTAATAATATTGATAAGTGATAAAATTTCTTAGTCTATAAATAATATCAGAATTGTGAATATGATTCATACAGAAATATTACTACTAAATAAATTAAAATCTACATTTGATTAATCATTGTATCAGAAATAGAAAATTAGAATAAATAATAAAAGAAAATTAGATTAATATGAAAATAATTAAATTAAATGAAAAAGGTGAGATCTTTTAATTTCAAAAGAACATTAAGAATGTTAAGATATATGGAAGATGAAATTTAGGAATGAACCACATAGCTCACAGGTGAGACGTGCAGTGCTGCCAAACATTCATTGCAAAAAAATTTCAAAAGATATAAATATTATAGGAGTCCATTTAGTTAAGGAGTTCAATCAAATTCTTGTAAAATGCAATATAACTCCTAAATACACACACAATCAAAACTACCTAATAAATCCATTCTCCATTATTTTCAAATTTCCCCGTTAATGGAGGAAGGTTTTATTTGCACAGCTAAGATCTACCTAAACAACTCAAAATTAATCTTCCCAAGGGGCTTTGTGAAAATATTAGTAGCATTTTCACAAGTATTACAATATTCAAGAAAAAATTCTTTAGACTAAATCTTCTCTTTAATAATATGAAACTAGGCATCAACATGATTTTTTCTGCATGATAGATTGGATTAGTTTCCAACTTGATCGAACTTTGGTTGTCACAACTGATCAATGTAGCCTTCTTTTGTTCTTCACCAACATCTTGATGAACTCTCCTCAACCAAACAACTTCACAAGTTAATGCAAAAAAATCTTTATACTCTGCCTTAGTGGATGACAAACATACAGTATGTTGTTTCTTGATACACCATGAAACAATCCTGAATCCAATGCTAAAAGCATAACCTGCAATAGGTCTGTTATCTTCTAGATTATCAGCCCAATATGAATCAAAGTAACGTGTCATTTAGATATCAAGTGAATCAGTATACTTAAGATAAAAATAAATTGTTCCTTTCAGTTACATGAGTACATATTTTTCTTCTCTCCAATGGCTTTCTAGAGGTCTTACCAAAAACCGACTTAATACATTAACAAAGTATGCTATGTCAAGTCTGGTTGTAGTAAGATAATTCAAGATTCCAACGAAGTGTATATATGTTGTACAATCTACCTCATTTGAGACATCATCAAAATGAAGTTTCACATTATGTTGCATTGGAAAAAAAGCAAATTTACACTGATCCATTTTAAATTTCTTAAGCAATTCTCTGAAATAATTACCCTAAGAGACAAAAGTCTTATCAACATCTCTGCAAAATTCAAGACCTAAACAGTAATGTAACTAACTAAGATATTTCATCTCAAATACTTGTGACATCTCAACCTTAACTCCATCAATTTGTTTAAATGAATTTCCTGTAATAATTAAATCATCAACATACAATGAAATTAGTACTACATGCCCCTTTGCATCAAATTTGGTATATAGATTTGAATCACATTGGCTCCTCATAAAACCCCATCGAACAAAGAAGGAATATATTTTTTCATATGATGACCTAGGTGCCTGCTTCATCCCATACAAATCTTTCTTTAATATGCAAACTAAATGTTCTCGCCCCCTTTTCATAGACTAATGCAGCCTAAGCCACATCTACCCACATTATGCAAATAAAATTGAATGTCACACTATGTCCCAAGAATTTTATAATTTCATGCTTAGTGAAACCTTCACAAGTCAAGGTTTAATGCTCGTTCAATAAACTCTATGCGGAAACATTTGATTTAACTATCCAAAGTCTGGACCTTTATAAACCTTTGAAAGGAACCTTATAAATCCTTCATTTAGCTTTTGTTAATTCTTATTACACGCGCATATTAACCATACCATGGATTTTAGACTTTGCTTAAAACTCAACTTAAACCATAATACATTAATCTCACTTATTTCTATTATAATTCCCATATAATATAAATATTTCATAAAGTACACTTAAACCTTACCTTTCCTCCATTCCACAAACCTTTGCACATATATCGATCCTCTCCTTAGCGCATTAAATCTTCATTTTCGATCTCATTCCTCAATCCGACGGTTGTCGAGCAATAACTTGTGCCAACTAACCTAACCAATCTCCAATGTTTATTTCTCCTACCACAATCCAACGGTGATCGTGTACTCTCACGCGATTACTAGCACGAAACATAACAGGTCGAGAGGGTGCGAGATAAGTGGTTTTGCTTCTCTACCAATGTGCTATGTGTCAACCCCTCAACTTAATCACATGAATTTGTAAAATACCATTTATTGATTTAGGGCAGCGAGATGTCGATGACCACCTGCGAAGACCCCTCCATCCTTCTGCTAACATGTGGTTTTAATCTCCGCCATTCATCTTCCGTCAATATTATTCGTCGATCTGGCTGATCCAATGGTTCCTGTTCTTTTCTGTTTAATTCTTTCTATGTTGTTGATCTTCCATGTGCGACTTTACAATTCAATGACTTTTCTCTCGGCTCGATCAATCCATACATTGCATCAAAGACTTCAACCACAAAACCAGGTTGAAGCAAGGATTTCTTATTCCTTTCACTAATTTCGATCCTTGATTGTTCTTCCACTTGACTCCTTCCTGAACATACTTCTACGTACTTTTAAGCGCTATCACATCTAAACTTCAACTTTGATCCTTCAATCAGATTCAAACGATCAGATGACTATCCTTCATTCTCCACCTATACGTTCTCCTTTAATTCCACCTGCGTACATATACTATGAAGAATTACTCTAATTCACACACAATTTATAATTCCATTAATCAATACACACCACACAACTCAAGAATCAGATTTGTTGTCTTTATAAACAATTATTTACATAATGAATCTCTCTCTCTGGCCTGATTTTATAATCAGTGGCCTTTTTCCTTTCCTTCTTGTAGGATTATAGTCAAACCCTATCTAATCTCTGAACTCTAATTCTCACTCTCTCACTAACTAACTCTCTCTATGCCTTTTAGGCTTACATTTATACAAAAGGTTTTGTAACCCATTTCGGTTCAGATCCTTAGTCTTTTGAATCAAATCCTGAATATCCTCTAAGTCCACTTTTGACTCAACTAATGCCTAAGGATCCTCTCTAGTTCCACAAACCATGAAACCAATTCCTAATCTAAGATTTACAATTGATTTCCAAATCTCTCAATCCTTATGGAATCTTAACTAGCCTAAATCCCTCATGTTCTCCAACATTCGGGAACATTTAAAATATTCCTCAAAATATCTAATTAGTTCCTATTCATAATATCTCTTATAAACTTACTTAAAAACCTTAATAATTACATTAATTTAATACTCAGGAAACCAACTTCCTTGAAAACAAAATACCCCCTATCTCTACTAAAATACAATGAAATTGTTGAGCTAGATGCTCCTGTATCAGACTCCCAAGGTTAAAATAATTGTGATCTCCAGATCATGTGTTCCCAATCTTTCTCCTCTTGGATCCCATACTTTGTTTTGTAATTTGTATTTGGTTGCTGTTGTTGTTTGTTGTTGTTCTCCAAGTCTCCACAATTTATGTTTCTTTACCCGATTAGTTATGCTTTCACAATCTGTCGTTGTCTTTCTCTTGCTGCTACTTGGCCCTCTTACTGTTGTTTCCTTCTGAGGCTCCTTCTTCATCAATCTTATTATTATTTCAATCTCCATGTCTAATTTATCTTCGGACTGCTATTTTTTTTATCTTCTCCTTGAAGTTGTCGGATCCTTACTACTGCCCTTTCATGCTTACCGTCTTGTGACTTTCCAAACAACCTCTGTTTAATATCTGTAAATTTACTTTCAAAAAACAAATTGTCCTCCAATTACCCCTGTACTTGATTCCTCTCAAATACATCACTATGATGTGCATTAATTACAACATATTTTCCTTCCTCTTCCTTGACAACCCTTAGTAATTTTCCTTTACTTCTTTGACTGATTCTGATAGTCAATTTAATTTCTTCAAGCATGGTATCTTCATGCTTTTCATTTTCCTCATCAGCATGTCCGACCTAGCAACTTCCAGTCTTCTTCAGTTCTAAAACTGACTCTTCAACTTGAAACATGTTTGTCTCATTTTCATCAAATCCTGTAATCATAAAACAATTATCAAAATTAAAAATATAAAGCCTCATTACCTTCTCTTTCTCTAGCAACATCTCAGTATGTTGCTTTGATTTTTCCTCCTCTATTAGCACATCAGTATGCTGATTCAACCTCTCTAAACAATTCTCTAAAGGACTCTCGAAACTGTCAGCAAGTCTCTCTTCCACACCATCTGCTTTTGTCCACTGTAGTGAACTACTTCCTCTGCAATCACACTGTCATACTCTGATTTTTCCTACAAATATTCCAGCAATTTAATTTCTCTTTAACACTTCATAAGTATTTCATCATCACTTATAATTCCTACATTTATACACAATTTATCAGAGTCTCAACTGTTTCTTCACATATCAGCTCTTCAAATTGATTCGCATCTCCTTCTTTCACAAGAAATTATTTTTGTGTTGTAACAACTTCAAACATCAATGCTTTGCTAAATTCTTTCTGCTGTAACAAGTCAACGCTTTTTTCATCCAAGAGACACTCTCCATCCTTCTTTACTTCAGAGTATTTATCTTCTGAAAGATACTCTTCCATACTTTTGACAGCTTCAAGAGACTTCTCATCTTCTGCAAAACCTATAATCACATCAAAATTATTAGATTCCAATATACAAGGTTTCATATCCTCCTGTTTATCTAAATTTGTCCAACAGTTCAAAAAATCATCAATAATTCCTTCCTGAGCAAAGTAAACTTATTGTTGTCTTGAATTTGCACAATGGTTCATATGGTCTTTCACATATCTCCAATCCTCATCTTCACCCAGAACTTCACCCTTTTCTACTTCACAAATGGAAACTTTCATTCTCAACTCCGCTTCTCTGAGTTTTTCAGATTTCAATTTAAAATTCATTACCTGTTCAAGCTTCATCAACTCTTCTGCTAATTGCATATTCACCTGCTGATTTCTCTTCTCTTATAGCCTCTGCCACTTTACTTTCTTCCTCATGACACAACCATGCCTCTGGTCTTCTTTATTTATCTACAACATATTCATCAATATCTCAAGATGAACTGCAATCTTGGCCTTCTCCCTCTCATATTGTTCTTCACTTAAGTGTCTTTGTATGCCATTTGCCTTGGCATCCTCTTTCTCTGCCTTTCTTCTATTACGGTCTTCTTTAGAACCTTTACTATGACTATCAGTAGTCATTTTCTCCTCTATCTTCATGAGTTCCTCACTCACTTACTATGAGTTGTACTAAAGCCTCTATAACACCAAGTCCTCCCTAGTGTCACTGACCTCACCAAGCTCTCCTCTGTACTTGGTATTTTGGCAAGAACTTGGTTCTCTATTCTCTCGAACCTATTTGAGCACTTCTCTCTGCTCCTTTAAGGCTTCAACTCATCTACACCTTTTAAGAACATAATTGTCCTCTTGTATTTCAATCACAAATGAAATACTAGGTTCTAGCCACCTCTTCTTTCACTCAGAAATTCTTACTAGCTTTCTTCATTACCACTTCTTTTCTTTTGTTGAGATACCTTCTTTTATCTACAACCTGAATTCTGAAACCAAAATATTAAAACCAAATTAAAACAAAAACATATCATATCACCTTCAAGATCTCTACATGATCTTATTCTCCCATGCACCTGCACTTTGAATGGATTGTTCTCTATTTATTTGCATCTGCAAATTCTGCTAAACTTTATCTCTATGTGCCTATTGCTTATCAGATTTAAAATCTGATCTCCTCTTGCCTGTATACATACCTTCAAAACATAACTCTGTTCTAAATTTATAAAAGAATTTTTACACGCAGAATTTCCTTGTTCAGATCCAATACCAAAAATGACACAGCCTAAGCCGCATCTATCCACATTATGCAAATAAATTTCATGTCACACTATGTCCCAGGAATTTTATGATTCCATACTTAGTGAAACCTTCACAAGTCAAGGTTTAATGCTCCTTCAATAAACTCTATGTGGAAATGTTTAATTTAACTATCCAAAGTCTGGACCTTTATAAACCTTTGAGCGAAACCTTATAAATCCTTCATTTATCTTTGGTTAATTCTTGTTACTCACGCATATTAAGCATACCATGGATTTTAGACTTTGGTTAAAACTCAACTTAAACCATAATACATTAATCCCGGTTATTTCTATTGGAATTCCCATATAATAGAAATATTTCATAAACCACACTTAAACCTTACCTTTCCTCCATTCCACAAACCTTTGCGCATATATTGATGCTCTCCTTAGTGCATTAAATGTTCATCGTCGATCTCATTCCTCAATTTGACGGTTGTCGTGCAATAACTCGCGCCAAATAACCTCGCCAATCTCCATTGTTTATTTCTCCTACCTCAAGCCAACAGTGATTGTGTAATCTCGCGTGATTACTAGCACGATAAATAACAAGTCAAGAGCATGCGAGATAAGCATTTCGCTTCTCCACCGATGTGCTACATGTCAACCTCTTAGCTTAATCACGTGAATTTGTGAAACACCATTTACAGCTTTTAGGGCACGCGAGATTATGTTGACAACTTGCAAAGACCTCTCCATCCTTCTCCTAACATATGGTTTTAATCTCCGCCATTCAACCTCCGTCAATATCATCCATTGATCTAGCCGATCCGACAGTTCTCGTTCTTTGTTGTTTAATTATTTCTACGTCATTGATCTTCCGTGTACGACTTGACTATTCAATGACTTTGCTCTGGGCTCGATCAATCCATACATTGCATCGAAGAATTCAACTACGAAAGCAAGTTGAAGAAAGGATTTCTTATTCCTTTCACCCATTTCGATCTTTGATTGTTCTTCCACCTGACTCCTTCCTGAACTTACTTCTACATACGTGTAAGAACTATCACATCTGAAATTCAACTTTGCTAGTTCAATTGGATTCAAATGATTAGACCACTATCCTTCATTCTCCACCTCTACATTTTTCTTTAATTCCACCTGCATATATATACTATGCAGAATTACTCTAATTCACACACAATTTATAATTCCATTAATCAATACACACCATACAACTCACGAATCAAATTCTCTCTCTTTATAAACAATTATTTACAAAATGAATCTCTCTCTCTAGCCTGATTTTCTAATCAATGTCCTTTTTCCTTTCCTACCCATAGGCTTATAGTCAAAACCTATTTAATCTCTGAACTCTAATTCTAACTCTCTCACTAACTATCTCTCTCTGTGCCTTTTAGGCTTACATTTATTCAAAAGGTTCTGTAACCCATTTCGGTTCAGATCTTTAATCTTTTGAACTAAATCCTGAATATCCTCTAAGTACACTTTTGACTCAACTAATCCCTAAGGATCCTCTCTAGTTCCACAAACCATAAAACCAATTCGTAATCTAAGATTTACAATTGATTTCCAAATTTCTCAATCCTTATGGAATTTTAACTAGCCCAAATCTCTCATGTTCTCCAACATTCAGGAACATTTACAATATTCCTCACAATATCTAATTAATTCCTATTCTTAAAATCTCTCATAAACTTACTTAAAAACCTTAATAATTACATTAATTTAATACTCAGGAAACCAACTTTGTTGAAAACACAAGACCCCCTATGTCTACTAAAATACAATGAACTTGCTAGGTTGCATGCTCCTGCATCATAGACCCTTCAAGTTGTGTCAAATATGCCTCCTCTCTTAAATCACCATTCATAAAAGAAGATTTTACATCTAATTCGCGCACATTTCAATGGTACTTTGTAGCTAATGAAATTAACAATTTAATGGTATTTCTACAGGTGTTAATGTTTCTACATAATCAATGTCTTCCTTTTGTGAGTACCTTTTTTTCACCAATCTAGATTTATATTTATTTATACTGCCATATGATTTAAATTTTGGTTTGTACAACCATTTACATCCTATGGGCTCTTCATCTTTAGATGATTTAGTCAATTCCTAGGGTTTATTTTTAATTATAGATATGTACTATTCCTTCATTGCTTTTCTCCTCTCTTCATGTTCATTAACTTAATTAAAACTCATGGGTTCTACGAAATTTAAAACACTACTCATTAAAGCATAATCCTTATCCTTTTTAGGTAGCAGATCTATCGAGTAATCTCCTTTATACTTCACTGTCTTAACCCTTGTTCCATTAAGGTAGTTCTCCACGTAAGTGGACTTTGACGACTGGTGATTTCCATATCACTGGATTCTTCCTTAAGCTTTTGCTTCTATTGTTGATTATCTTCTTCTTCTTTATTGTCTTCAACTTCATGAAGTATGTTCCACCTTTCATAGTCATTATCCTTGTTGCCTTCATGTGCATGCTCATGGAAAATTACATCTGTACTTGCAAACACATTGTGAGTGGAGGGATTAAATATTTTATAATCTTTAAATTATGAAAAATATCCTACAAAAATACATTTTATACCATTAGCATCAAGTATCTTTCGATTCTCTTTCAAAATATGTTCAAAGGCCGTACACCCAAATACCCTCAGATGATGAAATGTTGGTTTAAAACAATACAAGGCTTCGAACGCGGTCTTAAGATAAGGATACCTCTTGGACTTCTATTATTTAAGTAAACAACATTACTAATGGCCTCTGCCCAAAAAGCATTTGAGAGGTTCTCACCTTTTATAATTGTTAGGTCCCTATACTAGTATTGTAACCCCTCATTGTTATTTGTACGACCCCCTTATTATATTGTTGTACCCATGTAGTCCCCATATTGTTATTATTGTGCCCTTACATTAGTATTGCTATGTCGGTTGTGATTATATTATGTCCCCTTGGACTCCTATATATAGAAAGGAGGTCTTGTCATCTGTATCATCAAAGAACTGTTCATTTATGTAATGTACAGGAGGTTTCCCCCTCGAAGAGGTTGAATTTTAAGGCGTTGATCTATATTTTCTATATTTTTGTGAGTTGGTTTCATAACATTTGGAATCAGAGCTTTGAATTCAAGGGTTTTGCTGTTCCAAATAGGTCATCGTGGCATTTGCGCTATAACTTTTTTTTTTGCGATGTTTCAGATGCTAAAAAAAACCCATTTGGGCCAAAATCATTCTAAACCGCAGGTCTGAATTTCAGAGCTTTTCGCACTATATTTGCGGAGACATGATTTGAGGAAGTTGGCATTTTTGCCGACCCCCGAATTACATCCCAAACAGGTGACCTGGGGAAAATAGTCATAACTTTCATTTTGAGCATCAATTTGAAATTTCGTAAGAAGTTATAGAAAGAGGATGGACTGTAGTTTCCTGTGTATATTTTTCAGATCCTAAGGTCAAAAAAGTGACACGTGGAACTTCATACAAGTTCACTCTTCTGAAAAGGTATATAATCAGGTCATATTGGGAGATTGTGCATAACTCTTTCTTGGAGAATCTAAATTTGATCAAACTGGTGGCATGGGAAAGAGGATGTAGAGGGCTAATGCAAATCGTGATTTCAGAACTGGAAGATCCAAAATTACAGAGTTACAGTCGTTTCAAGATCGAGATCCTAAACTCAAGAAAAAGTGATATGAGGAAGTTTGATGGCAAGTATCCGATAGATTGGATACTACAGATGGAGAAATATTTTGATCTACATGCTGTACCAATGTTACAAAAGGTATGTATTGCGTCTAATTATTTAGATCGAATAAATTTTTATGGTATAAAGGGCTTTGTTCTCGTAAACCACTTGTCACGTGGTCAATTTTCACGGAGGAAATGATAGCACATTATGAGGATACAAAGAGAAACACCTTCCTTAGCCAATTGATAAATCTCAAACAAAAGTGTTCAATGGAAGAGCACATTGAGGACTTTCAAAAATTGAATATAAGGGAAAATGATATTCTAGAGAAGCAAAGGATTGATGTCTCCATAGGGACTTTAAAGGATAACATTCAACATGAGGTTCGTCTTTGGGAACCTGATTCGTTGGAGAAGGCATTCAAGTTGGCAAGAAAAGTGGATAGTGAAATTATGGAAACAATGAATTCTACCCCTCACAACTATAAACATGGAAGTGTTGTTTCTCCTAGCCTTCCACAACCTACAAGGGTGACACCACGACAATTGGAAGAAAAAAGAGAAAAAAGGCTTTGTTACAATTGTGATAGCAAATGCACTAAAGGTCATAAGTGTGCTGAGAAGAAATTATTTTACATAGATCATGAAGAAGAGGAAGTAAAGGATCAAGAAACATCAAAAGAAGAGGACATATACCAGCAACCAACCCTAGAGAAAGAAGAAATGAATCCGACCATATCTTGTAAAGCATTGGCAAGAATTACCACTCCTCAAACTCTCAAGATAGAAGGACATATCAAGAAGAAAAAGGTTCAAGAAGTGAAAGATCACATCGAGAAAGAAGAAATGAATCCAACCATATCTTGTAATGCATTGGATGGAATTACCACTCCTCAAACTATCAAGATAGAAGGACATATCAAGAAGAAAAATGTTCAAGAAGTGAAAGATCACATCGAGCATCAAGAAATGAATCTGACCATATCTTGTAAAGCATTGGAAGAAATTACCACTCCTCAAACTCTAAAGATAGAAGGACATATCAAGAAGAAAAAGGTTCAAGTAGTGAAATATCACATCAAGCATCAACAACAAGTTCTCCAACTTTTAAAGGATAATGCCACTTTGGTGCAGAATCGAATGAAGCAATAGGTAGATCAACATTGGAGTGAAAAATGTTTTGATGTAGGTGATTGGGTATTGTTACAGCTACATCTCAAGCAAGCTATTTACGAGAAGGAAATCTTGGCAATACTACATGCACTTAAGAAATGGCGACCTTACCCAATGGGAAGACATTTCAAGGAAAAAATGGATCATGATAGTCTTAAATACTTTTTAGAACAAATATTATCTTTAGAAGAATAGAAAATTGGGTCACAAATATGTTGGGTTATGACTTTGACATCATCTTATAGAAAAGGGAAGAAAAATTTTGTTGTAGATGCACTCTCAAGAAAGGATGAGGATGTGGAAGTTGTTTTGTGCTATTTCTATTATCCAACCAGATTGGATACATGAAGAAAGGGATGAATGGAAAAAGGATGAAGAAGTGTGGTCACTCATTCAAAAGTTGCAGAAGATCCCAATTCAAACAATATTACCAGAACTTGAAGAGGAAGGAAAAATCATATTGGAACTTGGAGCAATCACAGAAACAAGAACTGATAGCTACGAAATTGATCAATTTCAGAGTATCTCATCAAGTGGAAGAATTTACCTGCTAAAGATTCTAATTGGGAGGAATTTTTTTTTATACAAAAGCATCAAGAACTACTCAAGCATTGAGGACAACACTTTTTGAAGGAGAGGGGCATGTTAGGTCCCTATACTACTAGTGTAACCCCTTATTATTATTAGTACAACCTTCTTATTATATTGTTGTACCCATGTAGTCCCCATATTGTTATTATTGTGCCCCATAGAAGCCCACTATTTTTATTATTGTGTCGTTACATTGTTATTGTTATGTCAGATGTGATTATATTATGACCCCTTGAACTCCTATATATAGAAAGGAGTTCTTGTCATTTGTATCATCCAAGAATTGTTCATTTGTGTAAAGTAAAGGAGGTTGCCCCCTCGAAGAGGCTGAATTCTAAGGTGTTGATCTATCTTTTCTATCTTTTTGTGAGCTGGTTTCATAAAAATCATACTCCGTGCACACTCCAGCAACGTCTTGTTTTTCCTTTCTCCCACATTGTTATGTTGTGGACTATAGGGTACTATAAATTGTGACACTATTCCATGATCCTTGGAGTACTTGATGAAGTTCCTCAACCTGTATTCTCCCCCTAGATCAAAATAGAGGATCTTTGTGAACTTCCCAGTTTGCTTCTCTGCCATGTTTTTGAATTCTCTGAAATACTAAAAAACATCACTCATTTTCATGAGGAAGTGCACCCAAGTTTTCCTTTTGTAATCGTTAATAAACAACAGAAAATAATAAGCACATCCTAGGGATTTTGTTTGCATAGGTCCATAAACATCAGAATGTACAAGTTTTAATACATCTCTTCTTCTCCTAGCAGAATTACATAGAAATTCATCTCTGTGAATTTTGCTTCACAACCTTCACAAGAAACATACTCATTATTTAACATAAGGAGTCCTTCAACCATTCTTTTTTTTTGCAATAATAAAATAATGTGATAATTGATATGCGCATACCTCTGGTGCCAAAAACTTTTAGCTGACATAGTTGTAGAAGTCAATGCTTGATGACTCTTGCTAGTGACATCAAGTTTGTACAATCCTCTAACTTCTAAAGCAACCAGTTTGTAGTGATGCAACGAGTCCTTCATTATGCAATGTTCTTTGAATAATTAAACCTTCACATTCTCATATGTAATTGTGGACATTGAAATAAAAAAATTCTTAATCCTGAGCACATAAATAACATTATGAATGTGCCTGACACTTCCATATGGTAAAGTCACTGGAATATCACCATATCCCATGATCTAATGTGTACAATCATCTCCAAGATAAATATTGCCACCATTTCTTATTTCCTTGAAATTCTCATACCAATCCTTATTACATGTCAAGTGAATCGAAGCACTAGAGTCAACAAACCAAGCATTTTCATCATCTGTTTCAGCAAAGATCGCAACATTAGACATAAACAACTTAAGATTTTTGAGATTAGAGTTCAGGCGTTCTCCTGCCAAATGTTCTAAATATCTTTTGTGATCATTATGCATAGCTTCATCATTTTTTCCTTATAACAATCTTTGGAAAGATGCCCGTATATACCATAATAGAAACATTCTATTTCATAATCATTTCTCACAAATGACATACCTCATTTGATTTTTCAAATGGCCTTTTGTGATATAGACTTCCACATTTACTTCCTCCTCCTTGTTTCCCTTTGAAGAACTACTTTTTCGCCATCAGTGCTAAATCTGGATTCTGAGACTTTAAATTCTTGCATCTCTCTTCTTCCTACATCAGTATAGTTGTCAATTCCTCAGAATTATGATCTTTTTCCGTTGTTGCAAGACTTGTAATAAACATCTTATAGTCCTCTGACATTCCATTTAAAGTGATTGTCACAACATTAGTACTAGGTATCCAATAACTCCTACCTTATCTTTCAAATATTTGATTCTTGAAACAAAAGAACTAACAAATTCAGTTTCTTCCATTTTAATATATCGGAGCTTACTTTGTGGGAAAATAACTTGATTTGTATTCTTAGTGTCATACAAACCCTTAAGTGTAGTCTAGGTTTCACTGGAAGTTTTACACTCACGCATGTGGGGGATTATATATCTTTAACACACATCCTTAATAATACATTTTCTTTGTTCTCTTGCTTCTCCCACTATTGAATTGATGCAGTTGTTGTGCTTGTAGCAAGTTTTTCCTTTTCTCCCTTTCTGATGATCCGAAGGCCATATGCTTACAACAGTGTCTGTAGATTGAATTTTCAGTCAACATAGTTGGATCTATCCAATTTATTGGCCTCATTCAAGTATGTCTCTGCAAGGGGATTAGTCATCTTGACAAAATCCCAAATTTCCAACAGAGCCCAACTTCTTACTCCACACTTCATGAGCACCACTAGTAGCTCCAGAAATCCCTAATCCATAGATCCACTACTCCAACTATGCCCGAGCTGGGGTTCCACACTCCTATCAAATTAAATTTACACAGAGGCTCAATAGCTTCAAACAAAAAATAAATGAAACACAACCAATTTATAAATTCAACAAAAATGGGTCTATTCACTCTTAATACATACACTACACAAAAACAAAATATTATAAGTTTGTCGCCCATTTTTCCTTAATAAAAATTACACAAATATATTCATTTTCAATTTTAAATTTTCAATTAATAGAAATTAAACATGTAATTTGAAAAATTTTAAAGTAATACTTAATTGATAAAATGATTCTAAATATGAGATAAAATCCAAAATAATAAATAGAAATCAAATTATCTTACCAAAAAATATGGTCAACAAAAACTCTAATTATAACTAACATTATCAACATTATTAATAAAAAAATAAAACTATCAAAAACACTAAAGATATTCTTCACTTTCAATACAAAATTTATAAATCTAATCATCAATAATGTTTATATAGTTATGTTACCCTCACCCATTCAATTGTAACACTGCCCTCATGGATCTTCTTAATTTTATAATTCTGTTGGTACGGTAAAAATTAATCTTGTTAATGGTGTGTTTGTTTCTTTATATGTTTGTACACCATAGATTCAACATTTGTATAATTTGATTATGGCACTTACATATTTATAAAATAAATAAATAAAATGTAAAATAAAAAATTTCCGTTAAGGAAATGAAAACTTTTTAAATAAATCATAACCAGTTTCTTTAAAAAGCCCTCAAAATAACATAAACCATTATTAAATAAAAAAAATAAAACTATCAAAAACACTAAAGATATTCTTCACTTTCAATATAAAATTTTAAAATCTAATTATCAATAATGTTTATATGGTGAACTGGACAATCATCAAGAAGATGAACTGATCCATCATATTTATGTATATAAATGATAGTTAGCTAATGAATAATGCAATCAGTTTTTTCTTCCACTCATTCATTCTGGAGTTACCCTGGCCTGACATGGTATCAGAGCACAGGTCCCAGGTTCTTAAAATAGTCGTAACTCCTTCATTTCTGTTGTTGTCCTCTGTCTCTCTGCGCATTCATTTATGCCAACGCATCTGCCTGAAACGTTCTCTGCCTCTGTCGCTGCCCAGAGATGCATGTAACGTTTTCCTGAATGCACCAAACTGAATCGGATTTTGCAATTCATAGCACGCCACATATCCAGCTTCATAGATATCATCATATCCGCATGCTCCGCTCTGCTTCCGCTCATTTAGCATAAGCCTTCTGATTTGGCATTACTACATAGTTTTCAAAACTTACCGCTCTCCATGACTACTGGCTTCAACTAAGGACTGCGTTTGTAGCTTCTCGGCCTTAACCTGCATTGCAGAACAATTGCGCTGCTTTCCATACTCAATTGATGGAACATGTGTAGTGAGCTTGATCGAAACTTGGACGTGCTGTGTTGAACAGTGAGACTGCAGTGTGCATTTTGCGTCAATTGTGTTCGGATATTGAAGGCGTTTGTATGCCTTCAAGAGAAAGAGGAAGATACTTCAGAGGCAGGGGGGTCAGACATTCTCAAGCAGAAAAGGCAGATCTGCATTGCATTCGTTGCAAACGAAATGGATCACATGATGCTTCTACATGCAAGCTACCATGGGACAAAATTGAGCAGAGAAGAAATCAACAGAAAGGTAAAACTGATGACACAGACAAAGGTAACGCACCTGAATCCGCTCACTATATTGAGGCACAGTGTAACATTGGAGTAAGTGAAGATTTGTTTAATGCTTCACTTGCTTCTTCGAAAAATGACTGGTTGCTTGATTCAGGAGCAACCTGTCATATGACTCATACAAAAGATTTTTTTGAAGATTTCACTGACAATGTTGATGGAGCAGTATACTTTGCAGATCAGTCAAAAATCAAGCCATCAGGGCTTGGCACAATCAGGCTTAAACTGCCTGGTCTTCCAGACTTTCTTCTGGATCATGTTCTATATCTCCCACAGCTCAAGAGAAACTTGTTGTCCTTGGTCCACATCCGCCAGCAAGGTCACTCCATTCATATGTTTGATGGAAAGCTTGAGGTAAGAAAGGCATCTGACCACTCACTTGTCATGAGGGGTATAGAAGAAGAAATACTTCTTAAACTGCAAGGAACCTCTGCTCATGCACAACATTTCTCATATATTTCTCATCATGAAGAATGTACACTTCCGTCAAGTTTATTATGGCATGCTAGATTTGGACATTTAAACTATGATAGTCTCCGCTTGTTGAAGAAAAATGGTGTTGCTGGTTTGCCTACAATTCCTAGAAAACATAAGCAATGTGATGCTTGCATTCTAGGAAAGCATAGCAAACAGTCTCTTCATGATTCACATTCAAGAGCACATAGGAATCTTGAACTCATTCATTCAGATTTATGTGGTCCAATGCCTATTCCTTCTGCAAATGGAAATAAATATATCATGACATTTATTGATGATTACACCAAAATGTGTTGGGTTTATTTATTGAAGAACAAATCTGATGCTTTTCAAACATTCAAGAATTTTCATAAATGGATTGAAAATGATGCACAATCTCATATTGGGGCTATTCGCACTAATAATGGAAAAGAATATACATCAAATGAATTTGAACACTATCTTCGCCAACATGGGATTAAACATCAAACAATTGTGCCTTATAATCCCCAACAGAATGGTGTAGCTGAAAGAATGAATAGAACAATCTTGAATATGGTACGATCCATGCTCTTTTTAAAAAATGTAAAGACAATGTTTTGGGCTGATGTTGTTCTATGTGTTGCATATATAAAGAATAGATGTCCATCTAGTGCTATAAGAAACAAGACTCCTTATGAATTGTGGTATGGACATGTTCCTTCGGTAAAACATCTCAGGATCTTTGGTTCCACCTGTTATGCTTTAATACCAAAGTTACATAGAAACAAACTTGGTGCTAGAAGTTGTAAGTGTATCTTCCTGGGGTATTCAAACACATCTAAAGCATACCGCCTCTATGATGAAGTAAATGAAAAGTTTGTTTTATCTAGAGATGTCATTTTTCTTGAATCATCCAAATCTGACAGTGTTGTTGAGCGGCAACTTGATCGCTTGGATAGATTCACAAAACCAAAATCATTTCAAGAGTTTGATAATCAGATTCCACATCTTGAAGCGGGGATTCCTATACTATATCAACATGTGGAATATTCTTCTGAAGAACAATCTCCCCTGCATGACACTCCAGCAACAGATGATGCTTTAAGTGATGTAATTGATAGAATTGGGAGACTCAATATTGATTCAGACCCAACTTAATCAACAGAGCAGCCTGGACCATCTCAGAAAGGTCCCCCAAAGTGGCTGACAAAGACACTTGAAAGTGTTCATCCTGATGAAATTGGAAAAACAGGAACTAGAAATACAAACCGACAAGATGGAGGTGATGTCGATAACTCTAATTCACCTGTTGATATGGATGTTACTTATGATTGTGAATTGAACTTGTCTACATATTTTGAACCAACTTCCTTCAAAGAAGCTGCTTCTCATGATGAATGGAAAGAAGCGATGCAGAAGGAGTATGATGCCCTCATAAAGAATGGCACTTGGAAGCTGGTTGATCCTCCATTTGGAACCAAACCAATTGGCTGCAAGTGGGTCTACAAGAACAAGTACAAAGCTGATGGCTCACTTGACAAGCACAAAGCTAGGCTTGTGGCAAAAGGTTTTGCACAGAAGGAAGGGGTCGATTATGACGAAACTTTTGCCCCCACAACAAAATGGGCCACCATCCGGACACTCTTTGCACTAGCTGCTCAGAATGGTTGGAAAGTCCATCAAATGGATGTAAAAACTGCATTCTTGAATGGAGATCTAAAAGAGAATGTTTTTATGTCCCAGCCTGAAGGATTTGCTGTGAAAGGACATGAACATAAAGTATGCAAACTTGTGAAGTCCTTGTATGGCCTCAAACAAGCACCACGAGCCTGGTATGAAAAACTAACTGAGCATCTTCTGAAACTCAACTTCAATCATTTTGATCTTGATGATGCAACTTTATTTGTCAAGAAAGTTGGCAAAACACTTGTATATCTTGTGATATATGTAGATGATCTTTTAATGACAGGGAACAATGAAAGCTATATTGCATCCATAAAGAAAGAATTAGGAAAAATTTTTGAAATGACTGACTTGGGCTATGTTCATTACTATCTTGGCATTGAAGTAACCCAACATCCAAAGTCCATATTTCTTTCTCAAAAGAAATACATTGGAGATTTGTTAAACAGATTTGGCATGACAAAGTGCAATCCTCTTTCTACTCCAATGGAACAAAACTTGAAGCTCACATCTATTGAAGGAAAGGAATTTGAGGATGACACAAAGTATAGATAGCTTGTAGGAAGTCTCATCTACCTCATTACTACCAGAACAGACATTTCATTTGCTGTTGGAATCCTCTCTAGGTTTATGCAAAAGCCTTGTGAGGGACATTGGTCTGCTGCAAAAAGAGTTCTAAGGTACTTGAAGGGAACTCAAGACCTTGGAATCAAGTATACACAGGTGGACGACTTCAACTTGATTGGATACTCTGATTCAGACTTCGATGGAGACAAAGAAACTGGGGTATCTACTTCAGGATATGCTATGAGTCTTGGATCAGGAGCTGTCTCCTGGAGATCACGCAAACAACCAGTACCAGCAGATTCCACAACAGAAGCAGAATATGTGGCAACAACTGAAGCAACGAAAGAAATTGTGTGGCTCAGGAAAATTCTTGAAGATTTGTAGGTAAAACAAATACAATCAACTCCACTCATGATTGATAACACCTCTGCAATAAAGTTGGCCAAGGACCCAAAGTTCCATGATCATACTAAGCACATCAATGCTAAATATCATCTGATCCGACATCATGTTGAGGCCAAAGCAATCCATCTCCGTCATTGTTGCACAAACGAGCAAATTGCAGACATCTTCACCAAAGCATTTGGAAGAGAAAAGCTTGAAAGATTCAGAACGATGCTTGGACTCACCAACATCCCTTCAGATTAAGGGGGGGAATGTTGACACCTAATCCTCAACGGATGGATGAACTGGAGAGTCATCAAGAAGATGAACTGGTCCGTCATATTTATGTATATAAATGATAGTTAGCTAATGAATAATGCAATCAGTTTTTTCTTCCGCTCATTCATTCTGGAGTTACCCTGGCCTGACAGTAATTATTCCATACATATCTGGTCACAAGAAAAATAAAAAATATTCGTTAAGGAAAAGAAAACTTTTTAAATAAATCATAACCAGTTTGTGAAAAGAAAAAAATATTTGTTAAGGAAAAGAAAACTTTTTAAGAAAATCATAACTAGTTTCTGTAAAAATCCCTCAAAATGACATAAACCAGAACTTTACCATTGAAGAGATTAAGATAATGTGAATTTTAAAAGTTTTTTTGAAAAAAAATGATATATATTAGTCATTCAATTTAAATATCAGAAAATTACAACCATTTAAAAAATAAGACAGTAATAATAACACCCAAAATTGTAACATAATCATTACAATGAAATTGTAAATTTTAAAATGCAACTAAGAAATATAAACAACGAAATTTAACATCTTTAGTTAGAAACCATGAATGATATTCATAGTGAAAATTAAAGCAAAAACCTTATGAATTAAGGAGTCATTGAGTTTCAATATTGGGTCATTGGCAACCGTAATGCAAAACCAAGTAAAGTTTTCAATCTATTAGAATAATAATGAAACGAGATCCTGGTTGCTCAGTCTCCCCATTTTATGATAGGCTATTATAGTTCTGAAAATGTAAGAGGTAGGAGAATTGATTAAGGGTTTATGGCAATAAAAAAGTCTTAAACCGATGTATTACCAGAAGCTTTCATGTAATGGGAGCACACTCTTGAGGTGCTTAATTTTAATCCATTATAAAGAATAACATAAATATTTCCGAAACCAAAACATCTTTGTTCAAATCTTGTACTTTATTATTTTTTAAAAATCAACCCTTACAAACTCCCATTAAGAAATGGTGTTAGAATAGTTAGAGGGTTGATATTCTAAAGGAGATGGTCAATACAAAAATTGTTATATAAAATATGTTATATTTTTTTTTGGATATATGGTATTGATAAATCATAATATTGTAACAAATTCAAAAAAAAATTATATTAAAATTGAAATGACTCTTTAATGACTCACAATTAAAAATATTGTTAAGTATTCTTTTAGCTCCCATTTTCATTTTTTTTATAATTAATAATACTTATAATAATCCAAAATAAAATTATAATTTAAATCATTTTCAAATTTATTAATATTTTAAATATAAGTATTAAATAAAATAATAATACTATGATGATGGTCAATTGTATATGACCTACACCATATATCTAAATATAATTAGATAACATAATAACAATATGATATATGATACTGCTCAGCTGTATCCAACGACTTGTATATCACCTATACAACATTGAACATCATCAGCTGTAATGTATATCACCTGCACCATATATCTAGATATAATTATATATCCTGCATCACGAGAATGAGATTTGCTGCATCGCATCATCAAGAATGAGAGTGCCCGGGAGAGGGCGCCCTTTTCGTTGAAGCCGCCATGGACACTACTCTTTCACAGGTGTGGGTATTGGAAGACCAGAAACTCTCATTGGACTCTCTGCTCCGTCAGCTTGCTGAGGTCGAGGAAGCCCCTCTCGCTCATATTTCAGGTAAACTTCGTTACTCTTACTCTTATTATATTAATTGTAAGACAGATAAGTGTGGTGGTTTGGTTCTTCCCACTATGCACTGATTTTTCCTTGATTCCCTCCGTGGTAAACTTCATCCCTCACTCTTGGCAGGTATCCCTCGATCATTGATCTAAGACCGTTGCTTGTAGGGCAACCCTTATTCCGATTGCAGATTATCCTAAATTGATTACGGAGCTGTTTGGTCCCACTTCTCTTTCTGTTTATAAGAACGGACGTTAAAATCCGTTAACAGAATTGCTGTCGGCAAATTTTTGTAACGCGAAATTAAAAAAAAATAAATAAATATATATCTATATATATATATATATATATATATATATATATTAACATCCACAGAATAAAAGATAGTGTGTTACGTCTGACATAGTGATTGTCCCCGCGCCGTCCAGAGGTGCTCGATGCACGGAATTAAATTCAAGGTACCCGGCAATAGCGTTCCCCGTGGGTCCTACCTGTACGCATTGACAAATGGACAGTTAAAGGAGTAGTCTACCCGGGCGGAAGAATGGCCCGGTTTCCGATCACCGTCCGGAAAAACCACCGGCTCCGACCACCGGCAATTTCTCCCCAGCTCCGCCACCGTCCGCGAGCTCCGCCCAGCTCCGCCACCCTCCGCATTTAATGATGTCTGACAACAGTTCCATCGCTGTGTTGCCGCCATTCATACGTCAATTTGAATTTGGGAATTAACCGCGGGCTGCATTCGACCCGGCACTCCCTTGCAGGTCACCAGAACTAGCGAAACCGGAAGGGCAAGAACAGGTTCGAGGCGGGGCGCCATGGTTGGGTCTGGAGCTTCTGGAACAATCAGCCTCGCAATGAAAAGGTCTAATGGCCAACTCTTTGCAATCAAATCCACAACCCAATTTAGTGTCGTTGTGCACAATGAGTACAACATTTTACGAAGCCTGGACTCTGCATACATCGTTCGCTGCTTGGGGCGCGCCTACAGCTTCGAGAACGGTGCAGGGGTGCACAATTTGTTCATGGAGTACGTGCCGGGTGGTAGCTTGAGGGATCTGCTGACTAAGTTTGGAGGGAAGCTGTATGAATCAGTGATCAAGGCATACACACGCGACATTCTACGTGGGATCGATTACCTCCACAAGCGGGGGATTGTGCACTGTGACATCAAGGGCAAGAATATTCTTGTGGGTATCACTGGTGTGAAGCTTGCTGACTTTGGCTCTGCCAAGAGGATTGATGATGACACGAAGGGCCAGCAGGCCATGAAATTCAGGGGGACTCCTCAGTTACTGAATTTCATTGTCAGTCATTTATGCTTGAATGCAATAACAAAAAGAAATAGTAAGGTTGCCTCTTGAGCATGATACCCCAAAATTTATCAGAGAATGAGGAGCTGAAGGAGACTGTCACTGTGGAACCATGTAGTATAATTGTAATGCATCAGTTCGTTCAAATATTAGGCTTCTCAGTACCCAAAGAGCAGGAATCAAGGTCTTAATCACATAAGTGTTTAATATAGTTATTTCCACTCTATAGGACCATGTTAGTCATGTTGTGTTAAGATTTGGAGTCCTTAAATAGCTTTTGTTCTTCATCTCAATATTTATTCTGTCCGCTCAAAACTGGCAAGAGCTTTTGTAGTTGCATTGTGGTAGTCATCATATTACCACTGACAACCAATACTACTTGAAGATATGGTAGTGGCTATGTGGAGTCCGTAATACACCCTTCTGAGTATTGAATGGATTCTTCATTGTATTTTTATGTAGAAGTTTGTAATAACTTGTTCAGGTAATTCATTATATTGTATGGTGGTTTGTATCTTTTGGACAATGTGACTCCAATATGTGGGCTACAAATAAATTCATCAGCTATTCATGAAGTATTTTAGAAAAGCTTGAAGTGTGAGAGGAAATAAGTTATTTAGGCCACATTTATGAGTCTGGACAGTATTTTGGATCTGCTTTTATCTTAAACAGAATGACATGAACATGCTATTGAGCAGGACAGTTAAAGAGTTAAATGGCAAGATTTACCCAGTTATAGAGCCAATCAATCACATGGCCAGAGTAGTTCTCTCAACGAATTGTGTTGGTTTTATAGCCTTCCCTTGTCAGTCTGTTCTGCCTAGACACTTGCAATAATGTTTGTTAAAGTCCTATAGCAGTGGAGTAACTTGTACTTAACTGTAATTTGAGGAAAAAGGACATAGATGTGGCTGCAGGGAAGCTTTCAGAGTGCCAGGAAGCCATACTTGTTCTTAGTAAGCAGTTGAAGGCTCTTGCTTGCCCAGTGGACTCCATGGAATTTCCATACGAGGCAGAAAAGGTATAGTCAAGAAAAGCTACATCTTTCACTCTAGGGTGAGATCTGTTTTGCTAATAAGAACCAGTTGAGACTAGAGATTCAAAGGATGCTGAGGAGAGCCTGACAAATTGTCAATTTTTCTATGGCAGAGAGCTGAAAGGGAACAAAGATATGAACTGGATGCTCCTTGGAGTCCTCGTATCCGTAGCCAAAGTGCTTCATCGGCATCAAAACCTAAGAATATTAGCACAACAAATGGCAGAGGACGTGCTAGTGAGTGGACTAGTGACCCTGGCCTTGTTGCTCCTGATCTATATAAAGTGAACGTACCAGATTCACCAATTGTAGATTATTTGGATGGACGTTTAACAATGCATACCTTCTCTGATACGGAAGAAAGCTCGCCAGCAGGGTCTCCAGTGAAATCTACACAACAGAGAAACAAGTTCACATCTTTCTCATCAGGGAGTGAATTCCTAAAGTCTGTCAAAACATATGGAGGGGAGTCACCTACATCTTCTTCATCATCATCTTCTTTAGCATCCACTTTCTTTCCAAAGTCACAGGAGTAGCTTATGTAAGCACTTTCATGTGCCAGAAGAAGTCACTAAATGGATAAGCAAGGAATTGGGAAATTTACAGCCCGTTTTGCCAGCAAAGAGCATAAATGTCTCTTTAATTCATTCTAGCATGGCTTGTGATGTGGCTATTGAGCGGCAATAGCCTTGTAATTAGAATGCATGTTACCAGGAACTTCAAAATTGTTACATTCAGTTTTGTATATTTACAGCTTTGGAATATAGCCTTTGTTTATATTGAAAACTTGTGGCCATGAATATACTGCTAACTAAACTTGATTTGTAGTTGTAGTTAAAGAAAGAGTGAAGATTCAGCAGGTTAATAATTGCAGAGCCATGAACCTATGCTATTTTTAGATGTTTTTGAACATTTTTCTATCTTTAGCTCATTTCGTGTTGAACTGGTAACAAAGAAAATTATTCCCTTATTAGTAAAACCTATTTTCAATTTTATGTGTTGTCAATTACCTGATTTTCCATTTACCAATTGCAATTGCAAGTAGAGAGGTATCTACGTACAAGTAATTCTAACATCACCCCTTAGTGTTTACCTGGGGAAATATTATTTCATTATCTCATTTGTATAAAAGTATCCCATCGTTAACTTATATTGACAGTTTGCATTATATTGAGCACTCCCCTTTATTGACAAGTTTATTCAGTTTTTGTACCATTTCATATCTTTAGACCTCTCTTTATGGGTCTTTCAGGTCTGCTAAATCTTCCTTTATGCTGCTTTGTGATGGTTTATGCTGCCTATCATAATATCTTCCCCATATGGGCTCTAGCTGAATATCTTCATCATGTTCTGCAATCATAATGTATATGTTTGTCATGTCTGTCATATTTCTTAAAGGTAAGTTTTTGGCTATAAACTGAATTTTGAGGGAGGTTAGAATGATCTCTAAGCATCTGAAACAAGATGGTTTACTAGTTTGTAATATTTAATGATTGCAATACAATCTTGTATGTGTAATAAGCTGGTAAGATAGTGTTTGCTATGCAATCATTGCATGAATGAAGTACCTGGTGATGTCTCTCTAAAATAGTAATTAACTTTCTATGGCTTGGACTATCATTGAAACGGTTTTATCATTAATCATGCTTGTGGTGTTAATATTTATATCGCTTAGATAATGATGGAAGAATTTGTGTTACCCATAATGCTTATGGTTTTTGTTCACCATTAGTTTCACTTTCTCACAAATAGTTTGAGAATGAACAACAAAATTATTGTTGCCCTTGATTCTTCTTGCTTTGCTCTCTCTTAATTGTTTTCATTCCTTGTTATGAGAAGAATGGGTGAAATATAAAAAGAAGCCATATATGATGCACTTTCTTAATCCTGTCATGAAACTTTTGGTATCTTGTAAAACATAAGATCTGATAACTATCACATCATATTAAAATTGTTAACAATATGGACAGCGTTAGACAAATTGATTTTCAGGTTTCTAAAGATTGCAGAAATGATTTGATTACTTTCAACAATCCCTGAATTTTTTTTTATTTTGAATGGAAAATCTAATTTGACAATAACAAAGTCAAAATTATATTTTTGAAGTTCTTTAATAAACCTTTTACCATCTTGTTTAAACATTTACGATCTTCAAAACTACATGGCTTGGACATTTTTCGGAAAGGATCAGTTGTATCATTGAATGTAATCATGTGCACTCTTTGGTGTTTGTGATGTGAGAGCTTATTTTATCACAAAAATAGAGTGATGCTTATGAAGATGCCTCTAAGATCCTTATCAAAATTTTGAAAATTTAAGTTCTTTAAGCTCAGACACAATTTACAGCAGTGTCAAAATACCAAAGCTACCCTATATTTATCCACATATTATAAAATAATGCAAAGGATCTAAACTAATTTCTATTCTCGACAAAAAAATGTAGAACTTTGTTTCTTGTATTGTTTCTTGTCACTAATTGCAAGTAATCCTCTTAGCTGTCTTACAAGGACAGCCAGAACACCAACTGCATATTTTCTAGTTTTTATCTAAGAATTGGAGAGGCTGGAGATGGGAGTTATTAGACACTACCTATCTCAATACACAAGCCAGGAGACTTGCAAAAGAATATAATCCCAAAACCTTTTATTGGTACTAAGATTAAGGGGATGAAATCCAATGACCATGAACATAATTGGCACAAAAGAATGCCAGCTCTTTGTGATGCAAAATTTCCTCTAAGATGAGACTGCTTGCGGCTTGCCTAGTTCATTTTGTATATGGGCGCTCCCTCTGAACTAAAGGAAGGCTTTATGGAATAGGATCAACAGATAGAAATTGCAGATATTGGGGTTATCCAGAATATGTTGATCATGTTTTTGGAGGTGCCTTTTGTTGAGGAAATAGGACAGGGATAGAAGGCCATTCTATGGGTATGTTGACATCATAACTATATTGGCGGGCTGTCCTTCTCAAAGATCCTTGGTGATACCACAAATCTATATGGAATGCGTAGCAGGTAATGAGGACAGTATTTGGAGATAGAGTTATTAGGCACCTATCTTAATGTGCAGGCCAGTAAACTTGTATAAAAAGATGGCCCCTAAACCTTTTATTGAAAGTAAACTTAAATAGAAAATGGTATTCGAATGATGACAAACATGAATGGCACACAACCAGCACAAAAGTTTCCCCTATTTGGTTGTAATGCAAGGTTTCCCTTTAAGATGTGGTTACTTTCATGGTTCATTCGGTCTATGTCACTCCCAACTAAAGCAACCTGCGTCATAAAACAGGAACCGGAATTGCAGCTTGACCATGCTTTTGTGACACAAAAGTGCGCTAGCTATTTGTGATGAAAGGTTTCGTTTAGGATGAGATTCCTTGCCTGGTTCATTATCTATATGGCACTCCTAACTAAAGGAAAGCTCCATGAAACCAGACTAACAGATCAAAATTGCAGCTATGCCTATTTGGAGGTGCTTTTCAAGGATCCTTGGTACTGCTGTAAATCTATCTGAAATGTATGGCAGGTAATCAGGATAATTTGCAGTAGCGTAAGAGATGATCTGTGCCACAGTGGAGGAGAGCCCCATGCTCAGTTCTAACATATTGCTTGATTGGCTGTAGGACCAATATTCTACTCACTCCAACTCCCACACTTTGTGTGCAACTCTCTGAGTGCTTAAAGAACTTCTCACCTCCTCTGTAACAAAATGTTTGAAGATCTGTCCAGACAAAGGGTACTTATAATTGGTGGATTTTCAATTTCCAATTATATAGCCATTCAATTTTCATATCATCTGATTGCTCTAAGAAATTGTGTAAATCTAATGTACAATCTAGATCTAGTGCACTTGCCCTGGCATACGTCGATAGTGGGCAAACCTGGGGATGTTAATTCGATGTAATGATGGTTTTTGCATCCCTTTTAGTAATCTTCCTATCAGGCTTTTAAAGATAATGAAAAAAATTGCCCCAATTCTGAGGATTGCGCGAGAATTTAAAAAATACACAACACCCAAATATTGAAAATTGCTACTGAATAGCACCATGGCTTTTGTTTCTAGAGTTTGTTCACTGAAGTACAATACTTTACAAATGGGCCTGGAAGCAAACTATTATTATCAATTTGAACGGTTAAAATACTACACCTACACAAAGAAAAATACAGGAAAATTGGTTAATTCAACAGTTATAACAACTGGATCAAGCTCCACTATCCTTACTCCTTTCTGGGCTCCAAGCTTGCCCTTCGGAGTCCCTCTCTTTGCATAGAAACGGATCAAACCTGTCCAGAGCTTGTAAACCCAGATGGTGCTCCCGAAAAGAGCCAGAATAACAGTAACCATCCATGAACTAGCCATCCAGTAAGGAATAACGGCATCTGCCTTACCAGCTAAGTAGAAGGAGGCCAACTTCCATGCCAACCAAGGCCCAACAATGCACCTCACCACGGTAAAATACACAGTGAAAAATGGAGAAACAGAACTATAGATCATGTTGGCCAAGGCAGACTCTGTTTTAGCCATACGAGAAATAGTCCACATATTCTGTAATGGAGTCGTCGATTCCCCTGCAGCTATCAGAGAGATGGCCGAAAGCCCTCCATGGCCTGCATAGTACCTGCAAGTTACTAGGTAGAAGGAAGAGGTGATCAGATGGGTTGGCAAGCAAATAGTGGAGCAAGTCCACAACGAAATATGCAGTGCTGAACTCGATGATTTTGTTCTCTAAATCTGTGTTGGGTGCATCACCCCAATCAAAATAAAAAACTGAATCAGTGACTTCACATTAAAGAATGCCTTCACATAATACCAAATCACCTTCTATCTAATATCGAAAACCCATAAACCCAATATCGAAAACCCATGTTCCAAAATTATAAATCATAGATATATATAATCAAATTAACTGCATTGCAATTCTATCCAGTATCCAAAACCCATAAACCCCAGTTCAAAAATTATAAATCATATATATGTCATCAAATTAACTGCATTGCAATTAATTTTAAAGACTGGAAGATGATTGATTTTGAGACTCTGGTCCAGAGACCGCAACGTCCGAGAATTGATCCAGTTCAAACTCTTGGCTGCAACTCTTTACAATGGATAGCTTCGAAGCTGGAACCACACTTTTCTTCAGTGAATGGAAGCTCCTGGATGGAGGAGCCAGGAGCCATTGTTAATGTCCGATTTTAACAGAGGTTTATTTGAAATAGGAGATTTTTTTTAACTGAAGAAAGTCTCCAGAGAAGCTCTCAGGAATATATACTCTTGTGGAAGATTAGACAACAAGAACTCCCCCACAACAAGACAAGACCAGACCTAACTCCCCCGCCTAATCTAACGGTTGGACCACATCAGTGGCACTATCTGAAATTGGAGATTTACTTGTTGAAGATCTCACAACAATCCACTGACCATGGGAGGTTGCAGGACAACTTGGCCTGTCAGCACCATCTTCAAATTTACAGGCTGCAGCCAATACCATCACACGGTTCCGGGCAAAAAGATTTGGGCATTGCTCAATTGAACCATTCACCTCTGCATTGCATTTTCTCGTTGGACTTGGCACGCTGAGTGACAGAGGACTACTCTGAGAATTGTACGAATCCCATACTTGATTCCCAATAGCCAAACTACTGGTTGGGGACGACCCTGGTTCAGTAACAATCTCTTCTTTCTCCATGGCGTTGCAGACCTCATCTAAAAAACGGTGCTTTAACAGCTCTCCACTGGTCCACCTCTTCTTGGGATCCCTCCGACAGCATTTCTCTAAGAAATCCCTCATCTGAGGTGAAAGCGATCCAGGCAACTCAAGGAGCTCCTCTGTGCATCCAATTCGATACATTGCGGCGAGGGGACTGGAAACGTGGCTCCATGGAGGCCTACCAGTGGCCATCTCAAGTACAGTGCAGGCGAGAGACCAGATATCAGATGCAGGGCCCTGCTCCACCTGGTTCACCACCTCTGGAGCCATCCACTGAGGAGTCCCCCTGAATTTCATGGCCTGCTGGCCCTTCGTGTCATCATCAATCCTCTTGGCAGAGCCAAAGTCAGCAAGCTTCACACCAGTGATACCCACAAGAATATTCTTTCCCTTGATGTCACAGTGCACAATCCCCCGCTTGTGGAGGTAATCGATCCCACATAGAATGTCGGGTGTGTATGCCTTGATCACTGATTCATACAGCTTCCCTCCAAACTTAGTCAGCAGATCCCTCAAGCTGCCACCCGGCACGTACTCCATGAACAAATTGTGCACCCCTGCACCGTTCTCGAAGCTGTAGGCGCGCCCCAAGCAGTGAACGATGTATGCAGAGTCTAGGCTTCGTAAAATGTTGTACTCATTGTCCACAGCGACACTAAATTGGGTTGTGGATTTGATTGCAAAGAGTTGGCCATTAGACCGTTTCATGGCGAGGCTGACTGTTTCAGAAGCTCCAGACCCAACCATGGCGCCCCGCCTCAACCTGTTCTTACCCTTCCGGTTTCGCTTGTTCTGGTGACCTACAGGGGAGTGCCGGGTCGAATGCAGCCCGCGGTTAATTCCCAAATTCAAATTGACGTATTAATGGCGGCAACACAGCGATGGAACTGTTGTCAGACATCATTAAATGCGGAGGGTGGCAGAGCTGGGCGGAGCTCGCGGACGGTGGCGGAGCTGGGGAGAAATTGCCAGTGGTCGGAGACGGTGGTTTTTCCGGACGGTGACCGGAAACTGGGCCATTCTTTCGCCCAGGTAGACTACTCCGACAGTTAAATGGTCAATGTTGTACTTGCAATTATGCATAACAGAGGCAAAAATACATTTATATAGATTAAATTTGTTGAATTGAGGCTTCTGTGATCCATAACAAGTTTACAAGAAATTTTTCTTCGTAAATCACATGATATTTCATATGTTGACGCATTTCGAACCAACCAATGTGGTTTATTGTTAGGGCAAGTTGAAGAATCGGATCAAGCTTATGCATGTTAAATAGTCAGAGCAGAACCTCCAACGGCTACAATTTGTTGGTGACTTTTTATTTATGTTTTATAAAATTTGTAGAGACACTCAAAGCTGATATGAGTTGGCAGCCATTTTTATTTTAATTTTAATGTTTTCATTAACTGAGCGCTACTAAATTAGTGATTTTTTAATTATTTCTCTTAGAATGGAATATTTATTGAAAATTTAAATATTGGTTAATGGAAAAGTTAGATGTAAAATACAATTATAAATATTAATATTATTTGAAATTTTAATTATTAGTAATTTTGTGATTTTTATTAATTATTATTTAAGAAATTTTATTTAATCCAAATAATATTTTAGAAATTTTAAATAGAAAAAAATTATATTTTAAAATTTTATAAAAAATTACTACTCATATTACTCTGAATATTATTTTTCATGGAATATTATTTTTTTAACATTTTAAAAAATATTGGTTTTTTTTAAATGCATTCTACACTCTAGTTTGAAGAATACGTGTGATTTTTTTTTGCTCAACTTTAAGTTCACATATGTTCTTTTCAAAATAAAAATGAAATAGTTTTTAAATAAAAACAATCTCAAATATTATTAAAAACAAAAATGAATATACTTATGTGATAAGTTTTAATTAAAAGCCTTATAAAATATCAATTATCTAACTTTCATTATGTTCATGAGGTTTGTTGTTAAAAACAAAATTCGTTATATCTATTTGGTTAGTTTTAATTAAAAGCATTATAAAATATCAATAATCATATTGCTCGCTCAATTTGTTGTTGACATTACAACCTAAAAGATATATATAAAAAAAAAAATTTACTCTCTCTCAACCATAAATATTTGGATATTAATGTGGAATAATATAATTTATATCAACTTTTGAAAGAGAATATATATATCTATATATATATATATATATATATATATATATATATAATTCTTATATTCTTTAAAAATATTTCAATATAGGTAAAATATCTATATTAACTAATTTATTCCAATATCTAATTCAATTCTTTCTTTCTTTTATTTTGTAAATTTGTGCATAGAGATTCATTAATCAAAAGGAGTTTAAAATACCTGCCTGAAGGTGGGATTTTTACAGAGAGACCAAAACCAAGCTATAAGGAGACATCTAGGTAAACAGAGTAACAAAAACAAAAGTATCACCCAACTCGGGGCTGGTTTTCATATTTACTTATTTTCCTTTACTTTTTAGTTGCTTTCACCCACCCATTCGCCAAAGAAGTAACGACAACTTATTGAAGAATTCCCTGACAAGCTACTATTGTGTCCTTATCAGATTCAGAGGAAACTAATTTGTGGGCTCGCTCTACTGCGCCCAACAAAAGAGTAGTACTGTCTATTTCTTTGCAAAGTGTTAAACTTTTATTCTCCTTACTCTCCTTGTAGTCTTCATTTCGAAGAGAGCATTTCATCACTTGATTCACTGTCGTCCTGATCTGAAGATGAGGAGTCATCTTCCTCCATAAGGGGCAGGTTGCATGGCTTCCAAGCCTTAGATTTAGTCATTTGTTTTACTGCCTTTTGAGTGAAAGAGTTATGTAGGTGTCGTGTTTGATGGTAGAGGCGACAACGAAAAGTCGTGTTCTCATAGTCCAAGAGCTAGATCCAGTGGAAATGAATTGTTTTCAGCTTGATTTTGTTAGGCAAGCCTTTACTAATGTCGAGTTTTACACAAATCCTACCATAAGTATAAATTCCACTTTGGCCTCGCGTAAGATATGTGGCTAGGAAGCGACCCAGTGTGTTTTTGATGCTTGTAATCACTGAATCATGATATAAATGTGCTGACAAGTTTAGAAGCTAGACCTACGTGGGGAGCTCTATGATTACTGCCATAGAGGGGTCAAAGTCTAGGAACCAAGGGGTCATAAAAAGCCCCCTTTACCCCAGAACCATGGGTCCTTAGATATAGCACTTTGATAATCTTCCTGACGGGAAATGTAACTATGAAGAAGACCTTAGAACATAAGAGAACCTTGTAAGATCTAGTCCAATTAGATTGTGTCCATTTGTGAATATTTGTTGTTTGAGGCCATAGCCCATTGAAGTGGTAGATCATGCCATTCTTTGCCATTAGCTTGTGAAGGTCTTCGAGATATGGATGGGAAATGTTAACAAAGGGAATAGCCTTCGATTTTTCCACGATAAATGGACTAGGTACATCCTGGGAACCTCATCCTCATCCTCCGATCAGGGTTACTTCAAAACCCTTGCTCTACTCCCTAATTATCAATCTAGTTTATGATAAAGGATTAGTTAAGTCTGGTTGTGGATAGAGGGCTTACTAGGCCCTGACGCAACAAGGTTAGATAAGAAATTTTTCTTTTTTCTTTTTTCTTTTTTTAATATGGTCATATTGTCTTAATTATCAGTTATAGTCATAGGGTTGACTGTAGTTTCTTTTGAAACAAGTCTAAACAAAATGTAACCAAACATTTGTTTAAGTCATGCGAAGTTGTTATCAGTTCTCCTTCTAATTTTATGTATGATACTGTAATTTAAAACTGGGCCTTTCACCACGGTCGAGATTCATGCATGTTGTTTAATCACATAGTTTTATATATTGAATATAAGTCATTGTATAGTAAGGTTTTGGCCCAGAATCAATACTTGTGGGTTTACTATAATTCTGTCCTGGTATATGATTTAGCATTGTTAGTTTCTGGTATTGCCTTTGTCTCCACATGTGTGGTGCATGCAAATGTATTTAATTTATTTCTTGTATACAATCATTACTTGCAAGTACATGTATATTAATTTGTTTCACATATATTTAATCATTACTAGGTCTAGAGCTCTATCTCGCCCCTTATATCTATGCCAATGAAGATGGCACAAAGCTTTTAATTACTACATGTTTTTTTTTTTACTTTTCCCTTTCCTCGGTGGCTAAAAATTATTGATGCCTGATTGAGAAAACGTCTTGGGTATTTCAGCACTAGTCTCTCAACCCTTAAGGTAATTAGGTAGGTTACTTAGAATCTAGGTTGCCTAGGTGGAGCTCTGGCTCATCACCTCCGTCTAACCAAGCTCCCCTTGAATCTTTTTTATGAATCTTCTGTGAAGGTTAAGAAGTATATTAGTTTTTTGTTTTGTCTCTATAATTTTTTATTTTGAAATAATTACTTCATTACTCGATATTTTTACTGAACAAAACCACGTTACATACGTCGCATAGTAATTGTTTCATGCACAAGATCATGATACATAGGAATTATTCTTTCCACACACCTTTATCAGCATTGGCTATAATAAAGAAAGACCAACTATTAACTGCTACACAAACCTGTAATCCAATAATAAAATTGAACCAAAAGTAACACTATTGCACAAAGTTCAATTTAATATATATAGAACTCATAAAAAATTACATGTGTCTATCTTGATTGGTTGTTTAGCACCTAAGAAGACCAAGCTGCCCAACCACGATCCTGAAAATTACATCTAGACTCTCCCTCGAGCTTCCTTGCTCTAAACAGTTATAATATTCAGCCAGTAAGTTAATCAATTATGAACCTCAAGACTTACTAGTATAGCTCAAAATTACACTTTCTCAAGGTTTCTTGTTTGAGGGCTCCACTAGTTTGGTGTCCAACTCAAAAACACCCCAAACCTAGTAGAACTCCACCCCCTTACAGAAACTTTTGCAGGGATTATATTCCTCAAGTTTTTCACTTCTCTATTATCTCAATCCTTTAGCTAACTTTCAGCCATCCCTCGGATTTCCCCCACCAAGATCGGGTTTTCCTTCTTTTCCCTTTCTCTAGGAAGAGAGAAAGCGATAATTGTTTCTAACTGTTTCCAACTGTTTGGAGGTTTGGAGTCTGTTACCCTTGGTCTCTTTTAATATTTCTCAAACGCACCTTTTTTTTTCTAATCAACAAATTTTATTAAAAAGTTCCACGAAGCTCTTTCACCGAGCCACAATTTCCAACCAACATATGAAAATCAAAAGTACTAAAATAATTAAAATAAAAGTAACTATAGTAACTTATACATCTTGGGGTGTTACATCTCCCCCCACCTTGTGCGCAACATTTTCCTTGTTGTTTAATCTAGTCCTTTGGAACAAATTAGGATAAGATTTAAGCATGAATCCCTTAGCCTCTCAAGTGTCCTCCTGTAGGTTAAAGTTCTTCCATTTCACATTAACCTGAATGATAGATTTCCTCTGTAACATTATTTCTCTCTGCTCAAGAATATGTAGAGGGTCTACCAGGAATTCGTTGTCTGACTCGACTTGTACCACAATTTCAATTTAGCATTAGTCTATGACAATCATATATATACAGATATATATATATATATATATATATATATATATATATATATATATATATATATATATATATATATATATATATATATATATATATATATATATATATAGCTAGATAGATAGATTGATAGATAGATATAGGTTGAAATAAGAAATTATGTTTCTTAATTACCTGCACCTCTTGCTAGTTAATCACATGTCTAGGATCATACACATATTTTTTTAATAAGGATATGTGGAACACATTATGAACCCGAATGTGACTAGGTAATGCCAACCGATTAGCTACTAGCCCAATTCTTTCCAGGATTTGGAAAGGTCCACAATATCTAGGTGCTAATTAACTACCCCACCACAAAGTACTTCATTTTGGTTTGACTATGATGTAAACAAAATCTCCTTCTTGTAATTCTTCATAGCTCTTTTTCCTATCCGCATATTCCTTTTGCGTCTCATAAGCAACCTTTAAATTCTAATGGAATTTCCTCACTACTTGCTCTATTTCAATTAACATGTCATGCCCCAACGTCAATTTATCTTTAGGGTTACATGAGTTGATTCGTATTTTGCATTTTCTCCCATACAACACTTCAAAAGGACTCGTTCCCAAGGATTCATGGTAGTTGTTATTATAATAAAATTCAACTAAGTGAATGTATTCCTCCAACTTAGTTGGTTGTTGAATTACATACATTCGCAACATATCTTCCATTAACTGATTAACACATTCAGTTTGTCCATCATTCTGAGGGTGGTATGCGATACTGAATAGAATTTGTGTACCCAAACCCATAAAAAGAACCTTCCAGAATGCTGATGTAAACGTCTCTATCAGAAATCACCAACCGTGGTATCTCATGTAATTCAAATACCTCTTTCATGAATATATATGCATTAGGGGAATTTTGAGGTCTAAAATGGGCCTTCTAAGGAAATTATAAAATAATAATGGAAATAATAAAATAAGATTAGATTACATCATCAAATTTTAGAGGGAAAAAATAAAAAAACTATTTTTCAACTTGTATTTTCAACTTATCTCCCTATGGGTTTACTCAAATTTCAAGTAGAAACACTTGTTGGATGTAGAATTTGATTCCTCATGCAAGGAGTACCCATGTTGCATACTTTCGATAGATCCTGCTACATGAAAAATGAGAAATACATGAACAACATGATTGCAATCATGTTTTTTGATGTATCTCTCATTTTTCGTGTAGCAGAGTCCATCGAAAGTTTGCAATATGGGTACACCTTAGATCAGGAATTAAATTTTTCATCCAACGAGTACTCCCACTCGAAATTTAATTAACAACTTAGGGAGATAAGTTGAAAATACAAGTTGAAAAAGTAGTTTTATTATATTATTATTTTTTAATCTTCCTACTTTTTTACTCCAAAAATAGTGAATCGTCTCTCATGGTTGACATCATAATATTGAATCCTACTAGTTCTTATAAAGTTTATTTTGGTTGTACATTTTTCTTAGGAGGCCCATTTTAAACCTAAAAATTCCCCTAAGAGCAATTTCAACAACTTTGAATGTAGATTTAACTAGTATAAAATTGGTTGTTTTGCTCAGCGTGTCCACCACAGCGAAGATAGATTCATTTTGTTTCTTTGTTTTGGGTAAACATGTGATGAAATCAAAAGTGATTGTGTCCCACTTCCATTAAGGTATAATTAGGGAATGGATTAATCCAACAGGATGTTGGAGCTCCACCTTCACCTTTTGGAATTCTAAGCACCTTGCAAGATGTTTTGTAATTTCATTTCTCATTCCTAACAAAAATTATTCTTATTTAGTTGCAGAAAACAATTTTTGAAAGCCTGGGTGGGTAGCATATGGGCTTTTATGCAATTCATCTAGCATAAATTACTTCATGGAGGTTTTGTTAGGAACATATATCCTACCCCTGAAGTTTAACATGTCATCATTATTTATGCCATAATTAGATTGTTGATAAGATTTTTGTGCTTGACTTGCTTGCTACCATAGGAATTTATATTTAAGGTCTTTATGGGCGGGTTCTTTAATTTTTGCAGTGAAATTAGTTTGTATTTGCCCGTAAGAAATCTCGTACATACAATGTGTCTTTCTTCTTAATGCATCAACGACCCATTTTTTTTCCCTTAAGGTGTATTATTTCAAAATCTTATTTCGAAATCAGATTCACTCAAAAAAGTAGTTCACCTAACTTGGCGAGCATTCAAATTAGGCTGATTAAAAAAACTCGTTAAGCTACTGTGATAAGTCATTAAAAGGAATTTATTTCCTAATAGGTAATGTTGCCAAACCTTTAAATGTTGAACTACTATAGTCAGTTCCAAATCATAGGCAGAGTATCGTTGCTGATGCTCCTTCAACTTACGAGATTCATAAGCTATCATCTTTCCTTCCTGCATCAACACTCCTCCAACTCCCTCTTGACAAGCATCAGTGCACAGTGTACTCTTTTTCCGAATCTTCTACCTTCAACATAGGAGTTGTGGTCAATGCATGTTTCAATTACTCAAAGCGTTGATGGCATGTGCTTGTCTATTTAAAAGCTTTTCCCTTTTTTTGAAGTGAAGTTATAAGATATGCAATCCTAGAGAACCCCTCTATAAAACGATGGTAATATCCACAAAATTTTTAGTAACATACAACTCCATGATGGTTTTAATCTTTTCAGGATCTACCACTATACCTTCTGATGAGATAATGTGTCCTAAATATTGAATATGAACTTTGTAGTAATCACATTTGTTGTGTTTAGAATAAAGTTAATTGTCACACAATGTTTGCAGTTCTATCCTCAAATGTTGCTTATGTTCCTCCATGTTCCTTGAGTAGATTAGAATATCATCAATGAAAACCAAGACAAACTTATATAAATATGGGTGAAATATACCATTCATAAGACTCATGAAAGTGGCAGGGGCGTCGGTAAGCCCAAAGGGAAATGCCACAAACTCGTAATGAACGTAGCGAGTTCGAAATGATGTTTTGCAAATGTATTTTTCTTTAATACAAATATGATGATATCTTGAAATTAAATCTATTTTTGAGAACATACTAGATCCTCTGGTCTGATCAAATAAATCGTCAAAACGGGGCAGGGGTAATTTATTCTTAATGGTAAGCTTATTTAATTATCTATAATCAATATATAGTCATAGCGTACCATCATTTTTCCTCAAAAATAGTATAGGAGCTCCCCACGGTGACACACTTGGTCGAATATAACCTTTATCTAGGAGCTCTTGCAACTGCATTTTGAATTCAATAATTTAGGTATACTCATACGATAAGGGGTTCTAGACACATGAGATGCTCCTCGAACTAATTAAATGGTGAAATCGATGTCTCATTTAGGTGCGAGACCAAGTATTGCCTCTGGAAACACATAAGTAAATTCTTGTATAATTAGCATATTTTCCAGAGAAAGAGTCTTATTTTTAGGGTTAGAATAACCCACTTTCACAACATAGATTTGACAACCATTCTGAATACATTTTCCTAACTGGTAGGCTATCATTGGTCACAATTTAAAAAATCTCTTAATCACTTGAATTTCATGCCTAATTCCCCCTTCATCAAGGAAATTAATAGTTTCCGCTTTAAAATCCACTAGAGACCAATGTTTCTCTAACCAAACCATTCCAATCAATACATCATATGAGCCTAGGGGTAATATATTCAAATCCACTTGAATTTGTCGTTCTCCTATTTTAATAGAACAATTTTCAATCCTAGCATTCACTCTCCACTTAGCTCTTGTAACTAATTGCACCAACCAGGGATTTTTAAATTTAACCATTTGTAAATGACATTTTTCCACTATTTTTGGACTGACGTAACTCATACTTGAACTTGGATCTACCAAAATAGAAACAGAGTGGCTAGATATATTACCTTCTATTTCTACCATGGTGGGTTGATATTCTTCTTGATTATCATCCAAAACTACATTTATTCTAGGTATGCTTCTAGCCACCTCTCCCAATGTAGATGCTTCTTGCACATTAGCAGCCTCCTTCGTTTGAGTATGATGAGGGAAATTTTTATAGTAATGTGGCTTTCCAAATCCCCAACATTGCAAAGGAGGTTTCTTTTGCTAGCTGTTTTATGGTTTTCTTACCACCTTTTTCTGCCTATTATTTGTTTCTAATCCAATTTTCTACAGATTTATTCCAACAAAATTGGTCTGGTGTTTTCGGTGCACATTCATTCCACCAACAATTTTCACATTTCTACTATTCAGAAAGCCTTTCTATGCCTTTTTAAAGGGAACATTCTAATTGCCTTCTCCTTTTTGTTTCATTTTTTGATAACATATTATAGCTATGCGAATCGCTTTGTCCATTGCTTTTGGCTTATCAAACTCCAACTTTTCCCTCATAAAGGTAGGTAGACTACTGATAAACATTACACCTTAGCCTTCTCCTCCTGAATCTATGGAATGTATCTCAACAAGGAGGTGATCCTTGTTACGAACTCATCCATTGTTAAATGACCCAACCTCAAGTCATGAAACCCTCTCACCTTTTTATCATAGAATCATTCTGTCATATAGTTATCTTTGAAATGCTTTTGGAAGTCTACAAAAGTTACTTCTTGTTCCTCAATTTTCTAGACAATTTTGATTTCTTCCCAACACAGGGTGGCTTTACCCTTTTGTTGGTATATTTCTAATATTCCTTTAAGGTTTTCACCATACTCGTAGATTTGGAAGTACGTGTTCATACTAATCAGCGAGGCTTCAACTGCTTCCTTAGCCTCACCATCAAAGTTCAGGGGTTTTATCTTTTTGAAATCCCCTAGAAGTTTGGTTTCCTACCTCTTAATTCCTTTGTCCCCAGAAACATTGTTGGATCTTCCTTCATCTTCATTTTGTCCTACTTAGATTCTGCGTGATCTTCCTTTTGTCAAAATGCGTCATACTTGTTCCCATAGCTGGAACTCGTGTTTGTCTTCTGTTCATTATTCTTATTAGATAAGCTCCTCAAAATTATTTCTTGTTCCTGCCTTAATTTTTCATTATTAGTCCTCAAATTAATCATTTCAGTCTAGAACTACTTAACAGTTTCTAGCAGTGCAGCATTAGCTTGGCAGGAATCTTTGTTGGCATTATGATGCATGTGTTGTACTTGATGACAACCCACTCGTAGAAGAACATCTCACTTATATATAACTAGATGTATCTACAGAGGAGATATCAGATGTAACTGAATGCATGGGATGCCGGACAGCTCAAAGGAATCAGATGACAGTTTTCAGTATGACAAGTTAGCTTTGCCATCAAGTCCAAAGGGGGAGATTTTTGGCATTATGAGACAAGTGTTGTCCTTAATGGCAAATAACATAGATGACAGACCATAGTGCAGCAGGTCAGTAGCAAGGAATTGATGATCAGACTACAAGAATCAAGAAAGAAAAGTATATACGCAGGTTCACTAATGCAAAGCCGCATATACACGCAGGTTATACGTTCCAAAGACGTGTATGCGTATACACACACTTTCACGTAGGGAAAAGTGCGTACATGTGGGAGAACTTATTTTTGGACCATGGTATTTAGTCCTTCGTACTTGAACCTATGGTTTTGGACCATGATATCTCGTCAGAAGTGTTGATCCCAAGTATTGGGTCCATGGTATTCATTTGTTATGGTTTTGGACCATGGTATTGACTAAGGCCTAAGACTATAAAAGAGAAGAAGATCATTAGGCAAATGCATGGAGAAAGTCTTGAATATCTGATGAAGTATGAGATCCAGTATGCAGGTTATGGGTTCATGATGCATTACTTGATCTAAGCTAAGGAGGAATCTCAACGGCTGATGGAGAACAAGATCTAAGGATAGATCGAGATCTAATGGCTTGGAATGAAGCATCTCTATACGGTTAGATCTTGTTTAGTCTAGATCTGTATACTGACGCATGTAATGTTCTGTAAATGTTATGATTTGGGTATGAATAATGTCTAGAATAGCTGCAAAGCTCTGAGTTAATATTTGCAGATGTGTACACGGGTTAGCTTTGGTAAAAGCACGTATGTACGCGGGTTTGATTCATCGTAGTAGCGTATACATTATGAAGTATGATATTTGAAGTTGCAGTTGGGTATGATTGTTATTGCAGAGTTCTGTTGTCTGCTCTGTGCTCTGGTGACTGCAGTTTGTTGACAGGGTTTCAGTGATTCAGTATTGGTTGATTCAGAGATTGATGATCCAGTATGAAAATTGGATGAAACGTGGCCTTCAGATTTTTGTGTTGTGCTTCAGGAGTTTCCAGTCTGAAAGTTTATGAAATGTGGTACCTGGAGGAAGAAAGAGAAGGTTGTAGCCTTCTGTAGGTCAGCACCTATGTACTAGTACATTAGCTAGTACAAGAACTAAGGGGGTGGTAGCTCCCTTCCAGTAGCGACTAGAAAATGAGTAAAGATTGGAGCATTTCAGTAGGCTGATACCTACGTACTAGTAAATGGATCGACTAGTACAAGAGCTAAGGCGGTTGTAGCTCCCTTCTAGGAGAGTCTGGAGAACGAGAGAAGGTTGTAGCCTTCTGCAGGAAGAAGCCTGAGTACTGGTATAAGACTGCACCAATACATAACTATTGTAAAATGAAGTTTCTTATTAAAAGAAGATAGAGACGACTTGCAGCAGGTGCTTTTCACCCACATTGGGTTTCCACCTTATATCATGGTGTTCATGTGTGCTTCTTGTGTGTGATGATTTGTTATGTTTTACTGCACCTGCTTACTGTACATATGGTTAATGAAATTCTGATGCACTAACTAAAGATCAACATTTAATGGATTAACTGAATCATAAGTATTCTGGATATAAGCTAGTTGCATTAGACATAGTTTTGTATACACGGGGGTTCCATTAACTGAAGTAGCGTATATGAATCTTAATATGGAAATGGAAAATTTTTATTGATTTGATAATACTGATTCACCCCCCCCTCTCAGTATTATTTCCAACAATTAGTATCAGAGCTGGTCCTTTGGTAGAAGCTTGATCGCTTGAGGAGATCCATGGAACAATGGGAAAGAAGCTTAAGAAGAAAGCACCTAAGAAGAATAAGACATCTAAGAAAGACTATGACAGTGGGAGCATCAATTGGGGAATATGTGGAAGAAGCACTTCAGATTCAGAATCACTTCAAGATGAAGACCTATCAAGTATGAATTTGTTACCCTTTGGTGATACATCTATTTATCCATTTGAAGATGATGAAAGTGATAGCGAAACAACTGAATTTGCTCTTATGGATGAGCAAGAAAGATATCAAATAGAGGTAGAATTTAAAAGGCTATCAGACAAAATTAGAGATCAACAAGATCTATTGAACAAAGAGAATGTGCCTTCAAGGAAGTAGCTACCAAACTAAAAGCTCAACTAGAGGATGGTAACAAGGTAAGGAAGCTATTCAAGGAAAAATATCAAAAGTTGCAGGATGAAGTGACATCATTAAGAAATGAAGTAAATGAAAGAAGCACAACAATCAAGAAACTTAGAGATAGATCCAGTTACTATGAAAGGCTTGAAGCCATGATCCTCTCGCTAAAGGAAGATCTTGAAGGATGAAATCCATTACTATGTACTGATTTTTCCTTGATTCCCTCCGTGGTAAACTTCATCCCTCACTCTGGGTAGGTATCCCTCTATCATTAATCTAAGACCGTTGCTTGTAGGGCAACCCTTATTCCGATTGCATATTTTCCTAAATTGATTACGGAGTTGTTTGGTCCCACTTCTCTGTCTGTTTATAAGAACGGACGTTAAAATCCGTTAACGGAATTGTTGTCGGAAAATTAAATATCTATATATATATATATATATATATATATATATATATATATATATATATATATATATATATATATATATATATATATATATATATATATTTTAACATCCACAGAATAAAAGATAGTGTGTTACGTCTGACATAGTGATTGTCCCCGCGCCGTCCGGAGGTGCTCGATGCATGGAATTAAATTCAAGGTACCCGGCAATAGCGTCCCCCATGGGTCCTACCTGTACGCATTGACAAATGACAAATGGACAGTTAAATGGTCAATGCTGTACTTGCAATTATGCATAACAGAGGAAAAAATACATTTTATATAGATTAAATTTGTTGAATTGAAGCTTCTGTTATCCATAACAAGTTTATAAGAGATTTTTCGCGGTAAATCACATGATATTTCATATGTCGAACCAACCAATGTGGTTCATCGTCCGGACAAGTTGAAGAATCGGATCAAGCTTATGCATGTTAAATAGTCAGAGCAGAACCTCCAACGGCTACACTTTGTTGGTGACTTTTTATTTATGTTTTATAAAATTTGTAGAGACACTCAACGCTGATATGAGTTGGCAGCCATTTTTATTTCAATTTTAATGTTTTCATTAACTAAGCTGAGTTGGCAGCCATTTTTATTTTAATTTTAATGTTTTCATTAACTAAGCGCTACTAAATTAGTGATTTTTTAATTATTTTTATTGAATGGAATATTTATTGAAAATTTAAATATTGGTTGATGGAAAAGTTAGATGTAAAATACAATTATAAATATTAATATTATTTGAAATTTTAATTATTAGTAATTTTGTGATTTCTATTAATTATTATTTAAGAAATTTTATTTAATCCAAATAATATTTTAGAAAATTTAAATAGGAAAAAATTATATTTTAAAATTTTATAAAAAATTACTACTAATATTATTTTGAATATTATTTTTCATGGAATATTATTTTTTTAATATTTTAAAAAATATTTGTTTTTTTTCAATGCATTCTACACTCTAGTTTGAAGAAGACGTGTGATTTTTTTTTGCTCAACTTTAAGTTGACATATGTTCTTTTTAAAATAAAAATGAAATAGTTTTTAAATAACAACAATCTCAAATATTATTAAAAACAAAAATGAATATATTTATGTGATTAGTTTTAATTAAAGGTCTTGAGTTGACATATATCCCTTTTAAAACTAAACTTAAATAGTTTTTAGATAAAAAACAATGTCAATTATTATTAAAAACAAAAATGAATATACTTATGTGATAAGTTTTAATTAAAAGCCTTATAAAATATCAAATATCTAACTTTCATTATGTTCATGAGATTTGTTGTTAAAAACAAAATTCACTATATCTATTTGGTTAGTTTTAATTAAAAGCATTATAAAATATCAATAATCATATTGCTTGCTCAATTTGTTGTTGACATTACAACCTAGAAGATATAAAAAATAAATAAAAAAATTACTCTCTCTCAACCATAAATATTTGGATATTGATGTGGAATAATATAATTTATATCAACTTTTGAAAGAGAATATATATATATATATCTATAAATATATATATATATATATATATATATATATATATATATATATATATATATATATATATATATATATATATATATATATATATATATATATATATATATATATATATATATAATTCTTATATTCTTTAAAAATATTTCAATATAGGTAAAATATCTATATTAACTAATTTATTTCAATATCTAATTCAATTCTTTCTTTCTTTTATTTTGTAAATTTGTGCATAGAGATTCATTAATCAAAAGGAGTTTACAATACCTGCCTGAAGGTGGGATTTTTACAGAGAGACCAAAACCAAGCTATAAGGAGACATCTAGGTAAACAGAGTAACAAAAACAAAAGTATCACCCAACTCGGGGTTGGTTTTCATATTTACTTATTTTCCTTTACTTTTTAGTTTCTTTCACCCACCCATTCGCCAAAGGAGTAACGACAACTTGTTGAAGAATTCCCTGACAAGCTACTATTGTGTCCTTATCAGATTCATATGAAACTAATTCGTTGGCTCGCTTTACCGCTCCCAACAAAAGAGTAGTATTGTCCATTTCTTTGCAAAGTGTTAAACTTTTATTCTCCTTACTCTCCTTGTAGTCCTCATTCGAAGAGAGCATTTCATCACTTGATTCACTGTCATCCTGATCTGAAGATGAGGAGTCATCTTCCTCCATAAGGGGTAGGTTGCATGGCTTCCAAGCCTTAGATTTAGTCATTTTTTTTACTGCCTTTTGAGTGAAAGAGTTATGTAGGTGTCGTGTTTGATGGTAGAGGCGACAACGAAAAGTCGTGTTCTCATAGTCCAAGAGCTAGGTCCAGTGGAAATGACCTATTTTCAGCTTGATTTTGTTAGGCAAGCCTTTACTAATGTCGAGTTTTACACAAATGCTACCATAAGTATAAATTCCACTTTGGTCTCGTGTAAGATATGTGGCTAGGAATCGACCCAGTGTGTTTTTGATGCTTGTAACCACTGAATCATGATATAAATGTGCTGACAAGTTTAGAAGCTAGACCTACGTGGGGAGCTCTATCATTACTGCCATAGAGGGGTCAAAGTCTAGGAACCAAGGGGTCATAAAAAGCCCCCTTTTCCCCAGAACCATGGGTCCTTAGATATAGCTATTTGATAATCTTCCTGACGGGAAATGCAACTATGAAGAAGCCCTTAGAACATAAGAGAACCTTGTAAGATCTAGTCCAATTAGATTGTGTCCATTTGTAAAGATTTGCTGTTTGAGGCCATAGCCCATTGAAGTGGTAGATCAGGCCATTCTTTGCCATTAGCTTGTGAAGGTCTTCGAGATATGGATGGGAAATGTTAACAAAGGGAATAGCCTTCGATTTTTCCACGATAAATGGACTAGGTACATCTTGGGAACCTCATCCTCATCCTCCGATTAGGGTTACTTCAAAACCCTTGGTCTACTCCCTAATTATCAATCTAGTTTATGATAAAGGATTAGTTAAGTCTGGTTGTGGATAGAGGGCTTACTAGGCCCTGACGCAACAAGGTTAGATAAGAAATTTTTCTTTTTTCTTTTTTCTTTTTTTCATATGGTCATATTGTCTTAATTATCAGTCATAGTCATAGGGTTGACTGTAGTTTCTTTTGAAACAAGTCTAAACAAAATGTAACCAAACATTTGTTTAAGTCATGCGAAGTTGTTATCATTTCTCCTTCTAATTTTATGTATGATACTGTAATTTAAAACTGGGCCTTTTACCATGGTTGAGATTCATGCATGTTGTTTAATCGCATAGTTTTATATCTTCAATATAAGTCATTGTATAGTAAGGTTTTGGCCCAGAATCAATACTTGTGGGCTTACTATAATTCTGTCCTCGTATATGATTTAGCATTGCTAGTTTCCAGTATTTCCTTTGTCTCCACATGTGTGGTGCATGCAAATGTATTTAATTTATTTCTTGTATACAATCATTACTTGCAAGTACATGTATATTCTTTTGTTTCACATATATTTAATCATTACTAGGTCTAGAGCTCTCTCTCACCCCTTATATCTATGCCAATGAAGATGGCACAAAGCTTTTAATTACTACATGTTTTTTTTTTTTACTTTTCCCTTTCCTTGGCGGCTAAAAATTATTGATGCCCGATTGAGAAAACGTCCTGGGTATTTCAGGACTAGTCTCTCAACCATTAAGGTAATTAGGTAGGTTACTTAGAATGTAGGTTGCCTAGGTGGAGCTCTGGCTCATCACCTCCGTCTAACCAAGCTCCCCTTGAATCTTTCTTATGAATCTTCTGTGAAGGTTAAGAAGTATATTGGTTTTTTGTTTTGTCTCTGTAATTTTTTATTTTGAAATAATTACTTCATTACTCGATATTTTTACTGAACAAAACCAGGTTACATACGTCGCATAGTAATTGTTTCATGCACAAGATCATGATACATAGGAATTATTCTTTCCACACGCCTTTATTAGCATTGGCTATAATAAAGAAAGACCAACTATTAACTGCTACACAACCTGTAATCCAATAATAAAATTGAACCAAAAGTAACACTATTGCACAAAGTTCAATTTTAATATATATAGAACTCGTAAAAATTACATGTGTCTGTCTTGATTGGTTGTTTAGCACCTAAGAAGACCAAGCTGCCCAACCACGATCCTGAAAATGACATCTGGACTCTCCCTCGAGCTTCCTTGCTCTGAACAGTTATAATATTCAGCCACTAAGTTAATCAATTATGAACCTCAAGACTTACTAGTCTAGCTCAAAATTACACTTTCTCAAGGTTTCTTGTTTGAGGGCTCCACTAGTTTGGTGGCCAACTCAAAAACATCCCAAACCTAGTAGAACTCCGCCCCCTTACAGAAACTTTTGCAGGGATTATATTCCTCAAGTTTTTCACTTCTCCATTATCTCAATCCTTTAGCTAACTTTCAGCCATCCCTCGGATTTCCCCCACCAAGATCAGGTTTTCCTTCATTTCCCTTTCTCTAGGAAGAGAGAAAGCGATAATTGTTTCTAACTGTTTCCAACTGTTTGGAGGTTTGGAGTCTGTTACCCTTGGTCTCTTTTAATATTTCTCAAATGCACCTTTTTTTTTTTCTAATCAACAAATTTTATTAAAAAGTTCCACTAAGCTCTTCCACCGAGCCACAATTTCCAACCAACATATGAAAATCAAAAGTACTAAAATAATTAAAATAAAAGCAACTATAGTAACTTATACATCTTGGGGTGTTACATCTCCCCCCACCTTGTGCGCAACATTTTCCTTGTTGTTTAATCTAGTCCTTTGGAACAAATTAGGATAAGATTTAAGCATGAATCCCTTAGCCTCTCAAGTGGCCTCCTGTAGGTTAAAGTGCTTCCATTTCACCTTAACCTGAGTGATAGATTTCCTCTGTAACATTATTTCTCTCTGCTCAAGAATACGTAGAGGGTCTACCAGAAATTCGTTGTCTCACTCGACTTGTACCACAATTTCAATCTAGCATTAGTCTATGACAATCATATATATATATATATATATATATATATATATATATATATATATATATATATATATATATCTATATATATATATATATATATATATATATATAGATATATATATATATATATATATATATATAGATATATATATAGATATATATATATATATATATATATCTATATCTCTATATATATATATATATATATATATATAGATAGATAGATAGATAGATAGATAGATAGATATAGGCTGAAATAAGAAATTATCTTTCTTAATTACCTGCACCTCTTGCCAGTTAATCACATGTCTAGGATCATACACATATTTTTTTAATAAGGATATGTGGAACACATTATGAACTCGAATGTGACTAGGTAATGCCAACCGATAGGCTACTAGCCCAATTCTTTCCAGGATTTGGAAAGGTCCACAATATCTAGGTGCTAATTAACTACCCCACCACAAGGTACTTCATTTTGGTTTGACTATGATGTAAACAAAATCTCCTTCTTGCTACTGTTCATAGGTATTTTTCCTATCCGCATATTCCTTTTGCGTATCCTAAGCAACCTTTAAATTCTAGCGAAATTTCCTCACTGCTTGCTCTATTTCAATTAACATGTCATGCCCCAACATCAATTTATCTTTAGGGTTACATGAGTTGATTGCTATTTTGCATTTTCTCCCGTACAACACTTCAAAAGGACTCGTTCCCAAGGATTCATGGTAGTTGTTATTATAAGAAAATTCAACTAAGTGGAGGTATTCCTCCCACTTAGTTGGTTGTTGCATTACATACATTCACAACATATCTTCCATTACCTGATTAACACATTCAGTTTGTCCATCAGTCTGAGGGTGGTATGCGGTACTGAATAGAATTTGTGTACCCAAACCCATAAAAAGAGCCTTCCAGAATGCTGATGTAAATTTTACATCTCTGTCAGAAATCACCACCCGTGGTATCTCATGTAATTAGAATACCTCTTTCATGAATATATCTGCATTAGGGGAATTTTGAGGTCTAAAATGGGCCTTCTAAGGAAATTATAAAATAATAATGGAAATAATAAAATAAGATTAGATTACATCATCAAATTTTAGAGGGAAAAAATAAAAAAACTATTTTTCAACTCGTATTTTCAACTTATCTCCCTATGGGTTTACTCAAATTTCAAGTAGAAACACTTGTTGGATGTAGAATTTGATTCCTCATCCAAGGAGTACCCATGTTTCATACTTTCGATAGATCCTGCTACATGAAAAATGAGAAATACATGAACAACATGATTGCAATCATATTTTTTGATGTATCTCTCATTTTTTGTGTAGCAGAGTCCATCGAAAGTATGCAATATGGGTACACCTTAGATGCAGAATTAAATTTTTCATCCAACGAGTACTCCCACTCGAAATTTAATTAACAACTTAGGGAGATAAGTTGGAAATACAAGTTGAAAAAGTAGTTTTATTATATTATTATTTTTTAATCTTCTTACTTTTTTACTCCAAAAATAGTGAATCGTCTCTCATGGTTGACATCATCATCTTGAATCCTACTAGTTCTTATAAAGTTTATTTTGGTTGTACATTTTTCTTCGGAGGCCCATTTTAAACCTAAAAATTCCCCTAAGGGCAATTTCAACAACTTTGAATGTAGATTTAACTAGTATAAATTTGGTTGTTTTTCTCAGCTTGTCCACCACAGCAAAGATAGATTCATTTTGTTTCTTTGTTTTGGGTAAACATGTGATGAAATCAAAAGTGATTGTGTCCTACTTCCATTAAGGTATAATTAGGGGATGGAGTAATCCAACAGGATGTTGGCGCTCCACCTTCACCTTTTGGAATTCTAAGCACCTTGCGAGATGTTTTGTAATTTCATTTCTCATTCCTAGCCAAAATTATTCTTATTTAGTTGCAGAAAACAATTTTTGAAAGCCTGGGTGGGTAGCATATGGGCTTTTATGAAATTCATCTAGCATAAATTACTTAATGGAGGTTTGGTTAGGAACATATATCCTACCCCTGAAGTTTAACATGTCATCATTATTTATGCCATAATTAGATTGTTGATAAGATTTTTGTGCTTGACTTGCTTGCTACCATAGGAATTTATATTTAGGGTCTTTATGGGTGGGTTCTTTAATTTTTACAGTGAAATTAGTTTGTATTTGACCGTAAGAAATCTCGTACATACAATATGTCTTTCTTCTTAATGCATCAACGACCCAGTTTTTTTCCCTTAAGGTGTCTTATTTCAAAATCTTATTTCGAAATTAGATTCACTCAAAAAAGTAGTTCACCTAACTTGGTGAGCATTCAAGTTAGGCTGATTAAAAAAACTCGTTAAGCTACTGTGATAAGTCATTAAAAGGAATTTCTTTCCCAATAGGTAATGTTGCCAAACCTTTAAATGCTGAACTACTATAGTCAGTTCCAAATCATAGGCAGAGTATCGTTGCTCATGCTCCTTCAACTTACGAGATTCATAAGCTATCATATTTCCTTCCTGCATCAACACTCCTCCAACTCCCTCTTGACAAGCATCAGTGCACAATGTACTCTTTTTCTGAATCTGCTACCTTCAACATAGGAGTTGTGGTCAATGCATGTTTCAATTACTCAAAGCTTTGATGGCATGTGCTTGTCTATTTAAAAGCTTTTCCATTTTTTTGAAGTGAAGTTATAAGATATGCAATCCTAGAGAACCCCTCTATAAAACGATGGTAATATCCGCAAAATTTTTAGGAACATACCACTCCATGATGGTTTTAATCTTTTCAGCATCTACCACTATACCTTCTGATGAGATAATGTGTCCTAAATATTGAATCTGAACTTTGTAGAAATCACATTTGTTGTATTTGGCATAAAGTTAATTGTCACGCAATGTTTGTAGTTCTATCGTCAAATGTTGCTTATGTTCCTCCATGTTCCTTGAGTAGATTCGAATATCATCAATGAAAACCAAGACAAACTTATCTAAATATGGGTGAAATATACCATTCATAAGACTCATGAAAGTGGCAGGGGCGTTGGTAAGCCCAAAGGGAAATACCACAAAGTCGTAATGAATGTAGCGAGTTTGAAATGATGTTTTGCAAATGTATTTTTCTTTAATACAAATATGATGATATCTTGAAAGTAAATCTATTTTTGAGAACACACTAGATCCTCTGGCCTGATCAAATAAATCATCAATACAGGGCAGGGGTTATTTATTCTTAATAGTAAGCTTATTTAATTATCTATAATCAATATATAGTCATAGCGTACCATCATTTTTCCTCAAAAATAGTATAGGAGCTCCCCACGGTGACACACTTGGTCGAATATAACCTTTATCTAGGAGCTCTTGCAACTGCATTTTGAGTTCAGTAATTCAGGTATACTCATACGATAAGGGGTTCTAGACACATGATATGCTCCTGGAACTAATTCAATGGTGAAATCGATGTCTCATTTAGGTGCCCGACCAAGTATTGCCTCTGGAAACACATAAGTAAATTCTTGTATAATTAGCATATTTTCCAGAGAAAGAGTCTTATTTTTAGGGTTAGAATAACCCACTTTCAGAACATAGATTTGACAACCATTTTGAATACATTTTCCTAACTGGTTGGCTATGATTGGTCACAATTTAAAAAATCTTTTAATCCCTTGAATTTCCTGCCTAATTCCCCCTTCATCAAGGAAATTAATAGTTTTCGCTTTACAATCCACTAGAGACCAATGTTTCTCTAACCAATCCATTCCAATCAATACATCATATGAGCCTAGGGGTAATATATTCAAATCCACTTGAATTTGTTGTTCTCCTATTTTAATAGAACGATTTTCAATCTTAGCATTCACTCTCCACTTAGCTCCTGTAACTAATTGCACCAACCAGGGATTTTTAAATTTAACCATTTGTAAATGACATTTTTCCACTATTTTTGGACTGACGTAACTCATACTTGCACTTGGATCTACCAAAATAGAAACAGAGTGGCTAGATATATTACCTTCTATTTCTACCATGGTGGGTTGATATTCTTCTTGATTATCATTCAAAACTACATTTATTCTAGGTATGCTTCTAGCCACCTCTCCCAATGTAGATGCTTCTTGCACATTAGCAGCCTCCTTCGCTTGAGTATGAAGAGGGAAATTTTTATAGTAATGTGGCTTTCCAAATCCCCAACATTGCAAAGGAGGTTTCTTTTGCTAGCTGTTTTACAGTTTTCTTACCACCTTTGTTTGCCTATTATTAGTTTCTAATCCAATTTTCTATAGATTTATTCCAACAAACTTGGTCTCGTGTTTTCGGTGCACATTCATTCCACCAACAATTTTCACATTTCTACTATTCAGAAAGCCTTTCTATCCCTTTTTAAAGGGAACATTCTAATTTCCTTCTCCTTTTTGTTTCATTTTTTGATAACATATTCTAGCTATGCGAATCGCTTTGTCCATTGCTTTTGGATTATCAAACTCCAACTTTTCCCTCATAAAGGTAGGTAGACTACTGATAAACATTACACCTTAGCCTTCTCCTCCTGAATCTATGGAATGTATCTCAACAAGGAGATGAACCTTGTTACGAACTCATCCATTGTTAAATGACCCAACCGCAAGTCATGAAACCCTCTCACCTTTTTATCATAGAATCATTTTGTCATATAGTTATCTTTGAAATGCTTTTTGAAGTCTATAAAAGTTACTTCTTGTTCCTCAATTTTCTAGACAATTTTGATTTCTTCCCACCACAGGGTGGCTTTACCCTGTTGTTGGTATATTTCTAATATTCCTTTAAGGTTTTCACCATACTCATAGATTTGGAAGTACTTGTTCATATTAATCGGTAAGGCTTCAACTGCTTCCTTAGCCTTACAATCAAAGTTTGGGGGTTTTATCTTTTTGAAATCCCCTAGAAGTTTGGTTTTCTACCTCTTAATTCTTTTGTCCCCAAAAACATTGTTGGATCTTCCTTCATCTTCATTTTGTCCTGCTTTAGATTCTGCGTGATCTTCCTTTTGTCAAAATGCATCATACTTGTTCCCATAGCTTGAACTCATGTTTGTCTTCTGTTGATTTTTCTTATTAGATAAGCTCTTCAAAATAATTTCTTGTTCCTGCCTTAATTTTTCATTATTAGCCCTCAAATTAATCATTTCAGTCTGGAACTACTGAACAGTTTCTAGCAGTGCAACATTAGCTTGGCAGGGCTCTTTGTTGGCATTATGATGCATGTGTTGTACTTGATGGCAACCCACTCATAGAAGAACATCTCACTTATATATAACTAGATGTATCTACAGAAGAGATATCAGATGTAACTGAATGCATGGGATGCCGGACAACTCAAAGGAATCAGATGATAGTTTTCAGTATGACAAGTTACTTTGCCATCAAGTCCAAAGGGGGAGATTGTTGGCATTATGAGACAAGTGTTGTCCTTAATGGCAAATAACATAGATGACAGACCATAGTGCAGTAGGTCAGTAGCAAGGAATTGATGATCAGACTACAAGAATGAAGAAAGAAAAGTATATAAGCGGGTTCACTAATGCAAAGCCGCATATACACGCAGGTTATACGTTCCAAAGATGCATATGCGTATACACACACTTTCACGTAGGGAAAAGTGCGTACATGTGGGAGAACTTATTTTTGAACCATGGTATTTAGTCCTTGGTACTTGAACCTATGGTTTTGGACCATGGTATCTCGTCAGAAGTGTTGATCCCAAGTATTGGGTCCATGGTATTGATTTGTTATGGTTTTGGACCATGGTATTGACTAAGGCCTAAGACTATAAAAGAGAAGAAGATCATTAGGCAAATGCGTGGAGAAAGTCTTGAATATCTGATGAAGTATGAGATCCAGTATGCAGGTTATGGGTTTATGATGCATTAATTGATCTAAGCTAAGGAGGAATCTCAACGGTTGATGGAGAACAAGATCTAAGGATAGATCGAGATCTAATGGCTTGGAATGAAGCATCTCTATATGGTTAGATCTTGTTTAGTCTAGATCTGTATACTAACACATGTATTGTTCTGTAAATGTTATGATTTGGGTATGACTAATGTCTTGAATAGCTGCAAAGCTCTGAGTTAATATTTGCACATGTGTACGCGGGTTAGCTTTGGTAAAAGCGCGTATGTACGCGAGTTTGATTCATCGTAGTAGCGTATACATTATGAAGTATGATATTTGAAGTTGCAGTTGGGTATGATTGTTATTGCAGAGTTCTGTTGTCTGCTCTATGCTCTGGTGACTTCAGTTTGTTGACAGGGTTTCAGTGATTCAGTATTGGGTGATTCAGAGATTGATGATGCTAGTGTTGATTAATAGTGTGCTTCAATGATATTGATGGGTCCAGTATGAAAATTGGATGAAACGTGGCCTTCAGATTTTTGTGTTGTGCTTCAGGAGTTTCCAATCTGAAAATTGGATGAAACGTGGTACCTGGAGGAAGAAAGAGAAGGTTGTAGCCTTCTGTAGGTCAGCACCTATGTACTAGTACATTAGCTAGTACAAGAACTAAGGGGGTGGCATCTCCCTTCCAGTAGCAACTAGAGAACGAGTAAAGATTGGAGCATTTTAGTAGGACGACACCTACGTACCAGTAAATGGATCGACTAGTGCAAGAGCTAAGGGGGTTGTAGCTCCCTTCCAGGAGAGTCTGGAGAACGAGAGAAGGTTGTAGCCTTCTGCAGGTACAAGCCTAAGTACTGGTATAAGACTGCACCAGTACATAACTATTGTAAAATGAAGTTTCTTATTAAAAGAAGATAGAGACGACTTGCAGCAGGTGCTTTTCACCCACATTGGGTTTCCACCTTATATCATGGTGTTCATGTGTGCTTCTTGTGTGTGATGATTTGTTCTGTTTCACTGCACCTGCTTACTGTACATATGGCTAATGAAGTTCTGATGCACTAACTAAAGATCAACATTTAATGGATTAACTGAATCATAAGTATTCTGGATATAAGCTAGTTGCATTAGACATAGTTGTATATACACGGGGGTTCCATTAACTGAAGTAGCGTATATGAATCTTAATATGGAAATGGAAAAGTTTTATTGATTTGATAATACTGATTCACCCCCCCCCCTCTCAGTATTATTTCCAACAATTGGTATCAAAGCTGGTCCTTTGGTAGAAGCTTGATCGCTTGAAGGAGATCCGTGGAACAATGGGAAAGAAGCTTAAGAATAAAGCACCTAAGAAGAAGAAGACATCTAAGAAAGACTATGACAGTGGGAGCATCGATTGGGGAATATGTGGAAGAAGCACTTCAGATTCAGAATCACTTCAAGATGAAGACCTATCAAGTATGAATATGTTACCCTTTGGTGATACATCTATTTATCCATTTGAAGATGATGAAAGTGATAGCGAAACAACTGAATTTGCTCTTATGGGTGAGCAAGAAAGATATCAAATAGAGGCATAATTTAAAAGCCTAATAGACAAAATTAGAGATCAACAAGATCTATTGAACAAAGAGAATGTGCCTTCAAGGAAGTAGCTACCAAACTAAAAGCTCAACTAGAGGACGGTAACAAGGTAAGGAAGCTATTCAAGGAAAAATATCAAAAGTTGCAGGATGAAGTGACATCATTAAGAAATGAAGTAAATGAAAGAAGCCCAACAATCAAGAAACTCAGAGGTAGATCCAGTTACTATGAAAGGCTTGAAGCCATGATCCTCTCGCTAAAGGAAGATCTTGAAGGATCAAATAAGCAGAATAAAGATCTACTCTAAGCTCTTGAAAAACAAGACAACAAAGTTCTTGAACTAAGACATCAGTTGGAAGAAGGAAGGAAAGCTGAAAAAGACATGAAGAAGCATTATCAAACTGAGGTAAATATTCTAAAAGATAACTTCGAAGAAAAGGATAAGCTCTTACGATTTCAAGATAGTACAAAGATCTTGGATGATATTCTTAGTAGTCAAAGGTTTCCTGCTATCAAAATGGGTCTTGGTTTTCATGAATCTATTGAAGGAGAATCTAGTCCACAAAGTAAGAAAAGGAACTCTAATGTAAAATCTGAAATGCTCAGCAAGGAGATGAAAGGTCAACCTCATCAACAGCCAAGGAAAGAAATTCTTCAAAGAAAATCTTTTACTCCTCCAATGAATAATGTTGAACGTTATGTATGTCATAATATTGGACATCTTGCATCCAGATGCAGAAGAAGAATGGTTCAAGACCATCACACAGAAAGATCATCACGTTCCAGGTACTTTAAGGGATATTCTTTTTCTTGCAATATGTTTGGTCGCAAAGCTGTTGATTATTACAGAAGGAATATGAAACATGTAAGATGTTATGCATGTAACAAGCTTGGACATATAGCAAAGGAATGCAGGAACAAAGCACAGGCACCCTACCGAAAGGAGAAAACATCATCACACTTGAAGATATGGAAGAAGAAGGAAGTACAGTCGGAAAAATGTGGCACAAAACAATGCACAGACATAACAGACTCAAAGGGAACTGAAAGTGTAAAACTTCAATGTCTTGAATCTCATATGCAAGTTTCATAAAAGGAAGTCACGTATATACGTGAGTTAGACACTGCACAGTCGCGTATATATCAGTCTGAGGAAAAGCAGTAGGGACAGGTTCAGAAAAAAGGGTCTGATATGATTCAGTCCATTACTTGCTCTTTCTACATGCTACTGATGATGTGTGGAAATGTCTTGATACTTGTAAGATGTTTAGAAGTGTTTTGATCCTAACTTATTGATGATGATGCCTTGATACTTCTTTCTGATATATGCATGATCAGATCTAACAGTGAACAAGTTGGCACAGGTTCAGGTGGAGCATATAATTTTAATAATGCATTGTTGGCATTATGGTTAGTAGTCCTTGGTGATGATGCTTATATGGTTAAATGATACATCTTGCTATGATATGGTTATGAGTTGTCCATGACAAAATCTCATACGATTCTTGGAGTTACATAGTTGATTTTCAGATCAGATTTATGGATTGATTCTCTGATGGTGCATATATGATGCTCACATGGTGTTCTTCATAAAGACAAGGAGAAGTTCAAAGCTTGAATACACAACTTTATGATGAGTCACTCATGTTCTGCTGTCGACATATAATACAGTTATGATGCAGGATTCCTACAGTTCTTCGCTCTCACATGGATGAGGATTGTTGTTGTTGATGATATCAAGAAGTCTTGACAAAAGATCATGAGCTCAAGATACATAGTGCTGACATATGGATGACTACTCAAATTTGGATTGTTGGAGACATGATGATGATGTTTAAAAGGATGAGTTGATATCTATATGCAGACATACCTTGTTACAAGACATTTACAGGTTGCTAATCTAGAAGTGGTTGTACACGAGTTTTATGAGGAATATCCGCGTATATATGCCTGTTTCTGTGGATACAGTCACGTATATGTTGCTTTGAAGGAAATCAATGGGCCGGACTCAGGGTGAGAAGAGTCTGATATGGCTCTGACAGAGACTATCTGGCACAAATGGAACAGGTGCAGAGGGAAAAGATGATTGCTGATGATTGTCAGATGTTGATGACTATCATACTCTTGATATTTGGTCTCTATGTCAAGTATTTCTTTTATTATCAAGGTCATGTAACAACCTATGTTGGTTTCCCCACTATGCCTGGGATGAATGATGGTATAATCTTGTATTATCATGTGTAAAATTTTGGTATATCCCCACTTTGATGGGAGATGGATGTATTGTTGTGGGGAAAAATGCCTATGCAGGACGATCCTATCCACCTAAGGTGTGACAGTGCCTTAGCAACAAACAGATACAGCTATTATGATTTCTTCCTTTATGAAATGTGAAAGTGGGGAGATCGATAGACTTACCGTTGTCTTCCGTTTGTCCCTCAATCTAGATCCTCTTCTCTTTGGGTGTTCACAGCTACTTGCCTCCTCGCTTGCTCAAGAGAACAGCTACTTGCGACAAGAGAAGAACACAACACAAAGGCAAATATTCATATTCATAAATGATTCAGGATTAGAAGTAAATCAAATACACTAATGCAATCATACAAAATACACCAGCATATAGGAAAGAACCAAGATAGCTTTATTGATTGATAACAGGGTTCAGGAAGAGATACAACCCAGAGGGCTCCAATCCAGCATCTCCTTCCCAGCAGAATGGAATTCCTTCTTCAGCTCCCTTCAAAGCATTAAGCACCCAATGTTTCCAGTCTCAAACCAACAACAATTCTTTGCAATAACCAAATTCCAGCCTCTAGATCTCATGGAGGAGAGATCTATATATAGTTATTTTGGAGAGAGGATGAGTCAGCTTGAGATCTGACTAGTGTCCTCTTTCTCTCTCAGTTCTTGAGTCCACTTGGAGGTTCTTGCTTCCACTTGGAGATTTGGAACCTCTTACTCATCACCAGTCGAATTCCCTGAGGCAAGTGTCATTTTGGAAGCTTCCTGGGCATTGACACATTGAGGAATGAGCGTGCCACTTGTCCAAACTTGCTCAGCGCAGGTAGCCTTTGTTGGAGTTGACATTCAACGCAGGTAGACAGTGGAGCAGTTGACATGACCCTGAATTGACTTGTTTTTGAGTGATTTCAGGTGGAGAACTTCTGTGAATTGCTGTGGTTGGTTTGCCTTGTTCCTCTAGGGGTAGGAACAACATGTTTAGGGACTTTGGATCCCTTAGATTATGGACATTTCATGCTCCATGCTGTAAGGCACAGAAATGTCTATAACAGTTGCCCCCTAAAGTATGAGGCCGTTTATCGGGTGAAATGCTTTATCCAGGAGGGTCCGAAGTTCATCCATCTGCTGGGAGGAGACCTGTAATAAGATACAATACAATACATTATGATTCATACTGCTTTCATGATCTAGTTGAGGCGGGCATTCCCATGCTCAGCTTTATAAATTCATTTTTGTACATAGAACAGACGATCGTCTGATGGTAGACTGATAATTTTGGCGAAATTATCATCCTTTGAGTAGGATGATCATCTGCTGCAATGATGTACATGTCAAATGTCTTTATCTTTCCTGAATATATATCGCAGCCCTGGATGGATGAAACTAGATCCGGGGTCTTCAAACTCGTTCGATCTTCACTCTAAGTACAAGTCGATCCATGTGAGAATTGCGCTGAAGTCGAACATGGAAAGATATCGCTTGATTACCGGTCAATGATGTAAACCGTTAACAAGCGCGAGAGGAATCACCGATAATGATAATGACCCTCAAGGTACTGCAGTACAATTCATGTGGTGTGAATAAAGGACTTGGCGTCGAACACCACGCAAAATCTTCTGGTCGAAGGTCATTGATGTATACCTCTCGCCGGAAGTGAGAAACTTGCCATTGAGGCATGCAAGCTTCAAAGTGCTGAGGGGGTTGTTCCTAGATCAACTTCTTGGATAATGAGCTGATGTCGACAAGAAGCGATCCGTCAAAGGAGGGCCTTGATGAATCCCACATCAGTGACACGGAACGGAGCTAATGATTTTAATGGAGGTGAAAATGATCTGTGCTATATGATTCAGGGTGGCGGTCATGAATGGATGAATGATAATGTATGGCAGTGGATCGGACCCGGTTGACTCTTTTTTAACGACTTCTCTTGAACATATGGCAACACTGATGCGATGGATTGGTAGCATTACCCCAAATATGGATGGTATAGCGAGACCATGGTGATGTGACCGGTGAATGAAACAACCCAACCCGATTGTGGTACGGAGGAAAAGTGTCATGTTCAAGAGCGACCTGCTACCATCAAAGTTTTCTTGATTTTCTCCCAATTTCTCCCCAGTCATTGCTGACTAGTACCTCTTTATTTTTGTCAAGCTTGAGGAGGATAACATATGCTTGTTCCATAACTTGCCCTTCGGGCAAGCCCATCGCTATGTTTTAACGAGCTTAGCGATAGTGAAACTCGTTCTCGTCTAAAGTTTGTCACTATTTAATAATTTTAACGAGTCTAACGACAAGGATAACTCGGTCCTTTTCATTTTTAGAGAGTCTGAAAAGGTACATAAAGTTAACTCCAAAATTCCTTTTTCGTCATCTAATCCCTTAAGTCCGAAAAAGTATAAAACAATACAGAAGGGATGAGTTTTCAATAGGTTTAACGAGCCGAACAAAACAAGCGCTCGATCTTTTTATGCAATAATTCCTCAGGTCCAAAAAGATTAAAATCTAAAGGAGGGATAGCTCTTCCTGTCCTTTAACAAGCTGGAAGGCCAAAACTCGGCAATCTTTTCATATTTTACGAGTCAGTTGAAAAGAGATTAAAGAAGACTCGTCTTTTGAGGAACGAGTGATAAACAGGGGTAGCAGCAGATTCCAGGTACAGGTTGGAATTTTCCAATCACGGCAGTGTCACAAGGATGGCTAGGTGAAATCACTCTTCGCAGCTGTTCCTCAAAATGGGTAAACAATCATATGGAGGTGAACGATCGGCCAAATGCAAAGTGGAGGTGGCAGGTGCAAACACGACCAAGTCTTTAATGGCTGATGATATTACATTCACAGTGGTTATTTACCAGGTAGGTTCATTTTTTAGTTAAAAATGAGCTTAAACACTGGAGGAAACATTTGCTCACTGCTTATATTTGTTTTTTAACGAGCATGAAGACCGCATTAAAACTGCTCAGATCTTGCGCTTATTTTTTAACGAGCATGAACTTTATGCTAAAACTGCTCGATTACCCAGTCATTTGATAAGAGTGTCTCATCAAGATTCTATTTTTTATGGAGCTTCATCTCACTAAGCTTTGCTCCCCATCCTCTCTTTATGCAAGTTAGGAAACGGTTAACCCAAAAAACAGATAAATAACCGCTCTTTTCTTGCACTCCAAAAGGTTTGCATGCCCCCAGGTATAAAGTATGATTTCAAGGTTACCTCTACTTCAATTTCATCGAAACTTTCGTTTCACCGGGAGAGGCCTACCTCTTTCAGGTTACCCAAAGATTGTCTCGTTAATCTTTCAAACAAAACACTTCCTCGGCAATGTCTACCAGAATAAACAAAGGTGAGTGACGACCCCCGCCCTCTCACATAACTTTGACAAGAGAATCTTATTCCAGAACAACCCCTCTTCCAACCACGGACGGGGTACGGACTAGTCATATTCTCCTGCGGAAACCTACCCTATACCCAAAAGTTTTCCCGCCGAAACGGGCCAGGACGCATGCACCCTAGGTTCTAGTCATATCCTCCCGGATTACTCGCGCTCATCAGGAGGACGGACCGTGGGTTGAGACACTTCTTGCGTGAATAGACCATTTAGGGATGGTACATGACTATTTGCGATGCGTGGTCTGGGAAATGAAAGTTGGTCCATGAGCTTGACCACTCTTCCTTCATGCGGAAAATACATTACTCTAAAGAGTGAGGAGACTACAGCTCCCATGCAATATATATAGTCTCGTCCAAGGAGTAGGTTATAATCCAAGGGTCCTTGAACGACCATCACGTTCATTTGAACGGTCTTCCCTTTCAATGTTATAGGCACATTGGGGAGGATCCCTAAAGGTCGACTGGTTCCTTTATCAAAACCTGATAGATTTCTCATTTCAGGTAAAAGCGCTGGCGAACCAAGCGCTTTCCAAGCAATAGAGGAAAGGATACTCACAGATGCCCCCTCATCAATGATAGTTCCAACCATTGCCATTCTGTATATTTGACAAATAATTCTGAATGGTATACTGGCTGGCAAACGGGGTCTGCCTAGTTGGTTCCAGTCAAAGGACACAACTAGGTTGCTTGGTGGTGGGACCGAATATACGGCCGGATATTGCTCTGTCGAACTTCCTTCCTGCGGTAAAGGAATGGTGGCATTGCCCCCTTGTTCATCAGAGTCAGTTCCGATGAAGAGAATCTCGACAGTGTCGTCTTTATTCTCCTCTGTGATGGTGTCATTCGAAGATGGAGCCTCTGAAGGCAAAACCGGGTCAACTGCCGTATCAACCTTTTGACTTTCGTCAGGCATGGATCTAGACGGTTCATCTTCAATGACAGGTGCTTCGGCTGACCACCTGCGCGGGTCAGCCGGGTTCTCAACTAGTGAGGGACTTGGCAGGAGTCTTTGATATCCAGGAGGAAGTTGCGCTCGTAAAATCGGGCGATCTTCCAGAACTCTTTTTTCCTCGTCTAAGAAGGGACAACGGTGGATGGCGTGATCGCCTTCACATAGTCTGTAGGGAAATTTAGCTTTCTCGTTCCGTCCTGGGGCTTCACTCCCACTAGTTGATGGTGAGCAGTCGACACAGCTATCAGAGGTCGATGCTACCGAATTGTGCAAACGGGGGGACCAGTCGCTCAGTATCTGGGGAATACATGGACAATCTCTATGGAAGTGGTCTCCCTTGCATATGGCGCATGGCGATTTAGGCCTTATGAGTGCTGTGTGTGGATTTTTGTTAGATGACACTTGTTTGCCCCCAGTCGCCTTAGGCTCCTTCTTCTTCTTTTCTTTCTTCTTCTTCTCCTTCTTCTCCTTAGGAACCCGATTTTTTGTTCGACCAGTTCCGTCAAGCGAAGAGGAAGGAGGGGAGGAAGATGAAGTGGAAGGCTGGGAGGCAACTCTTGTCTGATCTAACTGTTGACTCGACTGTTTAGGAATTGTGGTGTTCTGAACGACATTGGTTGAAAAGAGCCAGACTGGTAGGCCAATTGTCAGTCCTAGAAGCGACAATGTGGCCATGTGGGGCATGCCAACATCTCCCCAAGAGGAGAAGGGACTAGGATTTCCACCAAGAGGAATTCCTTGGTTGGCGTGCTCCATATTTTCAACCTAAAGATCAACGCATGATTAAAGGGTGATTGTTCCGTTTAAAATAAATTGTTAACGACGCTTTAGACACAACTTTCTTTTTCACTTTTAAAGAGTCGAGAAAAAGCTAAAGATGACTCTAGTCTCCTTCGATGTTTTAACGAGCCCGAAGTGACAAATGCTCGGATGGACTTTTTCTGTTATAAAGTCTGAAAAAGGCCAAAAGAAACTGCTCTGGAGATCTAGGCAGAGGGTGTGCCAAACTTTTCGCAAAACCACAGAATACTTTTTAGGGTACGGGCGGTCGATCTTCGTGAATGCTGTGCTCATTGCATTGCGATCAGTAGGGCGGCCGACACGGCTTCCTAAGGATAACAGATATATGCCTATAGGGGTCTCCCAATATATACACGACGGTACGTGGGAGCACAATCCGTACTAGCGCTGTTGTCCCTCAGGAGGAATCACCCACCTTCCACGAGATCGACAGTCACTAGGCTTAACGACGCCGGAACACATCTCTAGCCTAGACCTCTATGTTGTGCGTTATGTTACAAAGCATTGTTAGGTTCATTCAGTTTATTTTAGGTTGATCTTTTTAAAGTTTGCCTTTCAAGGTTCACCACGAGATGTATGATACAAATTCCTAAATGCAGTCTAAAGATGATAAGCAAGCTTCATTATCTTTTCAACTTTGAAAATCCTAGCTACTAAGGGAAAAGAAAGACACTATCTTTTCTCAAAGAGCAATCAGCACACTCTAATGCACTTTTCCTAAATCCAATCATGCAAACTATCAAATGCAAAATGCACAATGCAGGTGTTTGTTTTCCACTTTCTTAGTATTAATGCCTACAAAGAAAGCTTTTTGCACAACTTTGAATTTGCTTTTAAAATGATCAATACAAACAAGTTCACTTTTTTCGAAATCGGAGAAGATAGAAGAGATTACACTACTTAACAATTTTCGAAATAAAGACTTGTTTTGACACTTCAAAAGAGACAAATTCAAACCAATAAGCAATAGTAAATCTATAATCAATCTGAAACCAACCAATGAACTCTCTTCTAAGATCACAATCAATCAGATCTGAATCAAAGGCTACAGGATGATTACTTTACTCATGCAAAGGAAAACTGTAAATGACGCCACAAACACATAAAAACATTCACAGTCTTTTTGTACAAAAGGAGGCGGAATCTAAGCAAAGAAAAAGAGTTATCTGACTAGTACCTATGTTGGTTAAAGGCTGCAAAAAACAGAGATCAAAACAGGGCAACGGAGAGCAAAGAACCCCAGCTGCACAAGGCCAAACTGGTTCAGCGCAACCTCAACACTGAGGATTTGACATTCAGCGCAGGTAGCCCTCACGGGACCTACGTTGAAATGTAGACTGCCTTCACAGCAGTTGCGCTGAAGGAGAAACTCTCGTTTCCCCTGGGTTCTGGGTCACAAAATGCTCAAAAATCAACTGGTTCAGGCCAAATCAGAAACACAAGCAAGGTATAAATAGAGGGATGCTTTGAGAGGGTACTAAAGACTATCACAAAGGATCATCAAATCATTTGTGGATCTATTGTTTAGATCATAGACAAGTCCAGCAACTGGATCAAAGCAGCAACTTCAACTTTGCATCCGGGAAAGATGCAGTTCGATAGTTGTTGTCAAGTCTATGAAGTAAACAAATGACAGAAGCACAAATGAAATGATTAAACAAATTGTCCCCAGTATGGTTGTGGGGAAAAATGCCTATGCAGGACGATCCTATCCACCTAAGGTGTGACAGTGCCTTAGCAACAAACAGATACAGCTATTATGAAATGTGAAAGAGGGGAGATCGATAGACTTACCATTGTCTTCTGTTTGTCCCTCGATCTAGATCCTATTCTCTTTGGGTGTTCACAGCTACTTGCCTCCTCGCTTGCTCAAGAGAACAGCTACTTGATTTCCACGAGATCACAAGAGAACAGCTACCTGTGACAAGAGAACAGCTACTTGCGACAAGAGAAGAACACAACACAAAGGCAAATATTCATATTCATAAATGATTCAGGATTAGAAGTAAATCAAATACACTAATGCAATCATACAAAATACACCAGCATATAGGAAAGAACCAAGATAGCTTTATTGATTGATAACAGGGTTCAGGAAGAGATACAACCCAGAGGGTTCCAATCCAGCATCTCCTTCCCAGCAGAATGGAATTCCTTCTTCAGCTCCCTTCAAAGCATTAATAGTTGCATTAGACATAGTTGCGTATACAGGCAGGTTCCATTAACTGAAGTAGCGTATATGAATCTTAACATGGAAATTGAAAATTTTATTGATTTGATAATACTGATTCAACCCCCCCTCTCAGTATTATTTCCAACACTCTTCCCCAAACATTACCCACATTTTCGGATTGGCTTCGACATATGATGGCTCTAGCCGGGTTGGTGGTCCAACTCCTCGCTGCATCTTATTCTAATTCTACCTCTGTGTACATTAACACAATAATGGTTTTCCTAGTTTCTCATGTTGGCCACAAAGTAGAAACCTTATGCTCTGATACCACATGTCACATGTCTCATCCTTAACACATGTTCAATATATATATATATATATATATATATATATATATATATATATATATATATATATATATAGCAAAAATAATTTACTCACCATAAGAAATTATATGGTGTCAGTGTATGATTAGGGAGTAAAGAATTTACACATTAATCATTTATGAATGTTATTATTGAAAGGAGGTGAATACACCCCTCACACTATGTACAACGAGGATTTACATATGGTTAAATTAATTCATATTGCACAAGCATTAGTTTTACATTAATTATCGAATTCTTCCACGGGCTATGGTCTAATCTACAGTACATGGCTTTAATGATTATCATATCAAATAAATTTCATCCATCCATGTTATAATGTTCTCAAGTGAGTTATGAGGTTGAATGATATCATGCAAACCATTCTCCCATGTGTTCAAAACATCATCCAATGGTGGAAATGTAGAAAGATGCTTTCGTAACTAACAGTTTACTCCCGTTCTGTGCCCAGTTCACCATTCTGTCATTAGTTGCTAGGGTTTTGGCTCTGCTCTCTGCCCTTTTGGTCCTGGGGTTTCAATCCATCCTCATGGTCTCTTTCTAGGTAAGGTTTGAAGTTATTTTGCCATGTTATTCCAAACTTACAATGTGAATTTTATCTCCAAAGGCTTGCACTCTCATTCTGTTGAATTTATCTGTTCGAAGGTATTCATTGAACTAGGTTTCCTATCAGTCGGTGAGGGGGAAAAAGTTTATGGTCAAGCTCATTCAGGTTTACCTCTTGTTCTTAGTTCAACTATGTCGATAGAATTTTCCTTACAGCTCTCCAAAAGCTCAATTAGCATATTTTGAACTACAAGTCCCTAACATTACTTTGTCGAATAGGTTCATTCTGAAATAGGTAAATTATATTATTATTTATTGTTTGACTCCAACTCCATTTTTATTTCAAATTATTTTCATTACTGCTAGGAATTGGCTAATTTCTCCATCCCTTGGTTACAGGTGAGTTCTTCAGTTCCAGGTATTGGATTGGGAATCTCAAGCTTAAATCAGCCATCGATTGTAATTTCTCACTGGGGTTTCTTCGTTTTCGATTCCAGTTTTTGTTATTGAACCTCATCCTCCGGTGAGGATTACTTCAAAACCCTTGCTTTGTTCCCTAATTATCAGTCTATTTTATGGCGAAGGACTAATTAAATTTGGTTGTTGAGATAGGGCTTACTAGGCCCTGACCCAACAGGGTTAGATAAGATTTTTTTTCATTTTTTTGTAACATGATCATATTGTCTTAATTATCAGGCACAGTCATAGGGTTGACTGTAGTTTCTTTTGAAACAAGTCTAAACAAAATGTAACCAGACATTTGTTTAAGTTATGCGAAGCTGTTATCAGTTCTCCTTCTAGTTTTATGTATGATACTGTAATTTAAAATTGGTCCTTTTACCATGGTCGGGATTCATGCATGTTGTTTACTCAAATAGTTTTATATCCTGAATATAAGTCACTGTATAGTAAAGTTTTGGCCCAGAATCGATACTTGTGGTTTACTATAATTTTGTCCTCGTATATGCTTCAGCAATGCTAGTTTCCAGTATTGTATTTGTCTCCACACGCATGGTGCATGCAAATGTATTTAATTTGTTTTTTGTATACAATCATTACCTCCAAGTACATGTATATTATTTTGTTTCATATATATTTAATCATTACTAGGTCTAGAGCTCTATTTGGCCCCTTGTATCTATGTCAGTGAAGATGACACAATGCTTTTAATTACTACATGTTTTTTTTTTTTTTACTTTTCCCTTTCCTCGGTGGCTAAAAATTATTGATGCCCGACTAAGAAAACACCCTGGGTATTTCGGGACTAGTCTCTCGACCCTTAAGGTATTTAGTTAGGTTACTTAGAATCTAAGTTGCTTAGGTGGAGTTCTGCATCGTCGCCTCTTGCTAACTGGTTTCCCCTTGAATCTTTGTTATGAATATTCTGTGAAGGTTAAGAAGTATACTGGTTTTCTTTTTTGTCTTTGTAATTTTTTTTAAATAAGTACTTTATTACTCAACATTTTTACTAAACAAAACCATGTTACATACATCACATAGTAATTATTTCATGCACAGGATCATGATACAAAAGAATTATTCTTTCCACATGCCTTTATACACATTGGCTATAATAAAGAAAGAACAACTATTAACTACTACACAACCTGTAATCCAAGAATAAAATTAAACCGAAAGTAACACTATTACACAGAGTTCACTACTAATATATACAAAACTCATAAGAAACTTTTCTGTGTCTCTCTTGACTGGTTGTTTAGTGCCTAAGAAGTCCAAGTCGCCGAACCATAAGTTTGGCAATGACGTCTAGACTCTTCCCCGAGCTTCCTTGCTCCAGACAGTTACAGTATTCAACTGCTGAGTTAATCCATTTTGTACATCAAGCCTTACTAGTCTTGCTTAGAATTACCCTTTCTCAAGGTTTCTTGTTCAAGGGTTGCACTGGCTTAGTGTCTAGTTCCAAAACACCTCAAACCTGGCAGAACTATGTCCCCTTCCTAAAACTTCTACATTGATTCTATTCCTCAAGTTTTTCACTTCCGAGTTCTCTCAATACTCTAGCTAACTTTTAGCCATCCCTCGGAATTACGCCAACGAGATCGGGTTTTCCTTCTTTTCCCTTTCTCTAGGAAGAGAGAAAGTGATAACTATTTCCAACTTTCTGGAGGTTGGAGTTCAATACCCTTGGTCTCTTTTAATATTTTTCAAACACACCTTTTTGTATTTGTAATCAAAAAAGTTTATTAAAAAGTTCCATTAGGGTCTTCCACCAAGCAACAAGTTCCAACCAACATACGAAAATCAAAAGTACTAAGATAATTAAAATAAAAGTAACCATAGTAACTTTTGTATCATGAGGTGTTACATATGAGGACCGACACTAGTTACATTCTTCAACAACATTGATAGAAGACTTCAAGTTCTGCTACCTTTCTAGTTTGTGGTATTCCTTAAACCACCACTAATAGAACACTTCGAATTTTGCCACCCCATTTAGTTTGTGGTATTCCTTAAACCACTAGATTTAGTGTTCACATCTAGCCATTGGTTTTTATTTACCTTCATATTTTAGCTCTCTTCTTGGACTCACATACGCCCTTCAGATTGGTGAATGTTGGAAACATAATCCTTAGGGTATTATGTAAATTGTAATATTCACTTGTGTGAAAATAAAAGGGCCACACGTGAACATGACGAGTAATGAGAAGTCCAAGAGGCCTCTTAGAATATGAAACCGAGTGACATAATCTTTTGTATTTATGTGTATCATATGAATAATATTTGAATGTAATGTTTATCTAAACTTTCAAAAGGGCCAGATCCAAACATGAAAATAGAACCATCCATGAAGGATCAAGTCAATGAGAAAAGACAAAAGGTGTACACCTTCTTAAATGTGATGATAAAGAGAGGGAGATGGTTACATGATAATTTCGATGTATTCATTGTTATTATAGTGAAGATATAATAAATTGATTTCAATTTTATCATTATTTTGAAACTTTTATGTAGATCATAATGAAAATTTCTTAAAATGGAGAAAGAAAGAGTTTAAATTAATTTTAAAAAAAATCATATAATCAATTCAACTTTGAAATTTCCTTTGGTCTAGCTCAAATGGTGGAAATGATATATTTTTATGATCTCTGTCAAGTTCATATCTTATTTATGACATGACTAATATTTATGATGATCCCATAAATTAAGAATTTAAAATATTAATAATTAAAAACATTGAAAGAAAAAGAATTATTAAATGGACACTTGGTTCCCTCAATACCATCTATCTAATAACATGGAATTATTATATTATTGCTAACTACTTGCGGTTCCTTACATGATACGGGTTAACCACCTTATTTATTACTATGGCCCATCCCATTATTACATTATTCCCTTGGGTACCTCCCTTTGTACCCCATATTATCCCCCCTAGGTATACTATAGATTTCATGGGCATCTAAGAAGCAACCAATTGTGACACTTTCGTCAGCAGAAGCAGAATATGTAGGAGAAACATCAACAACATGTCAAGCAATGTGGTTAAGAAGAGTATTTGATGGACTAAAGCAGAAACAACAAGGATCAATAGTAATATATTGTGACAACACCTCAATGATTGCACTATCCAAGAATAGTGTGTTTCATCAGAAGAGCAAGCATATTGATACTAGATATCACGTTATTAGAGGACTTGTGAACAATGGAGAAGTTCACTTGAAGCCTTGTACATCTAGTGATCAATTGGCTGATATATTTACTAGGTCATTAGCACAAGATGTGTTTGAGTTTCATAAAAGAAACTTGGTTGTTGTGAGCCTAGCTGAGACATAGACTAGTAGGCATGTTTGAGTTGTCTTCAGTCATGTTTTAGTTTAGCGGTCATAATTATGGGGGGTGTTAAAATAAGATAATTACTCCCACATGAGTTGGTTAAACTTAGAGAGTCAACTAACTGAGTGATTGAGTAATTGAGTGTTTGAGTGTTCAGTCAAGTCAAGATAAGTGATACATGACTTTTATTGTGTGGTTGCATGTGAAGATATTTTAGGCAAGTCGCTAGTTGGAAAATGATAAATACTCTTCACTTGGTCCATTGTAAGCATCATGTTTTGTGTGATCAATAGAAGAGAAGCCGATCGATTTTAATACTGCCTCCACCAAAGAGCAAGAGCGGAGTAATGATGGCCTTGTGCGTGCCACACTCAGCATCAAAAGCCCTCAAAACCGAAATGCATCGCCTCATAAATTCATTATGGGGATAATTTTATAAGGGTATGTTAAAAGAAATAAAGTAATGAATTTTATGTTTTAAGTTTATTAAAATAACATGGTAACATAAGAATTAATGTTTACATTAGTAAGTTAAGTTTATTTTTTTTCCTTTATAGATTGTTGACATGTTTTCTTCCATCTCTATTTCTAAATCTAGAATAAGTTGGATTATAACTTTATATGTACAAAAATAATAAAAATATTATTATTTTGTGTGTGAAATATGACTCTCATTTTTAAATTGGTATCAAATTATGTCTCGATACAAAAGCCCCAAAATCGAAATGCACCGTCTAATGAATTCACGATGAAATGCATCATCTGATGAATTCATGATGGGCATAATGTTATAAGGATAGGTTAAAAGCGATGAAGTAACGAGAGTTATGCTGTAGGTTTATTAAAATGGAGATTTTATATACAAAGATTATGATGTTTGCACTCAATCTTCTTGTAATTATTTTGGAAGACAATATTTGCATTGATTTTTGTATGGTTGTATGGTTTTTCTTTTAGAAAAGATTTTAGTGGAACTTTATATTTGAATACATGCTTATCATGTATGTGGTGAATGTAACTTTTATATTTAATAAAATTAATTATTTTATGGAGAGAATTATATATGTGTGTTTTGTTTTATATGATATATATATTGAAATATTTTATTTATGATTCACATTTTAGTTGCATTAAAATGTTAATACATGTCCAAGTCATTTTTGGAAGTAGAAAACATATATTTATAAGACTATCAATATTATTTTTTTTAACACACACACACACACATATATATATATATAATATTGAAATATTTTGTTTATGATTCACATTCTACACATTAAAATGTTAATCCCTACCTAATATATATATTAAGAATGCAATAATTTAGGCATATAATTTACATCGTAAAATGAAAACATATGAAAACTATAGTGTTGGAAATTGAAATATTTTATTTATGTTTAATGATACAATACTTTATTTTTATTTTCAATATGTTATAATAACAAATATATTAATTTTACATGATATCTGTAAGGAAAAAAAAAAAAAACATATCTCTTTAATACTAAAATGTATATTTTTTCCTTTATTTTTATATAAAATAATTAGAAAATTGAAATTGAAATTAAAATAATATTAAAATGTATATTTTTTCCTTTATTTTTATATAAAATAATTATAAAATTGAAATTGAAATTAAAATATTCTATTTATAACTATATTAAAGTTTTTATTTGTTATAATAAATATTAATTTATTATTTATAAATATAACATTATTCAACGATATCTCCCTCAAAAACAACAAAATCTCTAAACACAATAACTAGTATCCATTTTAACATGAAAATTATTTTTTTACCATTTAATAATTTTAAAATACATAATTTGTTTCTACATAATATATTGTCTACTCTCTACACATGGGAGGCACCATATCCCAATCGAAATGTCGTGAGAAAGTTGATCACGTAACTTTCTTTTTATGTGTAGTTTAATTTGTAAATGAGGCATTGTTGATCCTTTTTTATATATATATATATATATATATATATATATATATATATATATTATTTTGTTTTTTAAATGTATGTAGTTTATATATATATTATTTTTTTATTTTTTATAAATTTATTTATATATATAAAATATGGCTTATTTGAATAATATTAATATTATTAAACTTTAGTTTTTTACAGTTAAGTATACTGTTATATTTTAATTTTATTTTTGAAATAATTCGTTTTATTTTATTAGCAATAATTAAAATAAAATAATAAAAAAAATTAATTAACCAATAAAATTAGAATTTAATGGGATACGTTTATATATAAAAACAATAATATATATACTATTTTTTAATTAAAAATAAACCATTTTAAAAATAAATACATTTTCTAATTTATTATTTACATTATACTTTTTGTTAGTTATATATATAAAAAAAGAAATATAAAAAATTATATATATATATATATATATATATATTTCTAAATATGAGTAGATATAATTTTATATGTAAAAGTTAAATTTCATTAATGTTATAAGCGTTTTTTTTGCAAAATCATTTCATAAATTTACAAAAGCTTATTATAATATGTAATGTTAAGATATGTTTTTTCTTCCTCCTATATATATATATATATAGATTAGCTCAGTTTAGCGATTTTGCTATTGGGATGTCATCGGTTCAATTTCCTGGATACTCTTGAGTGAGGTTTAGATGTTGAGCGAGATCACCACAAAGAAGAAAATATATGATTGGTAAATAAATTAAGTTTTATTACAACCTTGTTGTGATATAATGTCATGTGTATTAAAGGTTACTTACCACTTCACCATTTCAATTAAAATGATTTCATCTTTATTTTACCTTATCCTTAGTTTTTGTAAATTGCTATTCTATTTTTGATAATGCATATATATATATATATATATATATATATATATATACACACACACATTCTAATACAAACGTTTTAGGTGGATACTATGCTACATTTAACACTTGTGATTAATGTATTTCATAAATGTGGAAGACTATTACTTAGGGTTCCTCCACCATTTTTTCTAGTTGAAATCTAAAACCATGTTTTCTAATTTATTTTTTATTTACATTCTGATTCAAACTTTTTAGGTGGAGACTATGCTACATTTAACACTTGTTACTAATGTATTTCATAAATGTGGAAGACTATTACTTAAGGTTCCTCAAACTTTTCCTGTCGAAAACTAAAACCATGTTTTCTAATTTTATTTTTTATTTACGCTCAATAATATTAGAGTTATAAAAAACACTATGATTGCATAGAGAATATTTGATCAATGTATGTTGTACAACATATAAATAATGTATGAAATGCTATTGATAAGTTATAAAATTGAGTAGTCTATATATAATATCAAAATTGTGAATATGATTCATACAAAAATTTACTACTAATTAAATTAAAATCTACATTTGATTAATCATTGTATCTTAAATAGAATATTAGAATAAATAATCAAAACAAAAATATATTAATATGAAAATAATTAAATTGAATAAAAAGGGTGATATCTTTTCATTTAGAAAGAACATAAAGACTGTTAATAAATATGGAAGACAAATTTTTGGAATGAACCACACTGCTCACAAGTGAGACGAGATGCACCTAGAGGCTACCCAAGTAATGTTGCTAAGCATCCATTGAATAAACAATCAAATGATAGAGATATTATAGGATTCGATTTAGTTAGGGAGATCAAACAAATTCCCGAAAAATAAGATCTGAGTCCTAAATACACACACAATAAAAATTACCTAATAAATCCATTCTCCATTATTTTAAAGTTTCCCCCTTAATGGAGAAAGGATTTATTTGCACACCTAAGATCTCCCTAAACAACTCAAATTTCATCTCCCCAAGGGGCTTTGTGAAAATATCAACAACATTTTCACAAGTATTACAATATTCAAGAAAAACTTCTTTAGACTGTATCTCCTCTCTAATAATATGAAACTAAGCATCAACATGATTTCTTTTTGCATGATACATTAAATTATTTTCCAACTTGATCGAACTCTGGCTGTCACGTTTTATCAATGTATCCTTCTTTTGTTCTTCTCCGACATCTTCAAGAACTCTCCTCAACTAAAAAACTTCACAATTTTATGCACACAAAGATTTATACTCTGCTTGAGTGGATGACAAAGATATAGTAGATTGTTTCTTGCTACTCGATGAAACAATCCCAGATCAAATGTTAAAAACATAACCTGTAGTATAACTCCTATCATCCAGATTTCCAGCCCAATATGAATCTAAGTAAGCTGTCAGCTTGACATCAAATGAATCAATATACTTAATACCAAATTCAATTGTTCCTTTAAGTTACCTGAGTACATCTTTCACTACTCTCTAATGGCTTTCTAGAGTATTGCCAAAAATTGACTTAACACACTAACAGAGTATGCTATGTCAGATTTGGTTGTAGTAATATAATTCAAGCATCCAACTAGTTGTCTATACGTTGTACAATCTACCTCCTTTGATCCATCATCAAAATGAAGTTTCACATTCTGTTGCATTGGAAAAAAAGCAACTTTACACTGATCCATTTTAAACTTCTTAAGAAATTCTCTGACATACTTACCCTAAGAGACAAAAGTCTAATAAACATATCTCCAAAATTAAAGACATAAAGAGTAATGTGATCACTAAGATATTTCATCTCAAATACTTGTGGCATCTGCACCTTAACTCCATCAATTTATTTAAATGATTTTCTTATAATAATTAAATCATCAACATATAAAGAAATTAGTACTACATGCCCCTTTGCATCAAATTTGGCATATATATTCGAATCACTTTGGCTCCTCATAAAACTCTATTGAAGAAATAAGGAATCTAGCTTTTCATACCACGACCTAGGTTCCTAATTAAGCCCATATAAATAATTATTTAATCTGCAAATTAAATGTTCCTTCCCCTTTTTCACAAACCCTTCAGGTTTTGTCAAGTACAACTCCTATTTTAAATCACCATTCAGAAAATACGATTTTACATGTAATTTGTGCAAATTCCAATGGTACTTTGTAGCTACTTCAATTATCAATCTAATGGTATTTAATTTAGCTACACGTGCAAATGTTTCTACATAATCAATGCCCTCCTTTTGTGAGTACCCTTTTGCGACCAATCTATCTTTATGTCTACCTATACTGCCATCTTCTTTAAATTTGGATTTTTACAACTATTTACATCCTATGAGCTCTTCATCTTTAGGTGATTCAGTCAATTCCATGGTTTTGTTTTTAGTTATAGATTGATATTATTCCTTCATTGTTTTTCTCCTCTCTTCATGTTGATTAGATTCATTAAAATTTATTAGTTCTATGGCATTTAAAAAACTACTCCTCAAATCATAATCCTTATACTTTTTAGGTAGGTGGATATGTCAAGTAATCTCCTTTGCACTTCATTGAATTCACCCCTATTCTCTGAAGGTGCTTCTCCACCTCTAGGTGTACTCTAACTACTGGTGATGTCCATATCACTCGATTCTTCCTCAATATTTTTCTACTATTGTTGACTGCCTTATACTTTTGCTTTAGCATCTTCAACTTTAGAAAGTATGTTCCACCTTTCATAGTTGTTTTCCTTGTTGCCTTCATGTGCCTACTGATGGAAAATTACATCTCTACTTGCAAACACTTTGTGATTAGAGGGATCAAACATTTTATAATCTTTAAATTCTAAACAATATCCTACAAAATTACATTTTATACCTTTGGCATCAACTTTCTTTCTATTCTACTTCGGAATATGTGCAAAGACCTTACATCCAAAGACCCTCAAATGATGTACTATTGGTTTAAAAACATACAAGGATTTGAATGGGGTCTTAAGATAAAGATACCTTGTTGGATATCTATTATTTAAGTAAAAAATAGTACTAATGGCCACTCCCCAAAAATAATTTGAGAGGTTCTCACCTTTTCTCATACTTCATGCACACTCCACCAACATCCTGGTTTTCCTTTCTTCCACATTGTTCTACTGTGGAGTGTAGGGTATTGTAAATTTTGAGTACTATTCCATGATCCTTGAAATACTTGATGAAGTTCCCCAACCTATATTATCCCCCTTGATCTAAAGGAGGATCTTTATGAACTTTCATGTTTTCTTCTGCCATGTTTTTGAATTCTCTGAAATACTAAAAAACTTCACCCTTTTTTTGTATTCAAGCTTCTGTGATCGATAATGAATTAAACAAAGTCTTTCGGTAGAAATCAGATGAGAGAATATTTTTGGCCAATGTGTTTTGAACCGACAAGTGTGCTTCATCATCAGGACCAAATTACCCTTCTTCATGAGGAAGTACACCGAAGTGTACCTTTTCCAATCGTTAATAAACAACAAAAAATAATAAGCACCTCCTATCGATTTGGTCAACATATGTCCACAAACATTATAATCCACAAGTTATAATACATCTCTTCTTCTCCTATCAAAATTAGAGGGGAATTTATCTGTGTGAAATTTTCCTAATGCACATCCTTCACAAGCGACATACTCATTCTTTAACATAAGGAGTCCTTCAACCATTCTTTATTTTTCAATAAAATCAAATCATGATAATTCATATGACCATAACTCTCGTGCCAAATACTTTTAACTGAAATAGAAGTAGAAGTGAGTGCTTGATGACTCTTGCTAGTGACATTGGGTTTGTACAGTCCTCTAACTCTAACTCCTCAGGCAACAGGGTTGTAGTGATACAAGAGGTCTTTCGCTATGCAATGTGTTTTGAAGAATTCAATCGTGAGATTCTCATATGTAATTATGGACATTGAAATCAAAATTTTCTTGATCCTGAGCATATACATAACACTATGAATGTGCCTGACATTTCCATTTTGTAAAGTCACTGGAATATCACCATATCCCTTGATCTAATGTGCACGATCATCTCCAAGATAAATATTGTCACCATTTCTTATTTCCTTGAAATTATTACACCAATCCTTATTACATGCCATGTGAATCAAATCTCCAGAGTCCACAAACCAAGCATCAACATCATGCATTTCAGCAGATAACACGACATTAGACGTAAACAACTTAAGATTTTTGAGATTAGAGTTCATGCCTATAGCTCCCTGTACTAACCTTATACTTTGGTTGTCACAGTCTATCCTTATAGCTCCCTGTACTAACTCCATATTTCAACACAATCTATGCAAGCAAACCGCTTCCTTGCTTGCATGAGTGGCTTCCATGTATTTTGCCTCTGTAGTTGATAGTGACACTACAAATTGTTTCTTACTCATCCAACTAACTACACCTCCAAATAGGTTAAGCACATACCCACTTGTAGATCTTCTTTGATGCAGATCTCTAGCCTAGTCTGCATCAACAAAGCCACAAATATCCAACACTCTGTCCAATCCTGGTCTTCCTTGGTAGCACAAACCATAATCACTAGTGCCATGCAAATACCTGAAAACCAACTTCACTGCTATCCATTGCTCCTTCCCTAGTTTTGACATAAACCTGCTCAATACTCCCACTGCATGTGCAATGTCCGATCTAGTACATACCATCGCATACATCAGGCTACTGACTGCACTTGCATATGGAACATGGGACATGTCCTCTTCCTCTTCTTGTGTCTTGGGACATTGTTCAGCAGATAACTTTACACCTACAAGAATAGGAACCTTCACCAATTTACTATGCTACATATCAAACCTCTGCAATATTGTCTCAACATACTTCCTCTAGCTTAACCAGAGCTTCCTCTTTGTCCGATCTCTTTTAATTTCCATGCCCAAAATATAAGTTGAAACACCAAGATCTTTCATTTCGAATTTGGAGGACAAATGGGTCTTCAAATCCTGGATAATTTCTTTGTCATTTCCAACCAGCAACATATCATCCAAATACAAGACCAGATAAATAAAACGGTCACCAATTAATTTAAAATACACGCAATGATCTGCTTTGCTTCTGGTGAAGCCAAGTCCCCATATAAATGTATCAAATTTCCAATACCACATCCTTGGTGACTGTTTTAACCCATACAGAGACTTCTTTAACTTGCATACCATTTATTTCTTACCCTTCACCACAAATCCTTCAGGTTGCTTCATGTAGATTTCCTCTTCCAGATCCCCGTGAAGAAATGTTGTCTTCACATCCATCTGTTCTACCTCAAAATCAAAAGCAGCAGCAATAGATAAAATTAATCTAATAGAAGTTACCTTGGCAACAGGAGAAAAAATGTCACCAAAATCAATTCTCGGCACCTGGGAATAACCTTTTGATACCAACCAAGCTTTGTATTTCTCCACATTTCCTTTTGCATTTGTCTTCTTCTTGAACACCCATTTGCTTCCAACGAGTTTCCTTCCAGCCGGCAACTCCACGAGATCCCAAGCCTCATTTTTGTGCAAAGATGCCATTTCATCAACCATGGCCTCTTTCCAAAGTTTTCCATCCTCTGAATATACTACTTCCTTCACTATTCTAGGATCATCATCAATAATAGATAAAGAAAAATTTGAATAGAAAGCAAATGGACTATACCTTTCTGGTTGCCTTCTTTCCTGAATTGATCTTCTCACACCTAGAGTTTGTGGTTCTTCATCTTCTGATTCCTCCTCTACTGTAGAGTGTGATTCTTCCTCCTTTAGCTCAAACTCTATCTTCTCAGGTTCCTTTGGTTGGACTTCATGTTTAATAACATCTTTTACCTCTCTGAACACCACATCTCAGCTGTACACAATCTTCCTTGTTACTGGGTTCCAAAGTTTATAACCCTTTAAACCATCCTTATACCCAATAAAGATGCACTTTTCAGATTTACTATCGAACTTGGTTCATTTCTCCTTTGGAACATGTACATATGCATCACATACAAATACCCTCAGATGTGAAAGAGAGGGTTTCTTACCAGTCCATACCTCTTGTGGAGTTTTCTCCTCCAATGCTAATGAAGGTGATCTGTTGACCAGGTAGCATGTTGTCTCCATCGCCTCTGCCCAGAATTCTTGTCCTAACCCGACACCACTGAGTATGCTTCTTGCCCTTTCCATCAACATTTTGTTCATTCTTTCTGCAACTCCATTTTCCTGAGGTGTATATGGAGTAGTCTTCTGTTGTTCTATACCACACTTGTTACAGAATTCTTAAAATTCCTTACTGCAAAACACTCCACCGTTATCTGTCCTCAACACCTTTATCTTCTTCTCTATCTGGTTTTCCACTACAGCCTTGAATTCTTTAAACCTGTCAAAGACTTCAAATTTCTTCTTAAGGAAATATATCCATGTATTCATTGAGAAATCATCTATAAATGATACATAGTACATAGAATTACCTAGTAATGGAACCTTCACATGTCCAAACACATCACTATGCACAAGATCTAATATATGTTATGCCCTCTTACCACCAGAGGGGAAAATCACCCGATTCTGCTTCCCATAAACACAATTTTCACAGAAATCAAAATCCAAAGAGTTATTACTCATATCTTCTACCACACCTTTACCATGAAGTATTCGAAGGCCTTTCTCTCCAATATGTCCAAGCGTTTGATGCCACAGCGTGGTCTTCTCTCCAGAGACCACTAGATTTTCTGCTCCACTTTCAGGAACCACAGAACTGTTGCACCCATCAACACTAGTGCTACCTTGCAGCTTGTATAGAGTTCCAATCCAAACTCCCCACATCAATACCAGTGCTCCCTAAACCATCTTGTAGGTATCCTTCTCAAACACTGTTTTTACACCTGCACCATCCAAGTTGCTTACAGGAATCAAATTTCTGGCCAATGCAGGAATATGCAGAACACCCGGAAGTGTTCTAACCCTTCCACCTTGCAACTTCAACTTTACTTTTCCACAACCAATGATTCTAGCCTTCTTATTATCTCCTAAGAAGACATCACCGCCATCGTATTTCTCATACTCGCAGAACCACTCTCCATGGGGAGTGAAGTGAAAGGATGCACCTGAGTCAATAAAACATGCCTCATGATCTACATGTGTACTTGAAGAATCCAAGTACACATCTCCACCTTCATCTGAGGAGGTTTTCAGCTCTGCAGAAGGAGCAACATCAGATCCCTTTCCTTTATCAGTAGCTTTATATTTACGGTCCCTTTTGTAGTGCCCTTCCTTTCCACATTTCCATCACACCATATTTATAGGTTTTCCTAGAGATTTAGATCTCCCTCTAGATTTAGATATCCCACTCAATGAATTATTTTTGTTTCTGTTCTAGGACCATCCTCGTACAGACAAGGCATCACCATTCTAGCTCTCCATATGTTTTCATCTCATCTCCTCCGTTAGCAAGGATGAGACTATTTCATCAAACTACAAGGCACCTGCATTGCTACCTATTGAAATAACCAAACTATCCCACGAATCTGGTAGAGAACACAACAAATTGATGCACTTATCTTCATCTGAAATTTTAATATCAACAGATGCTAACTGACTTACCATAGTATTAAATGCATTCAGATGATCTGTCACTGAGTCTCCATCTTTCATCCTCAGGTTATACAACTTTTTCTGCAGGAACAATTTATTCACTAGAGACTTAGATTGCCACAAAGTCCCTAACTTCTCCCACAAAGCCTTTGTCATAGCTTCCCTGAATACATTCAACAACATTGAATTTAAGACACACAATCGTATTGTGCTCTTTGCCTTCCGATCAAACTTCTTCCATTCTTCATCGGACACTCCCATTGGTTTAGCACCTAGATCTATCGTGATCCACTGATCTTTATCCACCAACAGATCCTTCATCTTGATTTTCCACAACTCAGAACTCTGACCATTAAATTTCTGGAGCTCTACCTTTCCACTGCTTGCCATCTTCATTCATCACCAGAATCGATCTCACAGATCTCCCACTGAACAGGGTCTACCACAGGCCTGAGTGAAACCCCTCACCAAAAAAGGCATCCCTTTGAAGAAAAAACAACTCTGATACCAAATGTAGGTTTTAATCCCGTACATAAATTACCTTCATACAAATTCTAAAACAAATAAAATAAAAAAATGCGAGAGCATAACACATTTTACACATATACACAAAGATTTTCCCCTGGATCCCAAAACTGGGACTACCATTTAGATTTTTCATTATCTTCCTTTCAATGTTATAAAACATATTTATACATGCCGAAGCATCCAATACCACGGACCGAAAACCATCGCATCCAATAGCATGGATCGAAATCCATCGCATCCAAAAACATGTGAGAAAATCATGCACAAAACCATAGGTGGGTCCGCCCAACCTAACGTAGGTTCCAAAACCAAAATTGTCTAGGGAACTGCCCCGGACCCCATAAAGTGGGGTTATCTGCACCCCTCGAATCCCCTGTGACTCCCCTCGCTATGCAATTGGCGCAACGAAGGAGGGGTTCCGCCCCCCTTCTAACACCCCCCGTTAACTACATGGACTAGTCATTGAAAGAATATAACACAACCCAATGATGACCTTCAGGTCCTCGCGAAGGTACCTGAACGTGCTTATTAGACAAAAAATAGATAGGTTCCTTTCGCTTAGTTAATAGTAACCCTAGATTTGGTCTCGTGCATATCTTCCTTCTCTAAATAGATCTTATAACATAACTAGTCATTATCTTTGCAAAAATAGCTTATTACTCATTTTATGCATCAACAATATTTATCCAAGGGAATCATTCATCAACGATACAATAATTCATATTAAATAGTGTTCATAGCAAAGATAGAAAAACTTTAAACATAAGCTAGAAATAACACAGATATATTTATTTGATCCAAAAGCTGTCTTTTATTAGCTTCTTTGATCTCAGTACAGACTCTTCGACCCTGCGCACTCAGCTACAGGGGTCCACACAATCAGCTACAGAGCCTTCCCCTTTTGCCTAAGTAAAGGAATAGAGCTTCCTACCTTAGTGCCTTTCTAACATACCATGACCAATACTAGCTATTCACTTAATTGCCTTCTAAAATTGCTAAGACTCAAGTATTTATAGCCTTCTTAATTACAATACCATGGCATGCAACTCATGGATGAGTCTCAAAACCATCCTATTACTTACCCAAAACAAGAGGCTAAGCCGCTTTTGACTCTTATTTGACTTCGCGCTCTGCTTCCATATATTGTGGAGAGTTTACATTCTTTTACAAAACTTTTACAAAATTATAATCAAAACAACAAAACCTAACCCTAGGGACCCTATCCCAACATTAAAATAAAAGAATCATGTAAATTAAAATGTGCACACAGAGCATTAGCTATTAAATTCCAAAAAAGAAAGTCGCACAAAATTTACTTTTGTAGCACGAAGCATGAAGAAGACTGAGAGGACGGTCGGGTAAATAAAAAAATTCATATGGGTTATTTTTTTAAATTGTGTTGGATGAAATAATATTAAATCTTATATTGTTTTAAATGTTATGTAATTTTTAGAAAGGGTTTTTGTTCATTTATCGAGAAAAAAGGAATTCCTTCATATTAGGATTTTGTTTTATAAAAAATCTTATTTGAGGACTCTATTGTTTATATTTGAAAGTTAATTTTATTAAAAAAAAGGCTCTCTTTGAGAAAGCTTTAGATTTCTTCCATTTATTTCATGAGAGGATGAAATAAAGTGGTTTAGCCGACCACCAATTTGCATAAATATTGTATTGAATGATAGTCCATTTAGGATTCTTGAACCTCCAATGTTGCATGCTGCCACTATGAGCTAGAACCATAGGCATCGTAGTTAGACCCAGGGTTGACGGTCGAATTTGTTTGAAGTTATGCAATAGAGAAGGCAGACCCTATTAAGTGAATTGGTTTAAAAGTTTGCAGAGGTGTAACCATGATCCAAAATTTTTCATTATAGAGAAGTGACTATGTTTGCAGGCCGATATGCTTGTTTATTCATAATCAACAAATGTTTAACAAATGGGAACAATCAAGGGGATCAAAAAATAAAAGCACCAACAAGAGCTATTTAAGGTCTATTTGAAAGAATTGGAAAACAAAAGGAAAACAGACTGCCTTCGCATTGAAATACATAAAGAAAATTGTAGATGATAGCAATATTCCCCTCATTACAGAAGCAAGGTAAACCAAAAAGGCCTAGGATATGCTTGAGAGGATTTTTGGTATAAGGGGGAGTATTCAAGTTTAAAATGAAGGTGGATCTATAACAGTAGATCTACAGCAAAATGAAGAAGCTTTTATATCCCACTTGATAGTGGATGACACTGATGATGTTGTGTTACCAGCTGTAGAGATGAAGCACATAGATGCTCATGAATCCCACCATGCATAGCCATAAGTGGATGATGAATTTGAAGAATTTGCAAAAGATGTAAAGAAGGAGCACATAGATGCTCACAAAATCCACAGTGCATAGCCACACATGGATGAAGATTATGTGAATCCAACAACACAACTTGTTGATGACAATGAGGCTAATATTAGAGTAGCTAATGATATAGTGAATCTATCAGTTAAAATCACTGATGTCATATTTGATGAAGAATATTTATCCAAATATTAGTCGTTGTGGATGATGCAACAAAAGAATCTTATTGACATGATTTTATTCCATGAAAAAAGCCCACTTTCTACGAAAACTAGGAGCAAGTGGAAGAGGCAAAGAAGGAAGTGAAAAAATAGAAAGCTCTCATTGTAGAGAAAAAGAAATACGATATTTCAAATGGTTTTAAATTTTACCTTAATCTTGAACATGAATATGTTAACAACAACCAAGAATAAGCAACAAAATTTGAAGAAGAATTAAGGTTTCTTGAAGCATGGCTTGAAACAGTATGTTTTAATGAAGTCTGCATAGAATTTGCAAAAACGAATGTTAAAGACAACATGAACACTATACAAAATGAAAATATTTAGGATGTTTTCGTGTATTAGAGTCTTGAAGAGATGAAATTTTACCATGAAATTGTGTTGATGAGAATTGATGATGAAGAGTGCATTATAGGAAATGACATGTGGTAGAAGTCCACATACAAGTCTACTTTTGAACAAGTAGAGGACATGACTGGACATCCTAGAACAACGGAATAGTTGCACCATCAAAATGAAGAAATTGAAGTTTGGAGCCTGCAACAAAAAGACAAAGTTGAAGCAATTAAGAGGATACATGATCTAGAGGAAAGGGAAAGGCAAATGGAGTCAAAATTTTAAATGAGACTCAGACCACTAGGAAGTCTAGTTTAAATTTTTGCGGTTGTAATTAAGTGAGAGTGTTGTAGAATCTACTTCTAGCCACCCGCTAGGTGTCAATCTAGGCGTGATAGTTAGTTTGAGCTCACGCCAGTTCGAGTTGAGTTCTAGTTGCATCTCACTTCAGTAATTTATTGTTGATGTCTCCTATGTAATTTATTTGACTTTATGGGAATATTGAGAAGAGAGCTCACTCCACATTCTTCAATATTTAACATGGTATGAGAATTTGAGGTTGCATAAGACTCCAAGGATAAAAACATTTCGTTTTTTTTTAGCTCAAAAAGAAATAATAGTAGGTGAATAGCTTGAGAATGAGAGGAGATCAAGGACAAGAGAAGCTAGTTCTAATTTAAAAAGAAATAAAAGAAATTGTGACAAAGTCTATACTTTCACAACATCTAAGAAATAAATGTGCAACAAAAAGATGCCATCATACGAAACTACAAAATCCCCCAAAATTCCATAGATGATGGTGAGTGTATAAAGAAACGAAAGGTTTCACAACAATCGATATCGAGAGGTACGACATCACAGTGAAAAAAGAAAAGCTTGTAAAGTAAAACTGTGCACAAAGCATTAACCATTAGATTCCAAAAAACGCTGCATGAAAATTACTTTTGCTGCAAAAAACACAAAGCTGATTGAGAGAACTATCAATGTAAATTAGAAAAATCATTTGGGTTATTTTTTTTTTTTTAATTGTGTTGGATGAATGGAGCTTAAAGCTTATATTATTTTAAATGTTATGTAACATTAAAAAGAGATTTTCTTCATTTATTCAGTAAAAGGGCTTTTGTCATATTAGGATTTTATTATATAAAAAGGCTTATTTGAGGACTTTATTGTTAATATTTGAAAGTTCATTTTATTAAAAAATGACTGAGATTGATTTTTTTTTTTAAATACATTATTAAAAAACAAGTGTTTATGAAAGCCTCCGTAAAAGAATTTCCCTTGTGAGAAATCTTTAGAATGCTTCCATTTATTTCATGAGAGGATGAAGTAAAGTGTTTTATCCCACTATCAATTTGTGTAAATATTGTATTGAAGGAGAATCCATTTTGGATTCTTGAAGATGTTGAAAATGGCAACAAGAAATGCTTAAAATGGAAGTGCTAAAAATAGCACTACTATAAATAGTAGTTTGGATACTAGTGTTGGATTGAGAAACATGGAATGAAAAATGGAAGTGCTAAAAATAGCAATGTTATTTTTAGCAGTTCAAGATGGATTCCTATTTTAGTCAGTTCCTGGACTAAAAATAGGAAGTAAAATTCAAATTTGAACTTAACAGCTATTTGAAAAAAAATTATTTAATTCTCCATGACTTAATTAGTTGTGAAAAATCAAACATGAAGTCTATGTGAGGACATGCAATAGTTTATCTATTAATTTAGGAATTTATCCACCAGTTAAAGAGATAAGGATGAGTTCTAATTTGAGTAGTAATTAGTTGGCTTAGTTAACTGAGTCAAGTCCAGTTATATTTCATTTAAACAGTTTGTTTAAATTAAGTAAGTTCAGTTAGTTAATGAATGTTAGCATATAACTGTTATACTTCGGATAACTAAATATTATCTGATGAATAACTCATGCATGCCAATTCAGACAGAGACCCAGTTGAGATCAGAGAAGGGACAATGTACTAGCAGTTGGATGAATATTTTTCCTATAACGGAAGCTCATCCATGATTAGGATTTATCTCCTTCAGGACTGCGTAGTTGGATTAGAGCTTAGTGAGTGTGTGAAGAGGCCAATTCACACAAGTGGTTGCATTGCACCCCAATCAGAATTGCGCAAACAAATAGGAGGCTTGGAGGGCAGAACAACAGTTAGATAGAGGCCTTTAACTGTCTATGAGTAACAGAGGTATTGCAGAGAGAGCATGATAGCTTTTGAGTTGACTCTTTTTGTAATACTAGCTATATTTCCACTTATATGATAATACAAAGTTGGGGTTTTAGGCTAAGGCTTTCCCCAGGTTATATCTTTTGTGTTATGTGTGATTGATTCCTTATTATCAGTTATATGTGTACCTATTGATGTTGCTCATGTTCGATTAAGCTTCCGTTAAATTGGTTGTAGAAGTAGATCAAGTATTTTGCTTTAGTCTATTGCATTAATAGGTGATATACAGTTGGGAATTTCTACATGGTATCAGAGCTAGCTGATTTGTAGAAACTTTCTACATGGTATGAGAGAAAAGGTGATCAAAGGAGAGAACAGTATACTGAGAGGAGTTTTCAAAGTTTTGTGTTTTAGGCCGAGAGTTTCAAGAGCAGATATGAAAATTTATGTACAAAATTTTCAAAAACAAATAGCAAACTTGGATTCCTTGCAAAAAAATACCCAAATTAAAAAAAAATCGGCTGAATCGGAGTTCGGATGAGGGAGATATCACTGATTTATAATGAACTCTTTTTCTAGAAAATTTCGTGACAACAGGAAATATGAAACATATTGGTGTGCTAGCCAAGAACTTGTATGCACTTGAGGTACAAGATGCATTCAAAGCCTTGAGGAGCAAGGCAAAGGTTAGATACTTGGTGGTTGAGAGGGAGAGTAAATTACCTCTCAACATGCAGCGCCAGAAGAAGTCTCAAACGATTGTGGAGGAGCCATGATTGGTGAAACAACTTCAGGAGGTTGTGGAGCAGCCACAACTAGGGAAGCTGAGAGGAGATAGAGTGGAGGCATCCACTCATGTAGAGACCTCCAGTAGGGGGAAATTTCAAGCTAGGTGGGTAGAGGGATCACATGCATCCATACCTCCAAGTAGGAGGTGGGGCGATGTGGAGTGACAATCCAAGAAGGCTAGAATGGGGGTACGATCCTTGAGGTACCCAACCTATTTGATTCAACTTTTTTACAGGATCCCTGATGAGGAGTAGCAGGACTAGCTGATTGGGTAGAGACAGATGCAGATGGAGCGACAGAGAGAGCTACAATGTAGGAGTCCTAGGACTTTGTAGAGCTAACAGGCTGCAGCAATGCAAGAGGCACAAGAGTATTGCACCAATGCAGGATGACACGGAGAGGTGTGCAATGGTGCGAGATGCATGGAGTGTTGTAACAACTCAGAGGTTAGAGAGGGAGCACTTGTCAGTAGCAGATAGAGCTTCAGCATTAGAGTATGTTTCTAGCCCAACAGAGAGGTCAATGGGGAGTCTTTTGTTCTGAGAGTTGCTGGAGCAACCACAATTGGTAGAAGTGTTGCATGCAGAACATTCCAAAGGTACAGGATTGGGTTTGAGTTGAATGCCTTTCTTGTTGAGAGGGAGTTTTGAAAATGGCAACACGAAATGCTAAAAATAGAAGTGCGAAAAATAGCAGTGCTATAAATAGTAGTTTGGATACCAGTGCTGGATTGTACAACAGGGAATGAAAAATGGAAGTGCTAAAAACAAGATTGCTATTTTTAGTAGTTTAAGATGGATTCCTATTTTAGTTAGTCACTGGACTAAAAATAGGAAGTAAAATTAATTAATTAATTCTCCATGAGTTAATTAGTTGTGAAAAATCAAACATGAATTCTATGTGAGGACATGCAACAGTTTATCTATTAATTGAGGAATTTATCCATCAGTTAAAGAGATAAGGATGAGTTCTAATTTGAGTAGTAATTGGTTGGCTCAGTTAACTGAGTCAAGTCCAATTATATTTGATTTAAACAATTCGTTTAAATTAAGTAAGGTCAGTTAGTTAATGCATGCTAGCATATAACTATTGTACTTCAGATAACTGAAGATTCTCTCATGAATAAATCATGCATGCCAGTTCAGAGAGAGACCCAGTTGAGATCAGAGAAGGGACAGTGTACTATCAGTTGGATGAATATTTTTCCTATAAAGGAAGCACATCCATGATGAGGATTTATCTCCTTTAGGACTGCGTAGTTGGATCAGAGGTTAGTAAGTGTGTGAAGAGGCCAATTCACACAAGTGGCTGCACTAGACCCCAATCAGAGTTGCATAAAGAAATAGGAGGCTTGAAGGGCAGACCAGAGGTTAGATAGAGGCCTTTCACTATCTATGAGGAGCAGAGGTATTGTAGAGAGAGCATGATAGCTTTTGAGCTGATTCTTTTTGTAATACTGGCTATATTTCCACTTGTATGATAATACAGAGTTGGGGTTTTAGGTTGAGGCTTTCCCAGGGTTATATTTTTAGTGTTATGTGTGATTGATTCCTTCTTATCATTTATATGTGTTCTTATTAATGTTTCTCATGTTTTATTAAGCTTTCGTTAAATTGGTTGTAGAAGTAGATCAAGTATTTTGCTTTAGTCTATTGCATTATCAGGTGATCTACAGGTGGGAATTTCTACAGAAGAACCATTTCTACATGTTGCCACCATGAGCCAAAACCACAACCATCATTTTCAGTTCCAAAGTTGACAACCAAATTTGTTTGAAGTTGTGTAATAGAGAAGCCAAACCCTATTAAGTGAATTGTTTTAAGAGTTTTCAGAAGCATAACCATGAGCAAAATTTTTTCATTCTAGAGAAGTTGATAAGTTTGTAGTTAGATATTATTGTTGGGTAGTAATCAGCAAATGATAAACAAATGGGAAAAGCCAAGAGGCTAAAAATGTCAAAGAAACAACAAGAGTAGTTTGAGGTATATTTGAATGAGTTAGAAGACAAAAGTAAAAAAGAATACCTTCTCATTGAAATGCATAAATGAATTCGTCGATGATAGCATTATTCCCCTCACTGCAGAAGAAAACACAACTAAAGAGGCAAGGGATACTCTTGATAGGCGAATGATGGTGTTATGTAATGAACAATAGAGAAGAAGTAAATAGATGTTGATGAATCCCACCGTTTACAACCAAGAGTGGATGACAGTTTTGAATAATTTATAGAAGAAGTAGAGAAGGATCACATAGATGCTCATGAATCCCACTATGAACAACGACACGTGGATGAATATTTGGTGAATCCAATAACATAAATTACTGATGACAATGAATCTACCATTGGAGCAGTTAGTGATATGGTGAATCCAACAATTAAAATCGATGATGTTGTCTTTGACGAATAATATTTAGCCAAATATAATTGGTTGCAGATGGTACAATATTAAAATCCTTTTGGCATTATGTTGTTCAGTGAAACAAGCCCACTTTTTTTTTAAACCAAGAGCAAGTGGAAAAGGCAAAGACGAAAGCATAAGAAGAGAAAGCTCTCATTGTAAATAAGAAAGAATATGGTCTACACATGTTTTAAAAATTAACCTTAATTTGAATGTGAAAATTTTAGTAGCAACCACGAAAAAAACAAATAAATTGAAGAAGAATTAAGGTTCCTTGAAGCATGGCTTGGAACACCATTTTTTAATGAATGCAACATAAAATTTGTAGAAATGAATGTTGAAGACAACATCGAAGTTGTAAAAAATAAAATGTTAATGATGTTTTCATGTATTGGAGTCTCGAAGAGATGAAATTTTACCATGAAATTATGTTGCAGAAAATCGATGATGAAGAGCGCACTACAAAAATGACATGTGGAAGCAGTGCACATAGAAGCATACTTTTGAACAAGTAGAGTACATGCATGGAAAACCTAGAACAATGGAAGAGTTGCACCAAAAACTGAATAAATTGAAGTTTGAAGCTTATAACTATAATTCAAAGCTAAAGAAATAATGAGGATACAAGATCTAGAAGAAAGAGAAAAGAAAAGGGAATGCAACTGGTGTCAAATTGTTAAATTGTAAGCCTAGCCGAGACTGAGAGCAATAAACATTCTTGTTTTTTTTTTGGCTGTAAATATGGGCGAGTGTTGGAGAAACTAATTCCAACCACCTACTAGGTGTCAATCTAGGTGTCATAGTTAGGTTGAGCTCTCTCGAGTTCAATTGAGTTCTAGTTGAGTCTCACTTTAGTCATTTATTGTTGATGTCTCCAATGTGATCTATTTAATTGTTTGGGAATATTGAGAAGAGTGCTCGCTCTACATTTTTCAACATTTAAGATGGCATCATAACTCGAGGTTACATAAGACTCCAAGGAAAACAACATTTGATTTTTTGTTGTGCTCAAAGAGAAATAATAGAGTGCATGAAGAGCTCCAGATCGAGAGGAGCTAACTGTAATTTTGTGGAAAAAAAAGTGTGTCAGAATCTAGACTTTCACATAATAAAGGTGTGACAAAATAGGACCAACTTATGAAACTAAAAAATCCTCCAAAATGTCGTAGGAAGTAAGTGTATAAAGGAGTGGAATTTTTTGCAGGCATCTATGTCTAGAGGTACGAAATCATAGTCAAAAATAAAAAACCGCGTAAAGTTAAAAGTGTGCATAGAGCATTAGCTGTCAAATTCCAAAAAGAAAAACGTGCACAAAATTTACTTTTGCAGCACCAAGAATGAAGAGAATTGGGAGGACGGTTAGGGTAAATCACAAAAGTCATATGGGTTATTTTTTTAATTGAGTTGGATGAATGAAAATTAAAAAGCTTATATTGTTCTAAATGTAATGTAATTTTTAAAAATGGATTTTATTCATTTATTCAGAGAAAAAGGGATTTCGTCCTATTAGGATTTATTTTTATAAAAGGCATTATTTGAGGACTTTATTTTTCATATTTGAAAGTTCATTTTATTAAAAGAAGGCTCTATTTCAAAAAAAAATTCACTAAGACATTATTTAAAAATAAAAGAATTTGTGAAAGAATTTGTAAAAGAATTTCCCTTGTGATAAAGCTTTAGAATGCTCCTATTACTTTCATGAGAGGATGAAGTAAAGTGTTTCATCCCACTGCTAACTTTGATAAAGATTGGATTGAAAGGGAATCCATTTTGGATTCTTGAACCACCATTGATGCATGTAGCCACCATGAGCTAGAATCACAACCATCACTATCAAAGCAAGAGTTGACAACCAAATTTGTTTGAAGCTATGTAGTGCACTATTGGCATTATGGCTAATGAGTTGTACTTGATGGAAATTTACTTGAAAAGGATACTCTTGATGTAACATTCATGTTAAGTCCAGATATTCTATGGATGGATGATAACTAAAAATGTTTGTTGAGCCATTGCAAATGATATGAATGCTTTTACAGGTGTTGCCAAAGATGAGGAAGAACTTTTGAATCTTAGTGACAAGTTGAGTTTGAAATATAATGAAGAATATGATGTTTTAAATATATACACTACTCTCCTTCAAAATATCCACATACATATGCCACTTTCCTTCAACAAAGTCATGTATACATCCTAAAAGTGAAATTCCTTATATTTGTGCATGGGTTGGTGAAGAATTCCTTGCTTGTTTTCACCTACGATATTGAAAATTACTCGATAATTCCCTGTGGTAATTAGGAGATCAAATTACTATATAAGGAGGAGAGATTAGACGCCATTTATACCAGAAATACATGAAGTATCTATGAAGTTTGTTTGCAAGTGTGCATTAGTTTATCACTCTCTCTGATTAGGTATGCACCAGTGAGCAAGGAGATGGCTCAAATTTGATATATCTAAAAGTGCAGTGAAGACTAATGAATAGACATAGATAATATATTTATTTCTATGTAGATGAAAATGCTAGATATATGGTTATAGTGATGGTATGACCTAATTACACAGTAATATGTGAAGACTGACAATATGTGCACAAAGATCTATTTTTCGGTCATGGGTTATGATTTGCATGAAATAAGCTGACTTGGTGATTTAAGATCTTTATGAAGGGTTGCTTCTGGATAGTCACAGACATAAGTAGATTCGCTTCACAGTAGTCACATATATGTTCTAAGATAATTTTCCTTTAGATTACTGGTTGATCTCAATTGTTTACAAATGTTTGGACCCTAATTTATGAAGTCTGTATCTTTTTTTTTTCTATCAATGAATTATTGATATGTTTTTGTTGTGGATTGGTATATTAATTAGTTATAATGGTGCAGAATTGCGACTAGGTATGGTTCAATGATATGTGATTGGTTCAGTACTTGATTCAGTGGTTGGTTTAGTATTACAATGATACAATTAGTTAATGTTCTAGTGTTTAGTACTATGTTATATATATGCCTACTGTATTAGGAGGAAACACATATATACACAAGTTTTCTTCAGAACAATTTTGTATGCATTATGAAGTAAATATGATCAGGGTTTGCACTAACTGCGTTGATGACAAAGTACTTATTATCGTTATTCATGACTACTTATTTTGTGTATTGATTTATGACTTAATATAATGATGGTTCATTATGCATTGGTGTGATCTGGTTGTAATGATTGAGGATTTAGTGTTACAGATGCTTCAGTGATTCAGTTGGTATTCAATAGTATTTCAGTGATTCCATATATATATCTATATATATATATATATATATATATATATATATAGATATATTGGTTTGGGCTTATTGTGTACGTGGGTCTGGTGTGAAAATTTGATGAAAGATGGCCTACATATTTTGATGTTTGTTTGAGACAGGTGGATCTAGTGTGAAACATTCTGAAACATGGTCCATGAAGGGTGTTGATGGTTGGAGCCTTTAGTGAGGGAGTTGGAGCTTCCTTCCAATGAATTTGTTTAGGGGGTAGGTGATCCCTTTCTATAGGCACTGATAAAAAATATCAAGGGGTTGTAACTCCCTTCTAGTGGGTGCTGAAGAGCGAGTGGAGGTTTTATCATCCTGCAGGTGGGTGCCTGTGTGTGGCTAAGAGTTTGCACTAGTACAAGATGTAATGAATATTTTCTTGATATAGTAAGATATAAGACAAATAAAATGGTAGTGGTGGTTTTCTCCCATATTAAGATTACACCTAAATCCTAGTGTTCATATGTGTTGATATGTTTCTTATGTGTTGTGATTTATCTACTCTTTAATACATACTAAATGAATGGTGAAATTAATAACACAATGTTCAAAGGTGAACATCATATGGAAAGTATGAAAAAAATAACTAAACTGGATATACATTGTTTTCCTTCACTAAACTCACATACACACACAGGTTGCATAAATAAAAATAGCATACATAATTCAAAACATGAAATGAAAATTTTAAGTGAATTAAAAGATATTGAGATATTGATTCACTGCCCCATCTCAGTGTTTTTCCTAACACAAAGAATCTAGACCCTATTAAGTAAAATGTTTTAAGTATTTGTAGAGGCGTAACCGTGAGCCAAAATATTTTATTACATAGAAGTAGTTATGTTTGTTGGTCGATATTCTTTTTGATATTTAGTCAATGAATGCTCAACAAAGGGAAAAAGCCAAGAGGCTAAAAAGGAAAAATAAACAACAAGATTTGTTTGAGGTCTATACAAAGGAGTTGCAAGACAAAAGGAAGAATAATTTCTTTGCATTGAAATGTATAAAGGAATCCATAGATGATATCATTCTTCCCCTCATTATGGAATTAAAGACAATAAAAGAGGCCTAGGATAATCTTGAGAAGCATTTTGGTGCAAGGGAGGGTAATGGAGTTGAGAATGAAGGTGGATCTATAGAAATAGATCTACAGTGCAAAGAAGAAATTGGTATATCCCACATCAAATTGGATGACAATGATGATGTTGTGTTACTAGTAGCAAAGGAGGACAATAATGTAGATGTATCCCACTATGCAAAACCACAAGTGGATGATGACTGTGAAGAATTTGTAGAAAAAGTAGAGAAGAAGCACATAGATGCTCGTGAATCGCACTGTACACAACCACACATGAATGAAGATTTGGTGAATCCAACAAAAAAACTTGCTAATGATAGTTATGATACCATTAGGGAGGCTAGTGGTATGGTGAATCCAACAATTACAATTTTTGATGTCTTTGATGAAGAACGATTAGCCAAACATTAGTGTTTGTAAATGATGCAACAAAAACATCTTATTTACATGATGTTATTTGGTGAAAGAATTCCACTTTTATTTGAAAACTAAGAGCAATTGGTAAAGGAAAAGAAGCAAGAGAAAGAAGAGAAAGATCTCATTATATAGTAGAAAGAATATGGTTCTACATTTTTTTTTAAATCTAACCATGATTTTGAATATGTAGATGTTAGCGGAAACTAAGAAGACGAAAGGAAATTTGAAGAAGAACTAAGGTTCCTTGAAGGATGGATTGCAACACCATGTTTTAATGAAGTCTGCATAGACGTTGCAGAAATGAATGTTGAAGACAACATGGACATTGTACAAAATAAAAATGTTAATGAATTTTTCATGTATTGGAGTCCCAAAGAGATGAAATTTTACCATGAACTTATGTTGCAGAAAATTGATTATGAAGAGTGCACTACAAAAAATGACATGTGGCAGTAGTCCACATATAACCCTACTTTTGGATAAGTAGAGGAAATTCATGGAAAACCTGGAACAGTGCAAGAGTTGCAGCAACAAATGAAGAAATTTATGTTTGGAGCAATTCAGAGGATACAAGATCTGGAATAAAATGAAAAGAAAAGAAAAGGAAATGAAACTGATGTTAAATTTTTAAATTGTAGGGTTGGATGAGACTCAAACTAACAGGTATTCTAGTTTAAATTTTTATGGATGTAATTAGGGGGAGTGTTAGAGAAACTAATTCTAACCACTTTTTAGTTATCAATTTAGGTGGCATAGTTAGTTGAGATCACTCCAGTTTGGTTGAGCTCTAGTTAAGTCTCACTTCAGTCATTTATTATGGATGTCACCTATGTAATATATTTGATTGTTGGGGAATATTGAGAAGAGCGCTCGCTCGACAATGTTCAATATTTAACATGGTATGAGAGCTCAAGGTTGCATAAGACTCCAAGGAGAGAAATAACAGAGTGCATGAGGATCTCGAGGATACAAAAGTGGACTAGGAAACAATAATGTGAGATAGCTATATCTCGGTAGCGTATGGATAAGTTAAAAAATTCTTGGGAGGCACCACAACATCCAGACACTAGAAAAAATGAAGATGGACAAAATGTCACTTAAATTGCCACGATAAAAGCATATCCTCAAAATAAATTGGAGAGTTGATATGTGAAAAGCATTGCATAAAAAGAAATGTATATAAGATTTTTTTTGTCCTCGAATGTAGAATTGGAGTTGTGGATATACATTTTAGCATGAATTGACTAGATCCTTGGTGTTCTAATTAAGGGAGCAAAGGTAATGAATTATTTTTCCCAAATGAAACACCTTTCATACAGAATTCAACATTATCATCAAATGTATTTCTTTTCTCATATTATAAATGTTAATTTATTATAAAATGATAAGCATCAAATTCATGTAAAAATCAATATGAATCTTGAAGAATCGAGAGGATTCTCAAGAGTCACGACATTGACTTCATTTATGGAAATATACCCTCCTAACTCATTTGTAAAGGACTTTAGCACTTGAGCTAGGACTAACATTAAATAGTTGATCTTTTCTTGAACATCTAGTTTCACTTGGATCTTGGCAGCTAGTAGGGTGAGTTTTAACGAGGTTGAGTTCTAACCTTGAAGATGGTATGAGTAGCCCATGTTCCATTTTTAGGATTTTTTTTGTAGGACATGTATGTGTATCTATAATAGCATTGATAGAATTTATCCTATTTCAGCATAGCTTTCGATGCACTTCCATGATGGTTATAATAACAATTTAGTATTTCCATTATTTGTGTGTGTGTGCTTGCATGTGGGTGATTTTTCCATGAAAAAGTTCATTACTATTTCCTGTGCGTTTACTTTCAAATATTTTCTCATATATTCGACTCTATCATAGTAACTTATGTTAAACAGGTTTACAATTAACTTTTGGCACTTTCCTGTCCATGTGTGTCCGGGATAGTTTTAGCTCACTAATGTTTCTTATGGCATGCCTCTTCTTATTTTAGATATTTCATTCTTGTATCTTTTCCTATAGGTTGTTAACCATGGGCTGACCTCATTCCTATTGTCCAGGCATTTCATTAATCTCTGTGTTCTAACATCTCCTCATTTGATAGCCAAAAGAAAAACAACATGATGGTTGTCAAGCCTATATACCAGATGGGTCTCTTCTCCCAAACATTATGAGGTCTAATTGAGACTTCACACCTGGAAGACACCCTATCTATTAGAAGGACATTTTTCCCCATCAATAGTTAACAACAATAATACTGTTGATATGTATATAAATTTTACATTTTTTTTTTATATAGAAATATTCCTATTTTTAATTATATTAAAATTCTCATAATATATATAACTAGTTATGGAAAAGTTTTTATTGTAACTATTGAGTTTTTATATGGGTATTAACTAAACTTATATATATATATATATATATATATATATATATATATATATATATATATATATATATATATATATATATATATATAGAGAGAGAGAGAGAGAGAGAGAGAGAGAGAGAGAGAGAGAGAACATAATTCCAACTCAATTAGAAAAGTAATGAAATGCAGTAAAAATAATAAGTTTATTGAATCCAATTTTTTATATTGTAATTATTTCTTTATTAATAAATTTCAAAAAAAATAATGATGATTATGCTTCATATCAGTAACCATAATATGTCATAACTTTGTGTTTAAATTTAGTAAATTGTTGATGGTGTTGGAAATTTGTCAACCAAGGGGTCTCCTTGATGTGAAGTCCTAATTAGACCTAACACTATTTGGAATAGGAGCCCCATCCATAGTATTGACCCATTTTCCGTGTATTCTTACATATTTTACTTGAACCTAACTATCAGCAAGATAGAGGGGTGCAAATGGGCCTTCGAAAAGCAAGGGAGTGTGTCTGGTGAGTGTTCGATGTATGTGTTTTTACTGCGGAGGGGAATATAAGTGATCCTCTAAGAGAGAGGTAATATTACTATTCTAGTAGAGACACACATAAACAAGAAGAATATGTTCAACATCCAGTGGAATAGTCCACAAAGATGCGACGGTCATCCAACCAATACAACGAGAAATATTTGTCTAATATCCAGGGGAATTATCCACGAAGATGCCATAATAACAATAACCATTACAATACATTATCAATATCATAAGTACCAAAATAGCAAAAATAGTTCAACTGCTTTAGCACAAATGAAAGAAAACATGAATTACAAACATTCATAAAACATTCTTACAAATATTCATAATCCATGCATGAAGAATGTGTTGGCCATAAAGCTTATGATATTAAGTAAAATTTCCAAGACAAATGTTTACAATGAACACCACTAGCTGCAATAGTGGAGCAATGGTCCCACTCATTGCTCCTTAACAGAACTAGTTTGTCTCTCTAATTCCTTGTGGGAGGAGCTAAGGTGAAAAAATGCATTTCCTCATAAAATGAGGGTGTATATATAACCAATGGGGAGGTGATGCTTCACCTTCCTTATGACTCTTTGAATACCCTCATGACTACTTGACTTCCCATGACTTTTTGAATTTACATGACTCTTCATAGTTTGTACATGTCCTTTAGCCCTCCACTTTACAATACATTTTTCTAATATTGAATTACATATTCCACCAAATGATGTGGCACATGATGACTCATCACACGACATGACATGACACTGATAACATGGACTACATGATGACTTGGAAATGTCAAGCCATTCTTTACTGCTACTTTCTTTGTGTCTTCTAAAAAGATGGTGCATGCTCTTCTTCATCCTCCTCCTTATGACTTGAAGATTAGGAGTCTCCCTTGTGATCTTGATCTTTAATCTTCTGTTATACTCTAGTGTTCCTTTGTCTTCCCACCTAGTGATCATCTTATCTCTTCAGCTCCATATGTGCCTTCTAGCATGTCTTCCTTCTCCACATCATTCTTCATCATCTTGCCATAACATGATAGAGAACCTGCATCTTCAATCCACTCATGACAAGACGACATTAGTCTGATAAAACCCTAGTATAATATTGTGGATATTGTTCATTGAGTGAGCCAGAACCAAGTGACAGACTGGGAAAGATGATCAGCAACAAGCAATTTTGAAGCTCAGGAAGTCAGGGGCGGAGCTTGAGCATTGAGACTATGCAATGCACAGTTCATGCTGGACTGAGGAAGAAAAATATTCAATCTGGGAGCTAAGTGTGGGAGTCTGAGGGGATGGGCACTAGATCAGCCTATTACATAGTTCTAGAGGACAAAGGAGCATAGATGATTATGTAATTACGTAGTTCAAGAAGTCAGGGTTGAGGCTTGTGCCTTGAGACTACACAATCTAGAGTATTGACTAGGAAGGAGAAAAAAATTATGCAATTTTGGGAATCAGTGAGTCAGGCTAACGAGATTTTTCACTGTTTCAACCAAGTGCGCAATTCTATACAAAAAATCAAGCCTGATGATTACGTAGTGCACAGTTGGAGCCAGGCTAGATGGCTGAATTGTGCAATTTTGGAGGCCAAGGCTCAGGACTAAGCACTAAAACTGCCAGTGCACTGTCCTGGGAGGTAGGAAATGCACATTGTATAGTGCCAAAGGACAACATTGCAGCTTAGTGGTTGGAATTATGTAACGCAAAATTGATGAAGGTCAGATGATGCTAGGTTGCAGGGACGTTTTTTGAAAAATGGCTAAGTGTGGGATTAATTGTTGGAAATAATTCTGAGAGGGGGGTGAATCAATATTATCAGATCTATGATTTCGTTTCCCAAACAGATTCACATATGCTACTTCATCAAAGTACTAGCATGTACATGTGATTGTACTTAAAGAAACTAGCGTATATGCAGAGAACTTTTGATTTAGACAACTTATCATGTATTGACCTTAAACCAGTATATCAAATATTTATTAGACAGTGCATTAAAATCAGAATAAAGCATCACACATAAGCAAATCACATGAACACCAAGATATAAGGTGGAAACCCAATGTGGTTAAAAACCACCTGTTGTTGTCGTCTCTGTCTTCTTTTAATAATAAGAAAATCTGTTTACAATCTTGTACTAGTGCGGACTCATACCAATACGCAGGCACCCACATGCAGAAGGCTACAACCTTCTCTCATTCTCCAGCTACTACTGGAAGGGAGCTACAACCCCGTAGCTCTTGCACTAGCCAATATGTTTACTAGTATGTAGTTTCCAGCCTACAAAAAAACTCCACAGTGACCATGTTTCATGAATTTTTAGAATGGATACTCCTAGAACACAACGCCACAATCTGAAGGCCACGTTTCATCCAATTTTCATTATGTACCCATCAATAACATTGAAACTCAGAAAATCATAGCTGCAATACAACCATCAAATATATCTGCATCATGCAAACACTAAACTCAATCATCACTTTCTAAATCAACCACAACTGAATCAATCAATCACTGATAGCCCATCATCACTGAAGCAGACCACAATCAATCAATTTGATCATTCAAAACACTGTTACCAAAATACAGTCACTAGAACACAAAGAAAAACCCAGAACTTAGCAACAACAAACAGAAACAGTTGAAACTTTAAGCATCATGCTTCATAAGGTATACGCTACTTCCATGTGTCGAACCAACGTGTATACACACTTTTACCTAAAGGGAACCAGCATAGAGATCTAGAAATTCAATTTATGATGTATACGCTACTTTGATATGCTGAACCAACGTGTATATACTCTTTTACTAAAGCGAACCTGCGTACAAATCTACGAATGCTAACTTAAAACATCACAACTATTCCAGACTTCAGCCATACCCAGATCATCATATTTATAGAATAAAACATGCATCAGTATTTAGATCTAGACTGTTCAAGATCAAACCACATAATGATAATACTTTAAGCCTTTATGATCCTGGTCCATCAACCTTCATCAGCCATATAGGTGCCTCCTTATATCAGATCAAGAAAACCATCAAAAACTCATGGTTTTCTTAATGCATATATGATCTAATCCCTCATAATATATTCCAAAAATAATTGCGCACATGGCCTAATGATCTTCTCCTCCTTATATATTTTTAGGCCTTTCTCAATACCATGGACCAAAACTACTTAGGACCAGTACCTTGGGTCAAATACCTCGGACCAATTACCTTGGGTCAAATACCTTGGACCAAGAGATACGTTGGACCAAAAACTTTGTTTTTCCAAGATATACGCACTTTTCCTTCTGTGAAATTCTTGTGTACATATATGCACTTTTCCTGCGTGAAAGTCCATTGCAACAAGAGGCAACAACCACATATTCTGCTCCAGCTGTAGATAAAGCAATTGAACTTTGTTTCTTGTTAAACCAAGACACTAACCTGGAACCCATATAGAATTCACCACCACTAGTGCTTTTTTTGTCATCAACACTTCCTGCCCAATCTGCATCTATATATGCATGAAGAGTAAGATCTGCATCTCTAGGATACCATAAACGAAAGTCCTGAGTTCCTTGAAGATATTTGAAAAGTATTTTGACTGCCTGAAGTGTGATTCCTTTGGATTTGCTTGGAATCTTCCAACTATTCCTACTGCATGCATGATTTCAGGTCGAGTACCTGTTAGATAAAGTAGACTACCAATCATGGATCTGTAATTTGGTTGATGCACTATTGTTGATTCATCATTTGAGCTAAGACTACATCCTGTTACCATTGGGGTACATACAGGTTTAAATTCTTCCATTCCGTACCTTTTCAAGATCTGTTTGAGATATTTGGTTTGTGAAAGAAAAATACCATCTTTATTTTGTTGAACTTGTAGACCAAGAAAATAGGTAAGTTCACCAAGCAAGGACATTTCAAATTCTTGCTGCATTACTAAAGCAAAATTTTGACTCATGGATTCTTCATTGCTACCAAAAATGATATCATCAACATAAACAACAATAATTAGCAATTTATCAGTTTCAATCTTTGTATATAGATTGCTATTTGCTGAACCTTTTGTAAAACCTTGTTGGTGTAGATATTTGTCAAGGTGGTAATACCAGGCCCTTGGAGCCTGTTTCAGACCATAGACGGCCTTTTTAAGTCCACATACAAGTTTTTCATCATTTCCAAGAATGAATCCTTCTAGTTTTTCAATATAAACTTCTTCTTCTAAATCTCCATTCAAGAAGGTTGATTTTATATTGATTTGGTATACTTTGAATTTATGAAAGCTAGAAAGAGCAAGAAACATTCTTATGGCTTCAAGTTTGGCAACAAGTGCAAAAGTTTCTTCAAAATCTATACCTTATTGTTGAGCATACCCTTTACAAACAAGTCTGGCCTTCTTTCTAATGAATTCTCAATTTTTATTTAGCTTGTTTTTGAATATCCATTAGTTCCTATAATACTTTTATCATGAGGTCTAGGAACTAATTCCCATGTATCATTTTTTTTCAATTTTCTCAAGTTCTTCATCCATGGCCTTGACCCAAAATTCATCTTTGCATGCTTCTTTTGCATTTTGAGGTTCGATGGAGGATAGTAATGCTAGATAGATTGAGGTCCCTGTAATAGTTCTTCTTATCTGTACACATACGTCTTTTTCCCCTAAAATTTGATTTTCTGGATGATTTTTCTGACATACCTGGACGGAGTCTTTTCTTCTACCATCATCTCTTCTTCTGGTGCTTCATTGGTTTCTTCTTCAATATGATTTTGATTTGATGTGGGAAAATAATCCCCATTTTCTTCATCATCATAATCTTTTGTTGATTTTATTTGTTCTGGATTTTTACTAGCTTCATCAACTATAACATCAATGCTTTCAGCACTTTTTCCAAGTCTTTTATTATAACATTTATATCCTTTACTTCCGGAAGAATAACCAAGAAGAATAACTTCATCTGCTCTGGGTTCAAACTTACCAAGTTTTTCATCAATCTTTTTGATATAACATTTGCTTCCAAAAACTTTAAACTATTTTATAGTAGGAGTATTACCATACCAAAGTTCATGTGGAGTTTCAGTGTTGTTTACCTGAACATTTTCTTGGTTGAGAATAGTTACGACAGTGAATGTAGCTTCACCCCAGAAGGTTGCAGGAGTTTCAAATTCATCTAGCATAGCTCGAGCCATTTGTTGAATAGTTTTGTTCATTCTTTCTACCACTCCATTTTGCTGAGGAGTCCTTGCGGTGGAGAATTCCCTTTTTATTCCATGTTGTTCACAAAAGTCAAAGAATTCATCCGATGTAAATTCCCCTCCTCGATCAGATCTAAGACATTTGATTTTTCGATCTAATTCATTTTCAACCAAAGTTTTGAAGGCTTGGAACTTTTCAAATGCTTCATATTTATGCTTTAGAAGACCTATACAACACATTCTAGAAAAATCATCAATGAAAAAAATAAAGTATTCTTCTCCACGAGGTGACTTTTTCCTTGATGGTCCACATAAATCAGTATGGACAAGTTCAAGAGGCTTACTAGCTGACCCTTCCTTTTCCATGAAGTGAACTTTGGTTTGCTTGCCGATTTGACATGGTTTGCATATTGTATATTCTGGGATGCTGATATCTGGAAGATCACAAAAAACCTTGAATCTTCATTCTTTTCTTATTTGAGAAAAGCTTAGATGTCCCAATCTTCTATGCCATAGTGAGTTTTCATCATTTTTTCTCAGATAGCACTATTGTTATCCTCCCTTGAGTATGTATAAGTTGTTTTGAGCTCTTGTACCTTTGATCACAGTCTCTCCTGTATCATGCTCACTGTTGGGCCGTGAATACGACCACTTTTTAAACACTTATTTCATCCATTTTTACTCTTCTTTATCATGTCATTTATTATAATTTATTATATAAATCCATTTTACAATGATTTATGCTCTTATGTAAAAATATTATTTATTCTCCTTTATTTCTAATAAATTGATGATTATGCATGATTTTATCAATGATAGTTGTATAAATTGGTTGTAACATTATTCACCATTTTTAGCCTCCAAGACAATTTTCAAATTGAAGATTTGATCTTTAAATATTCCAACTCAGAAATTTGCTGGAATAAGAAGTGACAGTTTTGAGGTTGAGATTCTGAGCAAATGAAGAAGAATTTGGAAAATATGGAACATGGGTTTTGTCTAGAACGGACCAAATTAACTTTACCAAATAATGGTTTGCCCAAATTCGACTTGTACTGAGAGAAACGCAGGGTTCTTTGAGCACAATTTTCTAAGATTTGTTGTTGCGGCCATCCTCCAAATCTCAGCTGCAAACCCAAATTCGCCTTGCTCTTATTGATCAATTGGTTAGAAACAATCCAATTTTGTAATAGAAATCATGTTGTAGTTATCTATATTGTAACTTCTTTCTGATCTCTCTCTATTTAAATGAAAACAAAGATCAAAGATGGGGATGATGAATTTAGAGATGGGGAATTAAGGATTTAGAATTAGAGATTCAAGAATGATGATGGATTATTCATGATAGGATAGGAGGAAGAAGGGATTATTGCATGTTGTAATTTTCAGAGCTTCAGCTGTTGTAATGATTTCACAGTTTAATGATTAATACCTGATCTGGGAGTTGCTGTTCATTCTTCTCGTCTAAAGCAGCCCAGAAGCATCCGTTGGCAGCTAAGGGCCCAGCCTCTGGTGGATTGTGCTGCTGCTGTATATTATATCTGTAGTTCATGTGTGGTTTTCATTATTAGATTTATTTGGTAATCTGGTATGTTTTGTTATTTTACATCACAACTCTGTTACGTAATCTCATTTTCTGAGACGAAAATATCATATCAACTTTGCAACACATCGCTATTCCTTTAAGTGCTGATATATTTGGTTTTTACAGAATACTGTTGTTGTTCGATTACAGAGTATCTATTTTGTAACACTTATTAATTGGTATTACTGAATTCATCTTAGAGATTATATTTCCTTGCGATTATTGAATCTATGAACGTTGTTGTTCCATTCTAAAATACAATCGTATTATTTATAACTAAGAATGACAATTGGACTACCAAGATCAGATTACTATTGAGCTGTGTTGTGTGTTAAGTTACTATATATTTGTTGTCGGGAAAAATGCCTATGCAGGACGATCCTATCCACCTAAGGTGTGACAGTGCCTTAGCAACAAACAGATACAGCTATTCTGGTTTCTTCCTTTATGAAATGCGAAAGAGTGGAGATCGATAGACTTACCGTTGTCTTCCGTTTGTCCCTTGATCTAGATCCTCTTCTCTTTGGGTTTTCACAGCTACTTGCCTCCTCGCTTGCTCAAGAGAACAGCTACTTGATTGCCACGAGATCACAAGCGAACAGCTACCTATGACAAGAGAACAGCTACTTGCGACAAGAGAAGAACACAACACAAAGGCAGATATTCATATTCATCAATGATTCAGGATTAGAAGTAAATCAAATACACTAATGCAATCATAAAAATACACCAGTATATAGGAGAAAACCAAGATAGCTTTATTGATTGATAACAGGGTTCAGGAAGAGATACAACCCAGAGGGCTCCAATCCAGCATCTCCTTCCCAGCAGAATGGAATTCCTTCTTCAGCTCCCTTCAAAGCATTAAGCACCCAATGTTTCCAGTCTCAAACCAACAACAATTCTTTGCAATAACAAAATTCCAGCCTCTAGATTTCATGGAGGAGAGATCTATATATAGTTATTTTGGAGAGAGGATGAGTCAGCTTGAGATCTGACTAGTGTCCTCTCCCTCTCTCAGTTCTTGAGTCCACTTGGAGGTTCTTGCTTCCACTTGGAGATTTGGAACCTCTTACTCATCACTAGTCGAATTCCCTGAGGCAAGTGTCATTTTGGAAACTTCCTGAGCATTGACACATTGAGGAATGAGCCTGCCACTTGTCCAAACTCGCTCAGCGCAGGTAGCTAGTGTTGGAGTTGACATTCAACGCAGGTAGCCAGTGTAGCAGTTGACATTCAGCGCAGATGCTCAGTGGAGCAGTTGACATGATCCTGAATTGACTTGTTTTTGAGTGGTTTCAGGTGGAGAACTTCTGTGAATTGCTGTGGTTAGTTAGCCTTGTTCCTCTAGGGGTAGGAACAACATGTTTAGGGACTTTGGATCCCTTAGATTATGGACATTTAATGCTCAATGCTGTAAGGTACAAAAATGTCTATAACAGTTGCCCCCTAAAGTATGAGGCCATTTATCGGGTGAAATGCTTTATCCAGGAGGGTCCGAAGTTCATCCATTTGCTTGGAGGAGACCTGTAATAAGATACAATACAATACATTATGATTCATATTTCTTTCATGATCTGGCTGAGGCGGGCATTCCCATGCTCAGCTTTATAAATTCATTTTTGTACATAGAACAGACGATCGTCTGATGGTAGACTGATAATTTCGGCGAAATTATCATCCTTTGAGTAGGATTATCATCTGCTGCAATGATGTACATGGAAAATGTCTTTATCTTCCCTGAATATATATCACAGCACGGATGGATGAAACTAGATCCGGGGTCTTCAAACTCGTTCGATCTTCACTCTAAGTACAAGTCAATCCATGTGAGAATTGCACTGAAGTCGAACATGGAAAGACATGGCTTGATTACCGGTCAATGATGTAAATCGTTAACAAGCGCGAGAGGAATCACCGATAATGATAATGACCCTCAAGGTACTGCAGTACAATTCACGTGGTGTGAATAAAGGACTTGGCATCGAACACCACGCAAAATGTTCTGGTCGAAGGTCATTGATGTATACCTGTCGTCGGAAGTGAGAAACTTGCCATTGAGGCATGCAAGCTTCAAAGTACTGAAGGGGTTGTTCCTAGATCAACTTCTTGGATAATGAGCTGATGTCGACAAGAAGCGATCCGTCAAAGGAGGGCCTTGATGAATCCCACATCAGTGACACGGAACGGAGCTAATGATTTTAATGGAGGTGAAAACGATCTGTGGCATATGATTCAGGGTGGCGGTCATGAATGGATGAAGGATAATGTATGGCAGTGGATGGGACCCGGTTGACTCTTTCTGAACGACTTCTCTTGAACATATGGCGACACTGATGCGATGGATCGATAGCATTACCCGAAATATGGATGGTATGGCGAGACCATGGTGATGTGACCGGTGAATGAGACAACCCAACCCGATTGTGGTACGGAGGAAAAGTGTCATGTTCAAGAGCGACCTGCTACCATCAAAGTTTTCTCGATTTTCTCCCAATTTTTCCCCAGTCATTGCTGACCAGTACCTCTTTATTTTTGTCAAGCTTGAGGAGGATAACATATGCTTGTTCTATAACCTGCCCTTCGGGAAAGCCCATCGCTATGTTTTAACGAGTCTAGCGATAGTGAAACTCGTTCTTGTCTAAAGACAAGTTTGTCGCTATTTAGTGGTTTAACGAGTCTAACGATAAGGATAACTCGGACCTTTTCATTTTTAGAGAGTCTGAAAAGGTACGTAAAGTTAACTTCAAAAGTCCTTTTTCGTCATCTAATCCCTTAAGTATGAAAAAGTATAAAACAATACAGAAGGGATGAGTTTTCGATAGTTTTAACGAGCCGAACAAAACAAGCGCTCGATCTTTTTGTGCAATAATCTCTCAGGTCCAAAAAGATTAAAATCTAGAGGAGGGATAGCACTTCCGGTCACATTAACGAGCTGGAAGGCCAAAACTTGGCAATATTTTCATATTTTACGAGTCAGTTGAAAATAGCTTAAAGAAGACTCGTCTTCTGAGGAACGAGTGATGAACAGGGTTAGCAGCTGATTCGAGGTACAGGTTGGAATTTTCCAATCACGGCAGTGTCACAAGGATGGCTAGGTGAAATCACTCTTCGGAGCTGTTCCTCAGAATGGGTAAACAATCATATGGAGGTAAACGATCGGCCAAATGAAAAGTGGAGGTGACGGTGCAAACATGACCAAGGATTTTATGGCTGATAAGGTTACGTACACAATGGTTATTTTACCGGTAATGGGTTCATTTTTTAAAGAGCTTGAATGCGCCAAAACACTGCTCAAGCTTATGTTTTTTTTTTAACGAGCATGAATTCTGCGTTAAAACTGCTCGGATCTTGCGTTTATTTTTTAACGAGCATGAAATTTATGCTAAAACTGCTCGTTTATACCAGTCATATGATAAGAGTGTCTCATTGGAGATGTTATTTTTTATGGAGCTTCATCTCACGTAAGCTTTGCCCCGGATCCTTTCTTTATGCAAGTTCGGAAATGACTAATCCTACGAGTTTAAAGGGTTAGAGGTCCTAAAAATTTAAAAAATAAATAGTTGCCCCTTGCTTGCACTCCAAAAGGTTTGCATGCCCCCAGGTATAAAACAGAATTGCAAGGTTACCTCTACTTCTCTTCCGCCAAAACATTTGTCTTAACGAGAAAGGCTTACCTCTTTCAGGTTATCGAAAGATTGTCTTGTTAGTAGTTTAAACAAAACACTTCCTCAGCAATGTCTACCGAAATAGACAGAGGTGGGCGAAAAATAGTTTATTCCACCCACATAACTTTGACAAAAGAATCTTATTCTAGAACAACCCTCTTCCTAGACGGATGGGGTACGGACTAGTCATATTCTCCCGCGGAAACCTACCCTATACCCAAAGTTTCCCTGCCGAAGCAGGCCAGGACGCATGCCCCCTGGGTTCCAGTCATATCCTCCCGGATTACTCGCGCTCATCAGGAGGACGGACCGTGGGTTGAGACACTTCTTGCGTGAATAGACCATTTAGGGATGGTTCATGACTACTTGCGATGCGTGATCCGGGGAATGAAAGTTGGTCCACGAGCTTGACCATTCTTCCTCCGTGCGGAAAACACATTACTCTAAAGAGTGATGAGACGATGGCTCCCATGCAATATATGTAGTCTCGTCCAAGGAGTAGGTTATAATCCAAGGGTCCTTGAACGACCATCACGTTCATTTGAACGGTCTTCCCTTTCAATGTTATGGGCACATTGGGGAGGATCCCTAAAGGTCGACTGGTTCCCTTATCAAAGCCTGATAGATTTCTCATTTCAGGCAAAAGTGCAGGCGAACCAAGCGCTTTCCAAGCAATAGAGGAAATGATACTCACAGATGCCCCTTCATCAATAACTGTACCAGCCATTACCATTCTATATATTTGGACAATGATTCTGAATGGTATGCTAGCTCGCAAGCGGGGTCTGCCTAGTTGGTTCCAGTCGAAGGACACAACCTGGTTGCTTGGTGGTGGGACCGAGTATACGGCCGGATAGCGCTCTGATGAAATTCCTTCCTGCGATAAAGGAATGGTGGCATTGCCCCCTTGATCATCAGAGTCAGTGCTGATGAAGAGAATCTGGACGGTGTCATCTTTATTCTCCTCTGTGATGGTGTCATTCGAAGATAGATCCTCTGAAGGCAAAACCGGGTCAACTGCCATTTCAACCTTTAGACTTTCGTCAGGTATGGATTCAGACGGTTCATCTTCAATGACAGGTGCTTCGGCTGACCACCTGGGCGGGTCAGTTGGGTTCTCAACCAGTGAGGGACTTGGCAGGAGTCTTTGGTATCCAAGAGGGAGATGTGCTCATAAAATCGGGCGATCTTCCAGAACTTTTTTTGCCTCATCTAAGAAGGGACAACGGTGCATGGCGTGATCGCCTTCACACAGTCTGCAGGGAAATTTAGCTTTCCCGCTCTGTCCTGGGGCTTCACTCCCACTAGTTGATGGTGAGCAGTCGACATGGCTATCAGAGGTCGATGCTACCGAATTGTGCAAACGGGGGGACCAGTCCCTTAGTATCCGGGGGATACAGGTACAATCTCTATGGAAGTGGTCTCCGTTGCATATGACGCATGGCGATTTAGGCCTTACGAGTGCTATGTGTGGATTTTTGTCAGATGACACTTGTTTGCCCCCAGTCGCCTTAGGCTCCTTCTTCTTCTTTTCTTTCTTCTTCTTCTCCTTCTTCTCCTTAGGAACCCGGTTTTTTGTTCGACTAGTTCCGTCAAGTGAAGAGGAAGGAGGGGAGGAAGATGAAGTGGAAGGCTGGGAGGCAACTCTTGTCTGATCTAACTGTTGACTCGACTGTTCAGGAATGGTGGTATTCTGAACGACATTGGTTGAAAAGAGCCAGACTGGTAGGCCAATTGTCAGTCCTGGAAGCGACAATGTGGCCATGTGGGGCGCACCAACATCTCCCCAAGAGGAGAAGGGACTAGGATTTCCCCAAGAGGGATTCCTTGGTTAGTGTGTTCCATCTTTTCAACCTAAAGATCAATGCAGGATTAAAGGGTGATTGTTCCGTTTAAAATAAATTGTTAACGACGCTTTAGACACAACTTGCTTTTTCACTTTTAAAGAGTCGAGAAAAAGCTAAAGATGACTCTAGTCTCCTTCGATGTTTTAACGAGCCCGAAGTGACAAATGCTCGGATGGACTTTTTCTGTTATAGAGTCTAAAAAAGGCCAAAAGAAACTGCTCTGGAGATCTAGGCAGAGGGTGTGCCAAACTTTTCGCAAAACCGCAGAATATGTTTTAAGGTACGGGCGGTCGATCTTCGTGAATGTTGTGTTCACTGCATTGCGATCAGTAGGGCGGCCGACACGCCTTCCTAAGGATAAAGGATATATGCCTATAGGGGTCTCCCAATATATATGCGACAGTACGTGGGAGCACAATCCATACTAGCGCTATCGTCCCGCAGGAGGAATCACCCACCTTCCACGAGATCGATAGTCACTAGGCTTAACGACGCCGGAACACGTCTCTATCCTAGACCTCTATGTTGTGTGTTATGTTGCAAAGCGTTGTTAGGTTCATTCAGTTTATTTTAAGTTGATCTTTTTAGAATTTTGCCTTTCAGGATCACCACGAGATGTATGGTACAATTCCTAAATGCAGTCTAAGATGATAAGCAAGCTTTATTATCTTTTCAACTTTGAAAATCCTAGCTACTAAGGGAAAAGAAAGACACTATCTTTTCTCAAAGAGCAATCAACACACTCTAATGCACTCTTTCCTAAATCAATCATGCAAACTTATCAAAATGCAAATGCACAATGCAGGTGTTTGTTTTCCACTTTCTTAGTATAGATGCCTACAAAGAAAGCTTTTTGTACAATTTTCAATTTGCTTTTAAATGACAGATACAAACAAGTTTACTTTTTCGAAAACAACAAGGGTAGAAGAGATTGCAATCACTTTGCGACTTTCGAAATGAATACTTGTTTCGACACTTAAAAGAGACAAACTCAAACCAATAAGCAAAAGCAAATGATAATCAACTGTAAACAGCCAATGAACTCTCTCCTAAGATCACAGTCAATCAGCTCTGAATCAAGGGCTACAGGATGATTATTTCACTCATGCAAAGGAAAACTGTAAATGACGTAAAAACACATAAAAACACTCACAGTCTTTTTGTACAAAAGGATGCGGAATCTAAGAAAATAAAAGGGGTTAACAGACTGGTACCTATGCTAGTTAAAGGCTGCAAAAAACAGAGATCAAAACAGGGCAACGGACATCAGAGAACCCCAGCTGCACAAGGCTAAACTGGTTCAGCGCAAGTCCAACACTGTGGGTTTGACATTCAGTGCAGGTAGCCTTCACGGGACCTGCGTTGAAATGCAAACTACCTTCACAGTGTCTACGCTGAAGGAGAAACTCTCGTTTCCCCTGGGTTCTGGGTCATAAAATGCTCAAAAATCCACTATTTCAGGCCAAATCAGAAACACAAGCAAGGTATAATCAGAGGGATGCTTTGAGAGGGTACTAAAGAATATCACAAAGGATCATCAAGTCATTTGTGAGTCCATTTTTCAGATCATAGACAAAATCCAGTGAAGGATCAAGGCAGCAACAATCTACTTTGCAGAAGCAGTTCGATTGTTGCTGTTGAGTCTATGAAGCAAACAATGATGTAAACACAAATAAAATGACTAAAGCAATCTCCCTAGTGGAGTCGCCAATTTTTTTGTGGGGAAAAATGCCTATGCAGGACGATCCTATCCACCTAAGGTGTGACAGTGCCTTAGCAACAAACAGATATAGCTATTCTGGTTTCCTCCTTTATGAAATGTGAAAGAGGGGAGATCGATAGACTTACCATTGTCTTCCGTTTGTCCCTCGATCTAGATCCTCTTCTCTTTGGGTGTTCACAGCTACTTGCCTCCTCGCTTGCTCAAGAGAACAACTACTTGATTGCCACGAGATCACAAGAGAATAGCTACCTATGACAAGAGAACAGCTACTTGCAACAAGAGAAGAACACAACATAAAGGCAGATATTCATATTCATAAATGATTCAGGATTAGAAGTAAATCAAATACACTAATGCAATCATACAAATACACCGGTATATAGGAGAAAACCAAGATAGCTTTATTGATTGATAACAGGGTTCAGGAAGAGATACAACCCAGAGGGCTCCAATCCAGCATCTCCTTCCTAGCAGAATGGAATTCCTTCTTCAGCTCCCTTCAAAGCATTAATCACCCAATGTTTCCAGTCTCAAACCAACACCAATTCTTTGCAATAACAAAATTCCAGCCTCTAGATCTCATGGAGGAGAGATCTATATAAAGTTATTTTGGAGAGAGGATGAGTCAGCTTGAGATCTGACTAGTGCCCTCTCCCTCTCTCAGTTCTTGAGTCCACTTGGAGGTTCTTGCTTCCACTTGGAGATTTGGAACCTCTTACTCATCACCAGTCGAATTCCCTGAGGCAAGTGTCATTTTGGAAACTTCCTGAGCATTGACACATTGAGGAATGAGCCTGCCACTTGTCCAAACTCGCTCAGCGCAGGTAGCTAGTGTTGGAGTTGACATTCAACGCAGGTAGCCAGTGTAGCAGTTGACATTCAGCGTAGATGCTCAGTGGAGCAGTTGACATGATCCTGAATTGACTTGTTTTTGAGTTGTTTCAGGTGGAGAACTTCTGTGAATTGTTGTGGTTAGTTAGCCTTGTTCCTCTAGGGGTAGGAACAACATGTTTAGGGACTTTGGATCCCTTAGATTATGGACATTTCATGCTAAAGTAAATCAAATACACTAATGCAATGATACAAATACACCAGTATATAGGAGAAAACCAAGATAGCTTTATTGATCGATAACAGGGTTCAGGAAGAGATACAACCCAGAGGGCTCCAATCCAGCATTTCCTTCCCAGCAGAATGGAATTCCTTCTTCAGCTCCCTTCAAAGCATTAAGCACCCAATGTTTCCAGTCTCAAACCAACAGCAATTCTTTGCAATAACAAAATTCCAGCCTCTAGATCTCATGGAGGAGAGATCTATATATAGTTATTTTGGAGAGAGGATGAGTCAGCTTGAGATCTGACTAGTGTCCTCTCCCTCTCTTAGTTCTTGAGTCCACTTGGAGGTTCTTGCTTCCACTTGGAGATTTGGAACCTCTTACTCATCACCAGTCGAATTCCCTGAGGCAAGTGTCATTTTGGAAACTTCCTGAGCATTGACACATTGAGGAATGAGCCTGCCACGTGTCCAAACTCGCTCAGCGCAGGTAGCTAGTGTTGGAGTTGACATTCAACACAGGTAGCCAGTGTAGCAGTTGACATTCAGCGTAGATGCTCAGTGGAGCAGTTGACATGATCCTGAATTGACTTGTTTTTGAGTGGTTTCAGGTGGAGAACTTATGTGAATTGCTGTGGTTAGTTAGCCTTGTTCCTCTAGGGGTAGGAACAACATGTTTAGGGACTTTGGATCCCTTAGATTATGGACATTTCATGCTCAATGCTGTAAGGCACAAAAATGTCTATAAAAATATTTATATTTGAACTTTCTAGCATTGTTACATCATTAGTCAATGCTATACTATTTCTGTGTGTTGTTCGATTCATCCTTAAAAATAGAATATTGCCATTTGATTTCTGTAGGACGTGATTGTTGCTTATTAAACTCAATTGTTGTTATAGTTTTCAAGCTGCTGTTCCATTTCCTGTTATTCACATTATCTTTGCTTTGGTGTGAAGAACGATCTGAAACTGTAGTGGGCATTGACATTTGTTGTCTAGTCCCCAGATTGATGATGTATTCCTTCATTACTTTTGGTTACATCAGTTTCCAAAGGGATGAGTTATTGTTACTGGACCCTTGACTGATACATTGCTTATTTTTCCGAATGAATGATTTAGGCTTCAAGGTCTTTTGCTGTAAGTAGATTTTCTTTCAAGAATTCATTTACTCTTGTATTTTGGGCACTGTACTACATCTTTCATAACATTACTCTTGAGTAAATAGCCGCCTCAGACTGAGTACACTCTTGGAATAAAAATTCGTCCTTGGGTTGACAATTAATGTGAAGATAATTAGGAGTTAAAAATAAACCTTTTTATCGCTCGACACTCACGAACAACACATTCGTTTGATTGAAACACCACTTCATTTCCTTGATCACACGTTTGACTCACACTCAACAGGCTATGCTTTAAACCATCTACATACATAACATTTTCAGATTTAACCTTTTCTTGCAAGAAAACAAAGCCTTTACCTTTTATGACAATAGGAGTGTCATTTCCAAATGAGACATTCTTTTCCTTTTCCAAGGCATTAAATGAGTGAAGATTTTCTTTGTCACCTGTCATGTGTTTTGAGCATCCACTGTTGATGTACCACTGATTTTATTGTCCTTCTGCATACGAGGCTATATCACATCTTTCTGTTTGAAATTCTTTCCTTCTCCATATCTTGGGATTTAATGGAGTTTGCACCTTTTGAGATGCTTTCCAATATTTGCTCCTGCATTCATATTCTTCATGACCAAAGTTATTACAAATTGAGCATTCTATTTCATTTTCAAGAAGAGAAAAGTTATTATAGGAAATTTCTTGATCCCTGTTACATTCCTTTGATTTCATGCTTCTCTAGTCATGTTGGTTTTGTAAGAAACACATTGAGCAACTTTATGTCCAAAATTATGACACAAAAAACATTGCCCATTAAAGAAGTTCCTGCGACTATCGAATCTATTGACCTGGTGATTGTAGTTTCTATTGATATTCATCTTGGAGGAAATTGAGTATGATTTACCTAAGGTTGGTTGTGGCTTCTACCCATCCTTGGAGTAAATTGAGTCTGGTTTACCTGGTGATCTGCTTTATACCTTTGCTGACGATTGGCATACTGTTCACTGGTCTTTGTTGCATCAAGATAGCTTTTTGTAGAGGTTGACAGATTCTGTGATTGAGATGCTTCTTCAGTATATCCAAGACCTATCTTTATCAGAGGAGAATGTTGAAATTTGATAATTTCATTTAAAGTTTCTAATCCTTTAGCAAATCTAAGATTGAGAGATTTCGTTTTCTTAAGATCCTGTCTTAGACCCACATTTTCACATTCTACTTTTTCATTGTGTTTTTATTTTTCATCAAGTTGGTATGTTAAGGTATCTATGATCATATTCTTTTCTTCTAAACATATTTTGAGTTTAGATATTTCTTCATGAAGGTCTTCCTCTTCTAAAGCATCCCAAAAACTATCATTTTCATAAGCCACGAGAAGTTTGTAATCTTGTCCAGTTTCATCTTCATCACTATTAGATAAACCATCACTATCTTCATGAGTATAGTGACCCCTTTTATTCACAACTTTTTTTCTATTACCTATTGCATATTCCTTTCCTTTTTCAAATTTATCTTTATGAAGACATCTGGCAGCATAACGATCGACTCTGCCACAAGAAAAACATTTGAAGGGTAACTTACCTCTAAACCTTCCAGAACCCCATTGAATATTTTTGACAAAGTTTACCTCATCTTTTTCTTCTGAAATATGTCCTGATTCATTGTGTTCTTCCTTTCCTTTTGCTGAGGATTTGAAAGCCTCTTCTCTCATATCTGATTGTCTTCCTTTTCTCATCTCAAAGGCAGTTAAGATTTCATGAAGCTAAGTCATAGTGATATTCTGTAAATCCTATTTTTCTTCTATGGCAGACACTTTGGATTCAAATTTAGCAGACAAGGATCTCAAAACGATCTCAACTAAGGTAAATTCCTTAATTTCTTTACCCATATTCTTCATACAATTGACAACCTCATCTATTCATAGGAAATAACTAGCTATGCTTTCATCACTATGCATCTCAAGAGTTTCATACTGAATTCTGAGAGTTTGAAGCTTAGCACATTTTACCTAAGAGTCTCCTTTGTAGCTCAGAGTGACTTTGTCCCATATTTCTTTGTCTGATTTGAGCTGCATGACTTTGACAAACTCTAATTCTGACATACTTCCCAATAAAGTATTGACAGCTTTGGCATTGGTTTCATATTGCTTTTTACCTGTCGTATCTGTAGGGATTGCTGTTGGAAATGCATATCCTCCTTCCACAATTTCCCAGACATCTGTTACAAATGATTGTAGATAGGATGTGGTTCTTATTTTCCAATAAACAAAGTTGTTCCCATCAAAGATTGGCAGTCTGATGGATCCCACGATTTCTTGATTAGTCATGTTGATGGATCTCCCTTCAAGTGATCAAGCTTCTTCTGAAGGACCTGCTTTGATACCAATTGTTGGGAATAATAATCAGAGGGGGGTGAATCAGTATTACCAGATCTATAATTTTATTTCCCAAACATATTCATATACACTACTTTAGCGAAGTGAACTAGCATGTAAACACGACTGTACTTAAAGAAACCAGCGTATATGCAGAGAACTTTTGATTTAGACATTTTATCATGTATTGTGCTTAAACCAGTATATCAGAGATTTATTAGACAGTGTAGTAAAAGCAGAATAAAGAATTAGACATAAGCAACACACATGAGCACCAAGATATGAGGTGGAAAACCAATGTGGGTAAAAACCACCTGCTGCTGTCATCTCTGTCTTCTTTTAATAATAATAAAATCTATTTACAATCTTGTATTGGTGCAAACTCATACCAGTATGCAGGAACCCACTTGCAGAAGGCTACAACCTCCTCTCACTCTCCAGCTACTATTGGAAGGGAGCAACAACCCCCTGGCTCTTGTACTAGCCAATATGTTTACTAGTATGTAGGTGCTGGCCTACAGAAAAACTCCACTCTTCAACCAGGGACCACGTTTCATGAATTTTCAGACTGGATACTCCTGGAACACAACACCACAATCTGAAGGCCACGTTTCATCCAATTTTCATACTGGACCCATCAACAACTTTGAAACTCAGAAAATCATAACTGCAATACAACCATAAAATACATATGCATCAACCAATCACTAAAACTCATTCATCACTTTCTGAATCAACCACAACTAAATCAATCAATCACTGACAGCCCATCATCACTGAAGCAAATCACAATTAATCAATCTGATCATTTAGAACACTATTACCAAAATACAACCACTAGAACACAAAAAAGAACCCAGAACTCTACGACAACAAATAAAAATAACTGAAAATTTAAACATCATGCTTCATAAGGTATATGCTACTTCCATGTGTTGAACCAGCATGCATACACACTTTTACCTAAAGGGAACCAGCGTACAAATCTGAAAATTCAATTTATGATGTATACGCTACTTTGATATGCTAAATTGGCATGTATATGCTTTTTTATTAAAGCGAACCTGCGTATAGATCTGTAAATGCTGACTTAAAACATCACAACTCTTCGAGACTTCAGTCATACCGAAATCATCATATTTATAGAATAAAACACGTGGCAGTATTCATATCTAGACTATTAAAGATCAAACCACATAATGATAATACTTTTAAGCCTTTATGATCCTGGTCCATCAACCTTCATCAGCCATATAGGTGCCTTCTTAGATTAGATCAAGCAAACCATCAAAAACTAATTAACCTGCATATATGATCTAACACCTCATAAGATATTCAAAAATACTTACACACATGGCCTAATGATCTTCTCCTCCTTATATAATTTTAGGCCTTCCTCAATACCATGGACCAAAACTACTTAGGACCAATACCTTGGACCAAATACCTCGGACTAATTACCTTGGGTCAAATACCTTGGACCAAAAAAATTGTTTTTCTAGTATATACGCACTTTTCCTTCTGTGAAAGTGCGTGTGTACGTATATGCTCCTTTTGTTCAGTAAACCTACGTGTATATGCAGCTTGGACAATGTGAACCTACGTATACCTCTCTTTCTTCATTCTTTGTAGTCTGATCTGCAACTCTTTGACCTGTTGCATTGTGACTTTTCATATGAGTGAGTTTCCATCAAGGACAACACCTATATCATAATGCCAACAATGAGACTAATGTGAACAATTATATGACTTGAATATGATCACATACTTAGAAAACTTGACGAAATAAAAACATATATCATATCTAACACATTAGCAACATATTTCCCTCAATGCGATAAATTTATGATGTCTTTACAACAAGTGTGACACTAAAGATACACTTTGCGACTACCGTGATGACATTTGTGCGATAGTGCTTAAAACTTTAGAAATGAGTGTGACATGTGTTTAAATCATAATATCAACTCATTTTCTTGAAGGTAAACCCTTGAAACAACCAAAATGAGCTTATACACATTGTGAAACAACTAACGTGCATAAATACAACATTTACTATATGAAGAGAAAAGGGAGAGCGACACTTGCGATATGCGAACAATATTGAAAGAGACACATGCAATAGCGAAGATAACATGAAAATGACACTAATTAAAGTGAAATAAAGAAAGAGAGATAGTCAAAAGCATGAAAATGACACTTGTGAAAATGAAGGTGCACAAAATTGACAGTTTAAAAAACTCACCAAAATAGAAGTACAAACATAACCAAAAGTGGCATAATGTTAATGACATTGCGCACTAACTACCAACATGGGTTGAGCATTGCACACACACTATCTTCGTGGACTGTGATTATGTTTGTTCAATATTTCATGGAATAATGCATTCATGAACTCATTGCCAAATGAGCATAGGTAAGCAAGTGACTTCGATCGGTCAAGAAGTGACCATTGAACAACAATTGCAATATCCACAATTGGCTCCAAAATCCAATTATAGGAAAAATTTTGGAGGGTCTTTATTGCAACGACAACATAAACCATCATTGAAACATATTTACTTTAGATCTAGGATGGATCAAATGTCTTCACATGCAATCCTCTCTTTGGGTCAAAAACATGAAAACATGTTAGAAACTTAGGAGATTTGATCCATTGCTTGACAAATTCAGGGCTAAGATGGATCTATGTTGGTTTTTTATTGGAATCAAAGGCCCTCTATATCACAATTTGTGAGAGATGTTATAGTGTAGCATATGATGAGATGATTTTTTAACCTAAAACAATAATAATAATATAAAATAATGTCAACTCAATTAAAATATAATAAATATAATAAGTAGGATCAATTCAAATTGTTATATTGCAATGCTTTTCTTATTAATAAAATTGCAAACAATTTATTTAGAAAAAATTCATAATGTATATTTAAATATTCATGATTCATATTTGAGCCCCTAAGAGAAAACTCAAATGGCCATGAAAATGAATTGTTAAGTGCAAAGTGCAAAGTTTGAATTTCCAATCCGTCCAATTCACTTGTTCTTGCAAAAGGAGCATACATAGGAACATAAAGGTTAAGTTGTAGCAGTTGAAATCGACCCTGTGTCATGTGAGTACAAGGCTAAATCATTTGTTGATTCCTCTAGATGTAAAGGAAAAAATGATAATTCATATTTGTGACCATGGTATTTGATAATTTCATGTTTAATTTTAGTTAACCAACATTGATATATTTTATTAAATAAAAATCTAAGAGAGATCAAATATGGGAAGATTCAATCCTTTTTTGAATGAAAATAATGAATGAAAAATATGGCGAGTTATTTGCACCTCATGATATTTGATTTCTCTTAATACCTTATAAATAAAGACTTAAGATGGATTTGAGTTATTTATTTATACTACTCTCTGTCACTATCTATCTATCTATCTATATGTATATCTATATATATATATATATATATATATATATATATATATATATATATATATATATATATATATATATATATATATATATATATCTGTGTGTGTGTGTGTGTGTGTGTGTGTATATACAATTATCAATACAAATCATCAATTTTAGATGAATAGTCATGACTCATTTAAAATAGGGCTTCCAAGATTTTAATTCAACAAAATATTATAGAATATTCATAGTAGTATAAAATCTAATGTCGAGATTCATCTCTAAAGTAGTTTTGCCCTTTTTTCTCTTCTAACTAAATTGATTAGGTAAAAAAAATGTAATGTGAACAAGTGATACATGAAGTGACTTGTGGTTCTTTTGGGAGTATGGGATTAATAGGCCATGGTATTGTACCAAGTCATATTTAAAAATTAAGAATATCCATGGTAAATTCAGGACAAATATTCATGGTTACATATATATACATACACACATATATATACATATACACACACACACACACACACACACACACACACATATATATATATAGATGTATATGTTGAACTTATAGTTTCTATGTCGTTTTTTAGAAACACAAGATGTATCATGAAGTCAGGGCCTTAAGGCATTTACCAACCATTTAATTTGTATGGTTGCACTAGTTTTAGTTTGTAATTTTGATTGATATCATAATGATGGGTGGGTATTCCTCTTTCACTTCTCTGTGGCCTTTATATTCCCCTTTCATGGTGCCAAATTTCCCTGGGACTTCACCATCCAAGCCGAGATGAAACCAACAACATTAAAGGATATTTTTATGTTTGTCGGGTCCATTTAGTGAAAATACCTCCCCCACCCATTTTTTTTGTTGAAGTGTCTTATTTTCGTAATTACGTAGTGGCAACAGAGTGGTCATAGCAATCAACATGAAAATTTATGTATCTGAGGGAAGTTAATTAATGAGACCTCCCACCACTATCAAATCGGTTTCTATTATCAATAAACCTTCTTTTGACACTGTGATCATGGGTGTGGTGGATAAATCACCCAACTTTATCCTAGGTGTCCCTAGGTCTATTGTGACTTTACAAGAGCGGGTGTCTTATATCAAGACTCCTATAATGGGGCCCTCATTAGTTGGACATGAGGTTTGAATAGAAATATCATAACATTTTCTAACATATGGTCATGATTCAACACAAGGCCTTGATGGTCTTTGGTGGGTTAATGGAGGGAACATATGAAACCAGAACCCACACTTGGAAAATCCACAGTGGTTTTGCCTCTACTCCAATTTGATTGTATTCTCCAAGGCCTTATTAAACTTTAGTGTTCCAGTTGTTTCTCTATTTGGATATTATTCACTCGACTCAGATGTTGTTTTGAGGGTCCAATGATTCATATCTTCCCTTTATTTTCTTTCTCTTGGCCTAACTCTACTTTTAGAAATTGCTCCTAAATATGCTCTAGCTTACTCTGTACACAATTTGTTCGATGCACAAACAAATCCCTTCTCTCTGACATCCCAATTCACTCATCTACTTGAATCCCTCTATGACCATGAAAGTTGACTTAATTATAGTCAACTATACATTTAGAACAGAATTATAGAGAATTAACATGCATACCTCTCCTTTCTTGTGTGGGCTCGACTGTTTACACAGAAAGACTTGAATACACAACAACGCATAAGTCAGAATTACATATACTTAACATTCATAGGTGATAACTTATAATTTTTAGTGCAAAGATCTCAAAACCAAATGGAGGGTAATCTTCCAAAATTTCTATTGTAATAGGATCTACACATGCCTGGCCTAATTAGACAATAATTGATACATTTAATGTAATTCATAACTATCTTAGTCAATAATATTTTTCATTCATATCCTCTATATTCTGTACTTCTTTCCTCTCCTCTATTAAACCCATCCTCTCTAGCCTATAACTAATTAATATATCTCGATTAATTCATGGTCTTTTTCACTAAAAATCCCCTTGTAGTTCGACATTTATACTACTTCTAGAAATTGCATAATTTCTCATCCTAATTACTTGTATCTACATGATAAATCTAATATAAACATATTTTAATATGGGAATCTTGTCCGTGTAGTAAAGACCCATTTACCTTTAGGAAAAAAATGGTGGACTTGGGTGTATCCTCCTACATCAGACTCACAAGGGGCGAAATGTTCATCATCTCCTAGTCATGTGTCTCTATGGAAGTCTTCCTTGATTCCAAACTTGATTTTATTGTTTTCCACATGCTTGACTTCCTCGTGGTTTTATTGTTGTTACTTCGTGACATGTTCCAAGATTTATAAGAGATTTTTCGGCATAAATCACAAGATCTATCATTTGTCGACGTGTTTCGAACCATCCAATGTGGTTCATCGTCAGGACAAGTTGAAGAACCAGATCCAACTTTGCATGTTAAATAGCATGAGCAGAGTCTCCAACGGCTAGCTAGGCCAACGACTAGAAAGGAATAGGGTCCTAACCTCGAAAAAGGATGAATAAATAAAATAATTTAATATGAAGTTAGTTGAAATATGGGACCAAATAAATAAACAAATAATATAATTTAATTGGTCGTTAAAAGGGTATTAACAATTAAATAAATACATAGAAACTAAAAATAAATAAATAAATAAAATAATAATAATAATAATAATAAAATAAATAAAAATCAAAAATAAAAATAAAAATAAATAAATAAAATAAAATAAAACAAATAAATATAAAAATAATAAACAAATAAATATAATAAAATCCTAAAAATAAAATAAAAATATATATAGAAAAATAAATAAATAAATAAATAATAATAATTTAAATGAACTATTATTAACAATATTACTATTATAATTTATTTAATAGTAAATAACTAAATATTAGGTTAAATAATAATAATAATAATAATAATAATAATAATTTAATAGTAAATAATTAAATATTAGGTTAAAAATAATAATAATAATAAAAATAAAAAAGGAGATTAAATATTAGGTTAATAATAGTAATAATAATAATAATAATAATAATAATAATAATAATGATTTAATAGTAAATAATTAAATATTAGGTTAAAAATAATAATAATAATAAAAATAAAAATAAAAAAGGAGACCAGAAACGATGGGAGGGGAGGAGGAGGGGTGGAAAAGAAGGAAGCGACTAGGAAGAGAGAGCAGGGACCCAACATCTACTGATTTTCCAACCATCCTCTCTATTGAGATTGCTCGGCCTCTTTTCAATTTCCAGAGCTTCCCTAATTTTCCGATGATGGAATTGAGAAACCCTAGCAATGACACTAGCATCTTCAATACAAACATGATGATTGGTTTTTTCTGCATGCTCAGCTAAAGCTGAAGACTTTGATCTCCTATGCTTCAGGTCAGCTGCGTGTTCACTAATCCTTTGATTGATGGAGCGGCCCGTCTCACCAATATAGGGGGTCCCACATGAACAAGGGATAATATATACCCCTTTCATATCTTTGGGGTCGATAGGATCCTTTGCTGATCTGAGGGACATACGAATGGTGTTAAGGGGCCTAAAGGTTACAGGGATACTATGCATCTTGAGAATCCTTGCAATCTTATCAGTGGTCCCCTGAACAAACGGAATATGGACACCAGGAATACGCTCCTTCGGTTCCCTTTTAGTAAGAGAATTCCTGGCGGCTTTTATGAAAGCCTTCTGTCCCATGTATCTACTATAACCATTCTCAACAAAGACGTCAAGGAGATGGGATTTTTCTTTCTCAAAGCTCTTTTTATCCGAGATCCTTAGGGCTCTGGTAGCAAGGGTATTGAGAACCCCCATCTTTTGAGCCGGGAAATGGTGGGAACTGGCATGAAGATACTGCTCCGTATGCGTTTTCTTTCGAAAAACTTGGTGGGAGAGGGAGCCATCACTATTCTTAGAAATAAGAATATCAAGGAAAGGGAGGCATCCATCAACTTCCTGCTCTTTAGTGAACTTAATGGCTGAGGATTGACTGTTGAGATGATCGAAGAAGAGATCTAATTCCTCTTGGCCATGAGACCAGATAACATTGGTGTCATCCACATACCTTTTCCAAAGCTTGGGCAGAAGACGGGATGAGTTAAGAGCCTTGGACTCAAAATCTTCCATAAACAGATTAGCAACGACTGGGGATAGGGGTGAGCCCATTGCAATGGGCTCACCCCTATCCTGAGTCATTGCTAATGTGTTTATGGAAGATTCTGAGTCCAAGGCTCTTAACTCATCCCGTCTTCTGCCCAAGCTTTGGAAAAGGTATGTGGATGACACCAATGTTATCTGGTCTCATGGCCAAGAGGAATTAGATCTCTTCTTCGATCATCTCAAAAGTCAATCCTCAGCCATTAAGTTCACTAAAGAGCAGGAAGTTGATGGATGCCTCCCTTTCCTTGATATTCTTGTTTCTAAGAATAGTGATGGCTCCCTCTCCCACAAAGTTTTTCGAAAGAAAACACATACAGAGCAGTATCTTCATGCTAGTTCGCACCATTTCCCGGCTCAAAAGATGGGGGTTCTCAATACCCTTGCTACCAGAGCCCTAAGGATCTCGGATAAAAAGAGCTTTGAGAAAGAAAAATCTCATCTCCTTGACGTCTTTGTTGAGAATGGTTATAGTAGATACATGGGACAGAAGGCTTTCATAAAAGCCGCTAGGAATTCTCTTACTAAAAGGGAACCGAAGGAGCGTATTCCTGGTGTCCATATTCCGTTTGTTCAGGGGACCACTGATAAGATTGCAAGGATTCTCAAGATGCATAGTATCCCTGTAACCTTTAAGCCCCTTAACACCATTCGTATGTCCATCAAATCAACAAAGGATCATATCGACCCCAAAGATATGAAAGGGGTATATATTATCCCTTGTTCATGCGGGACCCCCTATATTGGTGAGACGCGCCGCTCCATTAATCAAATGATTAGTGAACACGCAGCTGACCTGAAGCATAGGAGATCAAAGTCTTCAGCTTTAGCTGAGCATGCAGAAAAAACCAATCATCTGTTTGTATTGAAGATGTTAGTGTCATTGCTAGGGTTTCTCAATTCCATCATCGGAAAATTAGGGAAGCTCTCGAATTGAAAAGAGGCTGAGAAATCTCAATAGAGAGGATGGTTGGAAAATCAGTAGATGTTGGGTCCCTGCTCTCTCTTTCTAGTCGCTTCCTTCTTTTCCACCCCTCCTCCTCCCCTCCCATCGTTTCTGGTCTCCTTTTTTATTTTTATTTTTATTATTATTATTAGTATTATTTTTAACCTAATATTTAATTATTTACTATTATTATTATTATTATTATTATTATTATTATTATTATTATTATTATTAACCTAATATTTAATTATTTACTATTATTATTATTATTATTATTATTATTATTATTATTATTTTTAACCTAATATTTAATTATTTACTATTATTATTATTATTATTATTATTATTATTATTATTATTATTTAACCTAATATTTAGTTATTTACTATTAAATAAATTATGATAGTAATATTATTAATAATAGTTCATTTAAATTATTATTTATTTATTATTATTATTGTTATTATTTATTTATTTATTTTTCTATATATATTTTTATTTTATTTCTAGGATTTTATTATATTTATTTGTTTATTATTTTTATTTTTTATTTTTTTTATTTATTTGTTTTATTTTATTTTATTTATTTATTTATTTATTTATTTTTAGTTTCTATGTATTTATTTAATTGTTAACACCCTTTTAACAACCAATTAAATTATATTATTTGTTTATTTATTTGGTCCCATATTTAAACTAACTTCATATTAAATTATTTTATTTATTCATCCTTTTTCGAGGTTAGGACCCTATTCGTTTCTAGCCGTTGGCCTAGCTAGCCGTTGGAGACTCTGCTCATGCTATTTAACATGCAAAGCTCGATCTGGTTCTTCAACTTGTCCTGACGATGAACCACATTAGCTGGTTCGAAACGCGTCGACAAATGATAGATCTTGTGATTTATGCCGAAAAATCTCTCATAAACCGATATGGATCACAGAAGCCTCAATTCAACAATGTTCCAAGATCCCAAACTTTGGTTTGTTGTTATCCTCTTCCCTTGTTAGCATGAAAATATTCAACAAATTGTGTTCTAATGATGAAATTCCTAATTTACTTAATACCCATGACTTCCTATAGTTTTTTATTCATTGTTGTTGTCCTCATTAGTCTAGGTTTTCATACTTTAATTTCTAATTCTGTAATCACCTTACTAATATACTCTCTTGCGGTTAACAATTTTTTTTTGTTTCTTGTCTTCCTCATTTTGTTATGCATCCCCTTATGCGATTATTCAATGTCTTCCTTCTCCCATTGCTGATACATGCTATTAGCATTTATCAATTACAATGTTGCTTCAAAATTCCAAAAAATTATGGCCACACTTGATATTCCACTATTCTCATAAGATACTGGCTTCCATTTTTCATTATTACACATCTCTCTAAAGATATTTAAGTAACTTGATTACCTTTTCAATGCCTTCCCTATATTTCTGACTAACTTTATACATAAAACTATTATATTATATAAAAAAATGTTGGAAAAATGTTAATACTGAGAAAGGGGGTTGTGAATAAATATTAAGGCTAATTTAAACTTTTAATGTCAATTTATATTTTGTTTTATTCTTGGAACTCATTCATGTGAGAAGCCACCATCATAACATGTGCAACAATATAAACCAACACATAAACGCACACCATCAATATGAGAAATTACTTACACATATGGAAATGGATATTTAATGTGTAAAACCAAAAGGGAAATACCACCAATATTTTTCTATGATAATCTAATAAGTGATCCTACTCTATTACATCATCTCTCTTCATGAGCCAGCATTAAGAGGAAGAACCAACTCCCTTATATTTTTTGCTAGCACCCACTAGGAGGAAGTCACAACTACCTTCTTGGTAGACACCTCATCATCTTATCATGAAGCACCAACTCCCTTAGATTGCTTGCTAGTACCCACTAGTAGGAAGTCCCAACTCCCTTCTTTCTAGACATCTGATCAGCTTACCATGAAGCACCAACTTCATGGATTTATGCAAGTATGCACTAATAGGAGGCATCACCATCCAAGATCTCTTCAAACAACCACTAGATGGAAGATGCAACTCCATCTTTTGTAGGAAATTATTGCTCTTTGTTATGGGACCCACTTGGCCTGATTTCAGCTTAGGATTCATCAAATATTGGCCCTTTTTTATGCTCAACATCATATACTCACTCATACCATGCAATGCTTAGTCTTGTCATATATATTCACCATGTAATAACACACTCCATATATATCTTGGCCCTCATACACTTTGCATATCATCTCTTGACCCTTGGCTGTTACACTAGCTCTCTCAACCTCTCTCAACAACTCTAACCAAGTCACTTGTTGCACAACACTCTGCACAAATCTCCCACTACGCACACCTACAATTAATGGTTTTGTTCCTATATTACAGAAAGAATGAGGTAGGAAATTTTCTCATCCACATTGCTGAAGATAATACTCTAGCAAGGCTCTCCATTATGTTGTTACATTATGTTCTCTAGCATATGCAACATGCTATCAGTGATATTAATATCCTAGTCTGGTTGTCCATTATTATTAATTAATCATAGTGCTCAAAATGTACTTCAACATAGATGATTGATTTTCAATAAAGTGCCTAAGTATGGACACAATTTACTCAACCAACATGCACATGCATGGTCTCTATTGTTGATTTATGAGGCACACAAGACTTGACAAGAAAAAATTGTAACACACCATCAAAGATCATAAATTCTTGTATGAGTCCCCTTACATGTAGCTCTTTTATGATTTAATTCCTCACGGCTTGAGGTACAATGTGGTATGGCTCATTTTGATTAAGCCGAGAAATTCAATTATGTGTCCTTCTTGTTATTTTGGAGTCAATTATAATGTCTACAACTCAATATTTAGTAGACTTTCATAATGTTGTTGACTCTTTTAAGCCACACATACCAACTATTAAGCAATGCTACATCTGGCGTAACTGTCAAATATGGTAGATAATGCGAAATTGGTTATTGACCAAATCATGTTGTTAAAACTCCAATTGCTAACCTATGCTAGCCCCATTAACCATGCTATAGAGAGCTACCTCTCTTGGAATAATTGCTAAGTATATCCCATCATTCTAAAATTTTTGTTGAATTTTTCATATCCATATTCCCACAAAGTTAAGCCTATGACCCTTTTCCAATAAACACCCACAATGTTTCTCAACAAAATAATCTTGTAGGCCCTTAGTTGCTTTAACACACAATAAGCATTGTGATGTCGATTAGTTGGCTCCATTGCCCCAAGATTTTTGAGTGTACCTCACCTATAGAATGCTAAGGACGATCCTTTATGGTTTTGAGTCACTGTGGGACCTCTTATTAGTCACATTGCACCAGTGGAATACCTCCTAAGATTACATGTAATTTCCTTACCCTATTCATGTCGCCTTTACCTAAATCTATGTTAGCCCAAAAGAAACTACATGAGTTTGTTTCTTTTCCTCTATGGTAGAAATTCCAAGATTAAATTTCCTCGTGGGATCATATTCCACATACATGGACCAATCGAAAAAAAAATGACCTCATGTGTCTAAGCCACCTGTATTCCACGATGTCCTAGAATTGTCTCCCTGGAGCTTTTTTTCTGTGCACCTAGGAGAACATCTGGGGTCATCTTTTTGGGATTATGTGTCCCTGATAACCTATAAGCCAACTATATAACGATTCCACATGTCATGCACTAATTAGGGCCAAATATGCCAAATATGCATGCCACATGTCACTAGCCTTTAATTCCACGTGTCTTTATCTTACATCACGTCGACGTCATCCCAGACCTATGGGTTTCTTACGTCATCTCGTCATTGTGTATTCCAATTTCTCTCCATGTCATTTTTGTTCGCCAATGGGATTGTTCCGCTTGTCCTTAAACCATTGGTCCACATCTAAACCTATGCCATCTTATCTTGGACCAGTATCCCTGGGACTTTGGTCATGCACTCCTTCGAAAAATGTTAGGGACACACCTTTGGGGTTACTTGCGATGTGGGGCTGTGTTGTGATTGATCCTCCCTTTTACCTCTAGACAAAACTCTATTCCACGATGACCTATAAGCCAATTCACATTTGACACAGAATCCTCGGAACTTTGGTCCTACACCATCATTCAAAAACTCCTAGAGGAGAAATTTTGGCGTGATGTTTCTTGGACAAAAACCGTGTTAACTCTCCCAATATTCAAATTGGTCCATCCCTTTTACATCATGTGCCATGTCATCCCACTCCATCCCTGTTGTGCTTTACCATTTACCACTTGTTGTTTTACAGATACCCCCCTTGTCCTCTTTTGTGATATAAGGGTAGTGGCCTGGCTTTTACCAATGACTATTGATCATGTGATTAATGGTTTGGACGTGGGACCCCCGTTGTTGTGAACCCATGTGAGGGCATGGACCCCCTCATTTTCTCAGATGATATGGTGGGTACATGTGTCACATGATATTTCCACGAACATGAATGAGATTGAAATCTTTTCCTCTGTTAGATGCTCCACTAACTTTGGAAAGCCTTGACAAACTTGGCCCCAATTAAAACCATGACCAACTTGAGCTCTACAACCTTTGAACCCTTTTGGCCCACCTAACTTCGATTGGTGATATATTTTGATCCTGGAGGCCTTTCTTGGACTTCAACATACAGTTGGAAATATCTTTTCAAGAATTATCCAACCTTTCTACTTCTAGGAGCATCTTCACTGATCTCTTGAGGCAAAATTTCCTTCAAATATTAGGCCAACCAACCATCATAGGTATAATGTTTTCACTTCTTTAATTGGATTGTTACTATGATAGTTCTCTACTAAATACTGTAAAAATCATAGGGTTGCCCTGAGCTTGAAACTTCATGAACATTAAATTCCAAACACATTATGCATCTAACATTAATACTATATCCCATTTCACATCAATTCCAACAAACTTGATGCTACATGCCATCCTAACAATGGAAATTATCTAACAATCTCCCCCTTTGGTATTGATGGCAATACCTCATTACTCGATATTGATGGCCACTCCTCATGCTACATCGAACAAACACAATTTCATCTAATGAATAACTGTCATTGAGTGTTTTGTTCCCTACATTAGCCACCAATAACTTTCTCTCCCCCTTTGACATCAATGCTAAAGTGATATAAACTACTTTCTCTCCCCATTTCAAATAATGTCGGAGGGTCGAGATACTAATGTTCATTCTTCTATGTAGAGTTCTCTTCTTAAGAGTTTATATCTGTTTGATGGGGCACTATAAGTATACCACCCAAACTTATATACAACATCAAGGGAAAAGACACCAACAAAATCAAGTAGTAGCAAAACATGTCCTTGTATCTTCTTGTGGCTATTGTTGCTTTAGGACATAGACATATATGATATGCACCACGTGAACATAAACCATATATTATTTGAACTTTCATCTAGTTTTGAACACGTTATGGTTGATGGCTCTCTTTTCCAATGCATACTTTTATACAATTCCATACTACTATTGGTATTATTGTTGCAACAGGTAAGAACCGATAGTCATGCATTTTGTCTTTCTCTTCACTGTTGATGTTGACTTTATCTCAAATAGAGATGTACTCCACCTAAACCAAATACTACCAAATGATATAGCAATATTGATTATTATTTAAGGAACTTGTAAATATTGTACTAATTGTATTCATGAACCCAAGGTTTCTAGGCATAATCAAACTTGCAAATTAAATGAAATAAGAGTATCTCATACAAGATGAAAACCTTTAATTTCTTGAAAAATAATTCTGGTTAACCATACATGGAATGTAAAGAGATAATTTTAAAGATAAGCATTGAATTACATATATTATTGACATTATATACATTTATAGTACATTGATGTGACCCTTGGATTCGTATTCCAAGTCGTCTCTTGGACCATGGTGGCTATTCAAATTCCACACCAACCTATAGATGATTAGGTGTCCAAAATTCCTACCCTTAATCTGAAGGGGTATGTATGAGTCCAAGAAGAGAGTTGTAAAACAAAATGAGCAAAAAATGCATGGAAACAATAGGTTGAATGTGCTATATGAAATGTTTGTATAAGGGCGGTAGTTTAAGGATGACCTCCAACATTGGAACACTTAGTACAGTTCCCATAACTCTCCCAAATATGGCATGAAGTTGAGGTCTTCTTGTAGAGGAAGTGCTCCTAATGTTTTGAAGAGGGAAACCATCAACCTTGAAAGGGATGTATCACCTTGCATAAAAATGGAGAATCTCAACCTAAAAAGGGAGGTCTCAACCTATTATGGTTTAAGGATGACCACAAACTCTGGAATGCTTAATGAAATTCCTGGAACTCTTCCAAAACTAGCAAGAAGTTGAAGTCTTCTACTAGAGAAAGTGTCCTGAATTCTTTGATGAGATATATTAACCCCGCATACATGGTTTAAGGCTAATCGCCAACCGAAGGCATGCTCAGGGGCATCTTTATCTCTGGCTACAACACTAAATCTGGTATGGAAGGTTTTTGTTTAGGCTCGCTTGATGTGGATTTGAAGCTTGTAGATGACCATCACTTCACCCCCTCTCATATACAAGGTGACAAAATGAAGAGATCTCAACTTCAAGACTTTATAATACTCAAGAACAAATCTTGTTGTATGAGAGAAATATCTTCTTTGTTGTTGAATTCCATTGCCAAAAAGTGATCCATCCAAGATGAATCTTTGTTCTTGCAGGAGTTTTTCTTTTGAAGCATCAATGTGAAGAATAAGTATGCTGACCACAATACTTGAATGGATGAAGATCAAAACAACGATCTTTCACATGGAAAACTCTATCGCAATGTTGCCATTTCACAATCGATTGGTGTGGCTATGGAAGAAGAGCAGAATCCAGAACAACTGAGGGTGAACTATTATGAAGGAATCCAACACTCTGAAACTAGATGGGATTTGACTAATCTGGAATGTTAAAGGACACATCCTTGTCATATCCAAGACTGGTTTTGTGCTTTTTATGGACAAGCTCTTCCCAAGGTTTGATGATGAGCTTGGGAAGTTTTGGATGAATTCTTCCATCTGCATGCAAATATTCTCCTAAAATGGGCACATGATGGGAGTCAAACTTAATGTTACTGATTTGACCACTTGTTTGCTATTGATGGGTGTCATGATGCTTATGTTGTTGTAACTCATCTCTCTATAACTATGATTCAAGTTGCAAAAATTCTTTCTTCTCCTCTCCGTTTTTCAAACATGTTTGAATTTAAAGAGAGCATCCATGCTAAATTTTACCATCCCATCAATATTGGAATGTATTAGGGTATTCAGTAACTCTAATACAAAATACATTCCATCCATTTAAAAACAATGCTTTAACTACAAATGCACTTTCATAGAATGTAAAAGTGCAAGTAAACTTATATATGTCAGACAATTCCAAATAGCTACAACATAAATAATATAAACATCCCCTAATTCTAATGAAATTTGAGCACCAAGATCATTAATTCCCACGGTTCCAAGATCACTAATAAGAGTAAGAATCTCACTCTGCAATACTTACTAAACTTGTGGTAACTTAGAAGAAGACAACCAATATTATACTACCCAGAGAAGCTTTTTAAAATATCAAATTTGAAAATTTGATTTGTTCACAGTACCATTGCAGAAAGAAACCTGAACTTTGTCATTCCCTTGGACTTGAATAATAAAATGGAAAATGTTGTAGAAGTGTTGATTAATAGTGGAAGAAAAAGCAAGTCATTCAAATTTGTTCATGCATAGGGTGATTTCTAGCAGCATAACCAAATTCAGAAGAAATATATGTTTCCATATGGGGCTATACGAAAAATTCATCCATAGACAAATGATCTCGTGACTTCCTCCTCTCCAAAGTCTCCACACAAAAACCTAAACTGATTTATGTATAATCCCAATGTCTAAAATTGTCAATGCATAGGACCAAAGACACCAAGAGCAATAAACACACTCAATGACATATAGCTACACATGTAATGTCGTTGGATTCCATCTTGCAGGTAATGCAAAGATCCCCTAATGCATTCGATTCTCTTCAATATCCATTGTAATACCAACAAAGTTGATAACAATCCAACATTGTCCCAAGAAACAAATCAGAATTCTCATTATTTGTTTGCACCATATTTATGATATTTGGTGACCTCTAAGAAGAATGCATCACTGAAAACATCTGAAGCTTTCAAGCATTCCAAAGGATTAAACTTGATAAGTACTTGAAATAATTCTATAAGTACTAGAGATGAACGATCAACAATCACATTGTTGTGATGAGGGAAACAATGCTTGAATGCCGAAAAATCAAATGCCAACAAGAATTTTGTAATAAAACTCCAACTTCAATACTGTATAATGAACCACCGAGACCCTAGAGTCAAACTGTTCGAGTGAACCATCACAGTGCAAAAAATCTACATCGCATTATGCCAAGTCTTCCAACTCCCAAAAATGCATTTAGACTCATGGTTATATCCATATTGTTCTAGTGACCTCATAAAATAAGATAACTAGGAGAGATAATTTGAATCATGGTTAGCTACAAAAAGGTTTCATTCAAGTCACGAGTTTGAAACAAGTTTCTCAATGTTGGGTCCATAATCCATGGGTGTTGGTGGTGCAAGCCCTTAAATGGGCCAACAAGAGCCAACTTCAATCATTATATGCCAATTATGGGAAGAGAAATCCTTATTGTGATGCAGAAGTTAAGGCTGTGTATAGGGATCTTGGAATTAAGGATGTTTTTTCTGGAATATGAGCGTACTAGTTATAAGGAGCTCATTTATTCCATCAAGGCTAAAGAGAATGAATCTTTGCAGCTTGTGCTGAAGTCTTTGTTAGGGAAGATATACAAGTGACAAAAGTAACATTGCAGATCTGTAATGCGTGCCGCAAAATGTTTTAAATGAGGGACTTCAGAAATTCCCTTCTTGGTAATAGTCACATTTAATTTCTACACTTGTGGTAATGGATAGTGCGTTACAACATGAATACACAGATAGAAAATTCATTCACTATGCATTAGCATATTAGGGGTGCGACGTCACTCAAAAATAAAGGACTACAGAAAGCATAGGCCAAAAGATAGGCCTATAGAGTGATAGCCAAGGAAAGGAGTCTGAATTGTTATGCACCACTCAACACATAATTCCCACGATGCATTCACATTGTTCAATCCACAAATAATCAACACACATAGTTGTCTATGCACAGATGAATGTAATTCACAAAATTTAACTATTCAGTTCAATGATCAGCCTAATGCCATACCAATTAACTTGAATTACCAATCACAGGTTGTTTTAATAAATTGATGATAGTCAAAACTTAATGCATCAATAAACTAAACGTATAATACAATAATAGTCTTCAAAATCAAGCTCACTCACATTCCACTCACACACAACACCCAAAGAGCTCACATTTGACACTCAAACATGTTGTAAAGAGCTTAGAGGAAACATTACTCTGCCAATGCATTACTACTGGCCGAGGAAATCGAAACAAAACACATAAGGACCGATCTCTCTTAATATGGTAACTGCACCACACACTGAACACCAACCAAATTTCATGAATGTTAGGGTTTATAAGCATATTACAGAGTGTTAGAGTAGGTGGATAGTAAGGGGAGTGTTTTGCACGCCAGGCTGAGAATGGTAGAAAAATAATAGGTGGTGGAGCTCAAATGCACATAAATTCCACAAAACTAGTGGCTCACCCAAGACTAAGAAGGTTAGGTGTTAGAGCCTAGATTGACCTCAGGCCGAAGGGAAGCAATCTTAGGATAACCACAAACAAAGCTTAACTTGGTAGCTAGCCCTACCAGGTTGGGAGAGGGCTCTCTCCTTGTCAATATTAGTTGAGATGACTGAATAAATATGGATTTTAGGCTAGGATAGTAGCTCTAGGGTTTTAGGTTGATTTTTATGGTTGGTTTCTGGTTCAAATGGAGCAGGCAGCTTGGGTCCGGCAAATCAAGTCAGGAATGCAGGGTGTTTTGTGGGGCGAGGTAGGTAGGTGTTTTTTCACTTGGAAGCAAGTGAGATGGTAAGTCTAAGACTGGTGAGGGGCTGAGGAGGGCATGCAAAGGTCATGAATCCTCTTCAAACAGATGAAAATATCAAAAACTAAATGTATTCCCAAGGCAAAGCATTTTTACCAATGTATTCTACCTATCTATCTTGATTCAATTAGTTAAGAAGAATGAAATAGATTTTGGCACATATAACACATGAGAAAAACTAATGAAAGAAGGAGAAACAATACCAAGACTCATTACCACCATAATCCCGCAAAAATAGATGCAAACCCTCGTTTATTTCCTTGCCAAACTGCTGTAGAGATGTACAATATAGCTCAAAGCATCCGCTAAACTTCAACCTTTACAAATGACTAAGAAAGTACATAATATAGGCATCAAACCACCTATGCTAGCCATCAAGGGTCGAATTCCTAAGAAGAGGGGTGGTTTTAACCATATCTAAACTAAGAAAATGAATATATGTAGTGGAACAACTTGCCTCTAAAACCAAGAAAACTGATTCATTTACCTCCAAACCACCTCAAAATGATGTATCTACCCTCTAGAGTCATTTTAAAATTACATTTACATATCATAGCATCATTTACATTCATAAATTCATCCAAAATGAGAGTAAAAGTTAACTTGTAGAAAAAATAGGCGAAATTTTGACTTTTGAGCAAAGCTGGCAAAATTCATCCTATGTGCAGCGCCACTGATCCTATGCTCAATGCCTTTTCAAACCTAGTTTTGGAGGCCTTCCCATTAACCAAATTGAGCCCAAGATAACTCATTGGAAAGGTCTTCCTATCTAGTTTCTAGAAAATCCTAAATTTTTGCATTTAGAGGTTATTTCCCCCCTTAGCAGTGGAATCTCCCGAGACTACTTCCTGTGTGTCCAAAACGTGGCAGAGAGGGCATTTTTTGATGGTTTGTTTACCTTTAGGTGACCAAGATTTGCTCAAAATTTGCTGAAGCTTTTTGGGTTTTCTTATTTTTTCATGCTGAATACAAATATGCAAGCCATTCTTCCAGAAATTTCCCCAATCAAAAGCGCAATGCCAGTGGCATTGCGCACCTATTGCAATTTCCTGTGTTGAAAATTTCTATGCGCAACGCCACTCATTCTATGCGTAGTGCCACTTTCAGACCCAGTTTTGGAGGCCCTCCACTTAACGAAATTGAGCACAAGATAGCTCATTAGAAATATCTTCGAATATAATTTCAAGACCATCTTGCATTTTTCAATTTGGAGTTCCTTTGTCATGTCAAAAGTTAAATCTCTAAGGACTGGTCAAAATGTGCAAAATGAGGCTGCCTAAATGCAAAGTGCTGGTGCAGTCAACTTTTGAAGGTCTTCCTCAACTCCAAATTGAGCTCATGATAGCTCATTGGTAATCTCTTTGTGTCTATCTATCATTTGACTCATCAAGAAATTCATTTGGCCAACCAGGTTAAACAAAAGCTTGATTTTACCAAGGTCACTCCGGAGGTGCAGCAACCCTATTGAGGAAATTATATTTTTGACATTTCTCTAAAACCATGACACCTATGTAAAATTTGAAGGAGGTTGTTATTTCCTGGCCTATTATGGAGAAAAACCTCTCTCACTTTTTTCAAATTCATCTTCTAGTTCTCAGAAACATCATTTGAGTAAAACATATCCCGATGTGTGGAATAGGGGATTTGTAGAAATGAAGGGAAATGAAGGGGATAAGGGGCTAATAAATTCTTGAGAAGATTTTGGAAAATATGGAGGGATGTTAGGAAGGAAGGGAAAGTGGAATTTCAAATATTGAGTGAGGGGAAGGGGTCCAAAAGGGCAAAACACAGGCCTAGCCTAGAAAATTGTCAAATTGTAGCAAGAAAATAGGGTTTGGGGGAAAATGATGCATTTGAGGGATATCAGTGATGGGAAGTGCTTAATAAGGTACATTAAGGATAGGGGAAGGTTTATGAGCATCAGGATACAAGTTTTTTTGATGATTTGACCATCCAAGAGAAATTACCTTCAAAACCCTAAGAGAGGGAAATGAGCCTTACCCAAGTACAACTAAAGCACGAACAAGGTGTAAAATGACCCATTCGAACTTGGAATGATGTTAAAAACTCTCTGAAAGATGGTACACTCAGCTGAATGGTGACATGGACTAACACTTCGAAAATTTTGGAAGGAGTGAAAACAAATCCTAGACCTAATACCTAGTGACCAAATTTTACTTGAAGACTCACTGAAATGACAAAATTTGACTTTGGCACCCTAAGACCACTTTGTAAGAGCTTGTTTGATCGTCGGTGGAAGGCTTCAAAGATTGACACTAAAATTAGGAAGATACCTTCTCTATACCATGTTAAACATACATGGAATGTAAACAATGAATGTGAAACATAAGCATTAAATTACATATATTATTGACATGATATACATTTATAGTACATTGACGTGACACTTAGATTCATATTCCAAGTGGTCTCTTCAACTCTGGTGGCTCCTCACATTGCACACCAACCCATAGAGGATTAGGTGTCCAAAAAGTCTTGCTAAGGCTACAAATTATTTCGTACTGTTACTTAATAAAGCAGCCCCCCTATGCAAATGCTCTCTTAGTTTCTCTCTTCTCTTCGCATATACCTCTTGTATTCTTCTTGGGGACAAATCCTATAGACATGATTTAAATTTGGGCCTCTTGTCATTCCACACTTCTATTGTAGCTCCTCTTCTTCCCACAACAATTTTTTTTTTTTTTTTGGCTACACTCTTCTCTCTCCCACAATTATAAATATTTTTGAAATAAAACAACCCATTACTTAGATAAGTTATGGGACTCAATCATCCCTTCAACATTCAGATGCAATTATCTATCTATTCATTCTTAATTCCTACTTCTGACTTCTTTGGTTTCGCTTAAAGCCATTATTTTCTTTTTAATTAAGAGAAATTGAGGATCTACTTCCCTTAAGTAGATTGTCATTAATTTTCTTTTGAACCTTCATAGACTATGTCCTAACATGAGCTTTGCTTTCCAACTTTTCATTTACTCTTGTTTTGGATTTATATTGGTTTCACAGGGATAGAAGAAACTTCTTCTTGATTTCTTCTTTCTTTCTCCATATCTCCTTGCTGCCCTTTTGCTTTACCTACAATGGAGAAACAACAAGGCTGGTACATCCTTTGTTTTCTTGATGCTTACATTTAATGCAACCAATACTTACAGAGGGGTCAGCCATGAGGGTAAGAGGATCATTCTTCCTAATTTTCCTGTAATTTATTTATCCTCTTTTTAGCATGATGTATTCACATAGAGCGTTAAACACAAACTCATATTCCTCTTCTGCTAAATTTCTTCTCATCCTCAATGGCAAAGTCTCCTCTTTTGCATGCATATTTTGTGAAGTGGGCTTCATCCTAATATATCTGCAATTTGCTACCTTGTGCCCAATGTTGTCACAATTGTAACATTCAACCCCACTTATGAATGGTAAAAGGGGATTTTGATATCTCACAAAATTTCTAATACATATTCTCTTTCTCTAATCATACTGACTCCTTGGAATCTTTTTCATTATTGTGTCGTTTCTACCAAACACATTTTTCTTTCTTGCATTCCATCTACAATCTATGGATTTATGCCAATAATTGTTGCAATAAAAACAATAACCATGAAAAGGCTTTCAATAATTGAAAATACATTTTATTTGAGAGCTTTGTCTTAGAGGATGGAAGGACCTTTGTCAGTACTCTCTGTGATCATTTGAATCATTGTCTTGAGTTATTCTTTATTGTTGCTTCATCTTTTGGCTATTACTCTCTTTTCCTCTCTGTTGTAGCTACCAATTCTTAAGGAAATTATTTTCTCTTATCTTCATTTGTTATTAATTTGGAACTTCACTTAGATGTTGTCACTACTTCGGTTTTCCAAAAATTCCATTCCCTTAACTATTGTTGGTATCTCTAGTTTTCTGAGGGTGGATGTTACACTAAAAAATGTCACCATGACTATTTACAGTTAGTATGGCTCTATCAACAGTCATGCTACCCTCTTAGGCAAGTCTTATGCCTTTGCTTTCCATGTCAAACTCCAAAAAAGAGAGAAAGTCTTTCTAAATGTATTTATCTCTGGGGACGCAGGTTCTCTCAACCTTACCTGCGGGGACGCACCCAATGTTCACAAAAGCTGCGTCTTTGGACGCTCTATATGTAAAGGGGCAGGTGCGTCCCCCTGTAAAGGTTAAAATGCGCAAGTTTCATCTTTAAAAAGTTACTTGTGGTCATTTCTAGAGCATTCTAGAAGGTTGTTCGACGTGTATTGAGTGCCTCCAGATGGTTCATGCACTCCTACCAAAGAGGAACTTATCCCATCAATAAGGGAGCTATCCCATCCAAAGAGGGGATTATCCCATTGATGGTGGACCTGATTAACTTCCTCTTGAGCACTATAAATACAGGCATTGGGCCAGAAGGAGGGGAGGTTGGAAGCTATACATTTCTAATGGTAAATGCGGCAGGAATTAGGACTCCCATTTAGAAGCTTGTGAGGAGAGATTGCCATCTTTGCTTGTTCTATTTGGAAGTGGGTGAGATTTGTCAAAGTAAAGGAGAACTCTTGATGGACCCTGGGAGGGACTTGCACAACACCAAGGCTCAGGTTGTATTTGTTCCTTTTGTTACCTATTAATGCAAATGAGTCCATTCTTCTCAATAACTTGTTATTTATGAGTTGTTTCATGTACTCCTTGGTCTATGTGTTAAATATGTTTTATTCTATGAGATTATCAAGTGCTATTTAATCGTTTGATTGTTAGTGTATGCAGGTTTCAAAGTGAAGGAGGAGATCATCCGGATCAGCGGAGCTGGACTGCTACAACAGCGTTGGACTACAGGTAGGATCTAAACACTTGATTTCCCATATAGTAAATGCATGTTTAGAGAAGGATTGCTCTTGTTTGTCTTGTTTGTCACTAGAGAGTCTTAGGCTCCTAGGAAGGTTGGTTGTGTCTGCACAATCGACTCTTTCCGCTTGACAAATTGGCGTCTCCGCTGGGGACTCCATTGATGTGAAAAGTCTTTTCCTTTGTATGAACTTTGCTCTGAGAAAATTGGTTTATTTTTCTGGTTTTTGGCTCTGTGACTTTGTCTTTGGGTGGGTTAGCTTAGGGTTAGATTCATTTTGGTTTTTCTTGAATTTTCCAGTAGGACGCACCCTCTAAGTATTGCACAGTGCGTCCCTGGACGCACTGTCGCTGTGTGCATAGAGCGGGCCCACACCTGTCTTAACGGGTCGCCTGCGTCCCCTGCTAAAATTTGAAAAAATTCCATTTTTTGCATATTTTCTATTAGTTTTTGCTTTTTCTTAGTTTTTACTGCCCAGATTCATTAGTCTCTTGTCAAAGATCTTCACTTGAACATGTTTCGATAGCATTGAGTGTTTTAGTGGATTTCATAGAAGTTTAAGCCCTAGGGTTTGATTTTTGAGTAGGTCTTGTAGTGACTTTGGCGGTAGAAGTTGTCAAGCCTTAGATATCTCTGGTTTTGTCAGCGTTCTTAGAAGTCGGGCCTGTCATAAAGTCTAGCTTTGAGAGCAACTTACCTTTGATTGGCGTCTTGGGCAAATTTCGAAGTGCTTATTGATTAAGTCTTGAATTCCATTTTACGAAAAGAACAAAAAGATTTGAGTTTTGTTTTGACTAGTCTTTTGATTCTGCATTAGCTGGTCCTTGATTTGATTTTGGTCAAGTAAAACAACCTAGAATCATCTTTGTGAGCTTTTGCCTTGTTAGGTTTGCTTAGAGTAATTTCCCTTTTGATTTGCTTGTGAGTCAAGTTTTCATAGATTTTATAGTTTTTGAGATTGATTTTTGTTAAAATAGATTTATATGCTTTATTAAAAAGAGAAAATACAAAAACATCTCCTTTGAAAAGTTTTGAAAGAAAAAGAGTTTTTCGTGCACGTAAGGAGTGGTCATGTTTGTATGCTTGAAAAGATAAAGAGAATTGTTTCTTTGATTGTCTTTACTAAGAAAGTTGTTTTCTATAAAATTTGCATCTCTCAACTCTCTTAGTTAAGAATTTCATTGAAAAAGGAAAGTAGCGTAAATCATCTTAGGTGCATCTTTGTAGTGGTTTGAGTCGAGTCTACACACCATTGGTTTCACTTCCGCTACCTTTTGTCTTTAAGAAAAACCATAAAATTAACGCTTAAAGTAAAATCGACGTAGTAACTTTTATTTACTAGGGCTCTGAAACACCAATTTAGATCAGGCTAGTGTCTTGGAGTAGGTGAGTAA